>JBBPBP010000001.1:15322137-15354626 GCA_037974735.1 Cicer chorassanicum
TTGTTTTAGAAAGTGCCCACATTAATATAGCTGTTTAAATAATGAATTATTTCGAAAAAAAGGATTATAATTAATGGTATAACTTTTGCAATGAAAAAACAAGTTACCTAATTGAAACTTTTAATGATTCCCAAATTATTTTCACTCAATATTTGTGAATTTTGAATGGAGTTGAGATTCTCTTTAAAATAATATTATTATATTTTTTAATATAAATACATTTATATTACTTTATTAATAATTTGTTCAATACATATTAAAATATCGATAAAAATTTAGATAACAACTAAATACGAGACTACTCTTATTTATCTACGAGCTATTTTCTTTATTTGAATTAGAACAAACTCAACATAAATGTTTTAAAAATATAATATTTATATTTATTGTGTTTATCTCTCAACATTGAGTTGTCCATCAAACAAATAAGTTTTAAAAAAGGAATTGTGGTCCAATGTGGTGTTTGTTGTGCAGAGTGCAGTACAAACACTATCTAGACAGACAAACAATAACGCATAGCTGACGCTGTCTACATCATTGCCATCCCAGAAACACATGCAAACCCCTCCTACACCTGTCTCTTTCCATTCACCAATTCCCATATTAACATTTCTTTATTTATTTCCTATCCAAAATTAAGTTAGGATTCTATTATTTTTTTTCTTTCTATTATTATAAATTCAAAATGGTTTGAATTTTTTTCTTAAAATATTTGAGTTGATTAAATGTCACATTATTATACGAATCATATTAACATGTGACCGAACTTAAAAATATATGTAAAAAATTTCATAAATAATAATTATATTTTTTTTAAAATAAAATACATAGTTTTTGAAAAAATACACAATTTTTAATATAAAAATTATATTGTTAATACATTATCAAGTGTTCTAAAAAAAATATGCTAAAATTTTGTTTATTATATTAATATTTTTAAAATTATGACAATGAAAAAATAAAAAATGAGAAATGAAGAGAATTCTAGTCTATAAAAAAAAACCCCTTTGTTTTTTGGACAAATATTTCCAGTGGTCGTCACCTCTATCTGTTTGTTTCCTTGACCCAATTTCCTTGTTATTGTCCTACTATTTCTAATCCAATGACATACTATACATAGTGTACGTTTCAATTAATTTTTTACTATAAAATTGATTTTACCTTAAATTAGTTTTTAAATTTAAAAAAGATTTTTACTTTAAAATTTATTATTCAATTTATTTATATATAATTGTATCCATATTAATAATTTTATCTTTAATTCATCTTAAATTAAATCAAGAACAAAACCAAAAAGAGAGATAAATCTAGTATTAACTTATTCATTTCCCTTCTTTTCTGACACAAATTGCTTGATCCTTTTGTTCTATCTCCCATCTCACTCCCACACTTAACTTAACTACTACAATCTCTTTCTCCTCTTTCCTTCATTGTAATTTTCTTACTTTTATCCTTAAAATAGAAAAATGGGGTTGCATATTTTTCCTCTAGAGGAAGGAAACATATAAAAAAAAGGTTAAAGACACCAACTTTTAACTGAAACTCAATATGGGTATTTGTCAACTAAACCCACTTTCTTCTTTCCATCCATCAAAATTAGTTTCATCAAAAGCTACCACGCTACCATTGCTATTCTGCAGTAGAATCTACGTGTAAAAGTTGAAATCTTTGCTTCATTTTTTTGGAGCTGACTTGGGTTGGTCCTAAAAGTATTTGATTCTTTTTTTGTTGTCCCATTTTTTTAAAGTTCTTAATTAATTAATCTCTATCTAGGAATTTGGTACTTGATATTATATTTATAATAAAGATTATATATATGTTTAGAATAATATTAATGAGTTTAACAGTTCATACCTACTCATCAATACGCGTTTTTTCATGTTGTAAATTGATATATATCTTCTTTTTCTTCTTCTGTGCATGTTTGCTTAGTGTAGCAGTCAGATCTACAACTTGCTTTGTGCTGAGGTGCATATTCCAGACATTCTCACTGGTAATTCTGTTACTTTGTTTCTTTTTTGTTTGGAATTTGTGTTCTTTGTTTTTGTCTGCTTTGAATCTTTGAACCAGCTAATAGTTTCTTCTTTTCTATTTTGACAAAGTTTAATTGAAACACACAGTTCATAAATTTCAATAGTGCCAAAAACTGACTCAATTTTTTTTACTGATATGGCGAATAAAGCTTTGTGAAATATTGCATCTTTGGTTTTATGTTCTGTTTGGTTGTTGTTCAGTCCTGATATGACAACTTTGTTTGTGACGAATGCAGATCAAGTTGGGATAAATTCGGTGTTTCTATGCAAATAAGTGTTTAGTACTGTGTGTGAAAAGAGTGGTTCTGTGTTGATATGGTTGCCTCTTTTTTTAATGTTTTAGTTTTGGAGATCTGATATGTTTGTTTGTGAGAAAGAGAGTGTTTTGAAATTAGACTAATTGGGTCTGAGATTGAGAGGAGGACTCTTTGTTGGGGGCAGATATGGCCTCTGGTGAAGGGAGGCAGCATCATCATCGTGACCTTGTGCCTCTTGCTGCGTTACTTAAGAGAGAGATGAAGAGTGAAAAGATGGAGAAGCCTAATGTGAGGATTGGTCAAGCTGCTCAGTCTAAGAAAGGAGAGGATTACTTCCTAATTAAGACCGACTGTCAGCGTGTACCCGGGAACTCTTCAACATCCTTTTCTGTATTCGCGGTATCTTTCACTATTTCTATTTCTGATTATATTTAGTATATGTTTGGATTGGCGATGAGTATTTTTACAAAATCACGATGACACCATGATTTTTGTGAAAACTGAAAAGTGTAGCTTTTGCCAAAATCACGGTGACAATCTCATTGTCAATCCAGACATGCGCTTACTCCTTTTGAACTACATGACATAATAGCCAACTCTAGGAGATTGATTTAAATGAAATTTTGCTTACTCTTGGGGTTTAGCAACAGCCTTGTTTGGATTTGTGTAATTCTGAGTTTTATGAGCTAAACTGAATATTCTTTTGAATGAAGCATATCATCCTATGAAAAGGCCAATTACTCATTTCTTCTTGTTCACAGATCTTTGATGGACACAATGGAAATGCTGCAGCCATTTTTACTAAGGAAAATTTGTTAAATCATGTGCTGTGTGCTCTTCATCGAGGGCTTGGGCGAGAGGAGTGGTTGCAAGCTTTACCTAGAGCTTTGGTTGCTGGTTTTGTTAAGACTGATAAGGAATTTCAGAGCAGAGGTGTGGACTTTGGTTTTGTTTCTTTTTTGTTGATAGAAAAGCTATTCTTATTGAGAGGATGGAAATGCAAAAGTGGAGGATTAAGAATTTGATCTGCTATTGTTAACTGATTTTATGAGTCCTAACTTAATCTGGTTTTGTACAGGAGAAACTTCTGGAACCACAGCCACATTTGTGATAGTTGATCGGTGGACTGTGACTGTCGCATCTGTTGGAGATTCTCGTTGTATACTAGATACTCAGGGTGGTGCCGTTACCACCTTAACAGTTGATCACAGACTGGAAGAGAATATTGAGGAGTATGTTAATATGATTTTATCTCTAAGGTTGAGTCAGTTAGCTTGTTCTGTATTCTCACGGTCATGAGTTGCACTGTATAAACAGGAGGGAACGTGTTACAGCGAGTGGAGGTGAAGTTGGGAGGCTTAGCATTGTTGGTGGTGCCGAGGTGAGCATACTGTTTTCAGCATCTTATTTAAGGACATTTCAATTAGCTTATCCTTGTTTTAAATGTTTGGTTCTGAATCATTGCAGATTGGTCCCCTTCGATGCTGGCCGGGAGGTCTATGCCTTTCTAGGTCAATAGGAGACATGGATGTTGGGGAGTTTATAGTTCCAATACCATATGTCAAACAAGTGAAGGTATACTTTGTTTCTAGATATCTTTTCTTCTTTTCGTCATTGATTATAATGCCTATGCATCCTATTAGTTCTTTGTTCAGGATAAAAAATTTATACTTTGTCATGGATTATAGCTATCAAAAGCTGGTGGGAGGCTTATAATTGCTTCTGATGGCATATGGGATGCTCTATCATCAGAAATGGCTGCAAAATCTTGCCGTGGTTTGCCTGCCCAACTTGCTGCTATGCAGGTTGTCAAGGTAATATGTTCTACATGGTTCTCTGTAGCCTAATTTTAAGCCAAATCTGCGATTCTGCGTGTCTTTTGGCTGGAGACTTTTCATTAGCATCATGTTTGCAAAGTTGGCATTTCAGTTCGTGTATTTATGTATTCGTACTGTATTCCAGGAAGCACTAAGAACAAGAGGGTTAAAGGATGATACAACATGCATAGTAGTTGACATAATCCCACCTGATAACCAATTGCCGTCAACACCTCCCCCAAGAAAGCGGAACAAGTTGATAGATTTTTTCTTCAGGAAGAAGTCTCGTGATTCTGCTGGTAAGCTATCAAAGAAGCTTTCAGCTATAAATATAGTGGAAGAACTGTTTGAAGAAGGATCAGCAATGCTTGCTGAAAGGTAATCTTTCAATCTCTTTTATAGGCAAAAAAGTTTTGAATTGATGAGTACTGGAAAATCTCATGAAGATTCCCTGCATATTGTTTTCCTTCTATGTACCTCCTTTTGTCCCCACAAGACTTATGTCATTACAAGTGGAGCTTGATGCATGATATTATTTGTTATGTACATACAGTATATACTATAGGGTAGATTTTGGGCTTGAAAATATTGGTACCGGTTATACATTTATGTTTTGGTTGAGGCTTAACTCAGAATATTGGTTGAGATAGGTAATTCATTTATATCTTTTCTTCGTCTTAAACAAAAATGAATTCTCTTTCAGCTTCAGCAGTTTGTTCCCCAAGATAACAACATTACGAATCTTCAATATAACAATGCATTGTCCTTTCTTAGTTTCACATATAGATATGGACAGGGTTTCATGTACCAAAAAAGCAAGGTTTCAAGCCAGTTTCATTATGTGTTGTGTCAGTTGTGAATTTGTTCTTGTCTGGAAGCAATAACATGATTTGAATATGTTGTGTACCTTGTTGAGTTAGACATACTCAAGACAATTTTCTATCTATAGTTGCTTTAAATATTTATGAAACTAATCTTGTCCCCAAATATTTAATTACCAATTGTGTCATGCAGATTAGGAAATGATGACAACACAGGGCAATCAACATCTGGCCTTTTTGTTTGTGCTGTATGTCAAGTTGATCTTGCTCCGAGTGAGGGCATATCCGTCCACGCAGGTTCAATTTTCTCGACCAGCTCGAAGCCCTGGCAAGGTCCTTTTCTATGTAGTGATTGTCGCGATAAGAAGGATGCAATGGAAGGAAAACGTCCTAGTGGAGTTAAAGTGTCATAAGGCTCAAAATTAGAGTCTTCTATTCTTTAAGGCATGCATCACTTTTTGTAATCACAATTTTTATAGGCCAAGTAATTGATTGAATCTCACAATCAAGTAGCAAGGGATGAAGAAGATTGTTCAGCTCTACCTGAGTTGGAGGGGTTAAGATCATGTGAGGTAGATTCTTTTGTATAGTAGTTTTTATTATGTTGCTTAATGCGCCCACCAATATCAGAATAATCTTCATTAACTATGCAGTGTAAATAAATATCTTTGCATTCGACAAATCTTTACCATTCCTTTTTAATCGTCCTTTTTTTTGCTTTTATACACATTACAAGACAATTAATAATTTCTTCTAATATAGAAAAAATAAACGAATAAAGTTTTCTATGATACTATTTCCTCCGGTTTTATATATAATAGAATTTTTGGAGAATTTTTTGGTTTTATATGTAAGAAAAAGTTATGTTTTTTAAGGTGTATTTATTATTAAAATTATTTTTAAACCTTTATTAAGATACTTGGTTTTTTAATATTATTAATCGATATTTAATGGGTGCGTTTGTTTAAACTTAAATAAAAATGATTTTTAGTTCAAAAAATTTAGAGATTATTTTGTAGAGATTTGTCTAAAAATGATTTTTTTTTTATTTCCGTTTGTTTACTATCATAAAAATGATTTTTTTTAAAAAATGATTTTTAATCTGTTTGTATACAATTTTATAAAAGTGATTTTTTAAACTACAAAATTACTATAAAGGACATGACTTTTATAATACCCTACAAAATTTATAAGTTTAATCCATTTCTTATACACATTTTAAAATTGATTAATGTACCTTAAGTACTTATCAAAAAACAATAAATAAACACAAAAAAGCAACAAAAAAAATAGTATAAATATATGAATGATGTAAAAATAAAATGATTCAAATAAAAGGCGTAGAAACAATAAAAAAACTATGTGGAAAAATTAAAAAGGAGAAGGAAATTTACTTGATGAAAAACCTATATAAGAGACTCATGACCGTCACAATTGAGGGCGTGAAACTAATGCAGTATGGAGATAACCCATGCAGTATGGAGAAAATCCAGTAAAAATTGATGGAGGATAATTTTGGATTTTTCAAAAAGAGTAAGGTAATTAAATCATTTTCTTTTATTAGTAGGTTAAGTTCCGTGTTTTTAAAAATTTTGGGATCTTTCTCTCTCATCTATCGCAGTGGCGAATTTGAGAAGCTACTATTTTTAGTTTTTCATTTTTAGCCAAAAAAATGATTTTAAAAAAATCTGAAACAAACACCTTTTAAACCCTACAAAATGATTTTAGGTTTAAAAAATAGATTTTTTTATGAAAAAATCTGAAACAAACGCACCCAATATCTCCCAATTTTTAATAAGACTATAAAAAAAATTAATACATAAAGAAAATAAATCACAAATTTTCTTAAGAAAAAGTATAAATACATAAAAACAAAATATCATAACATATTAATTTACTATCGAATACTTGTCCTAGATTTTATTTTGCGGATACATTTTTTTTGGTCATCGCTAAGACCGAAGAGTCATTAGACCAAGTCTTCCGTAGTCAATGTCCAAAGTCAACTAAGCAAAGCAGCTCATACATGCAGTGTGTGGTGAAGAATGAATTAAGATTCTGCTTACATTATTATAACTGTTTTTAGCGTACTAGTGAGTGTAGGTGATTCATGATGGCCTCAGTTTATGGATTTCTCTTCCTTTTGTTTTCACAATTCATGTTGCTAGTTGTGTTGGTGCGTGGAGATGATAATAAGTACCAACAAGGAGAGTGTCCATCTTCATTTAGTTGTGAATATCTTGGCAATATCAGCTTCCCTTTCACTACAACAAAACTCCAACACTGTTGCTTATTGCCAATACATTATTGTGATGAAGACCAAAGTGATCCAATATCAGTATAAAGGGAAATTGTTTGAGTTTGACGTTGACGGTGTAACCCCTCCTGTGTTTCACGCTGGTGGTAGTATTTCTTCTACTTGTCTTTTTAGAGACAAACATCTCTACGAATTCGTTTCTTTTACCATCTTTTACTTTCAGCACACTGCACACCACTTCAAATGTGAAATTTAATCACTATGTTCAACTCATAGGAAGTCATTACTTTCTTACACTTAACATTTTCCTTTTATTTTTAATAATATATATAATCATCCAGCTGTCATGGTGGCTATTGGAGTTTCCGTGATGATGTTGTTGGCTTACTGCATAAGGACAAAGATCTTCCCTCCCATATTTCTTTTGTTCAGGAAGGAGAACTCAACCCATCATATTATTGAGGAGTTTTTAAAAGAACAAGGACCTCTTCATGCTGTTAGGTACAATTATTCAGATATCAAGAAAATAACAAACTCTTTTAGAAACAAATTAGGCCAAGGAGGCTATGGAAGTGTGTATAAAGGGAAGTTATACGATAACCGTATTGTTGCAGTGAAAGTTTTAAGTGAATCAAAAGGTGATGGTGAAGATTTCATTAATGAAGTTGCGAGTATCAGTAGAACTTCACATGTTAACATTGTTAGACTTCAAGGGTTTTGTTTGGATGGTTCTAAAAAGGCATTAATATACGAATTCATGCCTAATGGATCTCTTGAGAAGTTCATATATGAAGAGAAATATCCACTGAAGGATGATCGCCAATTGGAAATACCGCCCAAACCCTTTCTGTGTTCTCCTTCAACATCTTCAATTCATTTATCATCTGAAATATTGTAATATGTCTGGATATTAAGATGTAATGCAAGAGTATGAAACACTAGAAAAGAATATCATGATAACTCACATATAAATAAAATGTCATGTTTCTATCTAATAGAATTGTAATATTGTATTATTTCTTTTAGTTTATGTTTTATGAGTAGAAAGTTAACAGATATCCTTAATATTGCATTTATCACTACAATTTTATTTCTGTTTGACTTTGGTCATATAAGTTGATCAGCAATTGTCTTGAAAGCAATAAATGTTGTGAAGATTCTAAACTTTCTTTGATTGTTGGTCTGCTACCACAAGAAATGAATGGTTCCCATATGCGTAAATGAATTTGCAAAGCTTAAGAATCTTACACTTATGGACTTAAGGAATAACAAATTCTCTATAGGCTTGGTTTTGTCTTTGCAAGAGATGGATTTTGTAGAAGAAAAAGTTTTGTCCAACAATCCATTAGGTGGAGACATCAGGACCCTGAAGAGAGATAAAACAATGCCAACATGAGGTCCATTTACTAGAATCTGACACAAACATTGAGCTGCTCAATGGGGATTTTCTAATTGTGCTACTAATGGTTTATGATGAACTTATGTGGAAAAAAGTTTGTTCATCAATGGGGATTTTGGGTTGATTAGATTCTCAAAAAAGGGCAACTTCTTTGGTTTCTTTTCCTCTCATTTTCACTCAATTTTGGTAGGTCCCTATTATTCATTCTCAACTCTAGGTTAGGATATTTTAAATTGAATTTCATCCTCTTTTCTTTTAGCTTCTGAAATTGAATTTCATCCCATTTTAGTATAGCAAAAAGAGTCTAAAGTGAGTTATATATTTGACAAAGGATTCAGGTGCAGTGCAGAGAAAAATTCAAATGAGAATTGAAAACTTCAAACATTAACCCATAGGCAAGACAGTAATGTATGGTCTAGTAATTCTACTAGTGTGGTAAAAGTATCAGAGACAAATATTGTCTGCTAAATAGTTGAAGCCTTTTGGTTTAGGTCCTCATATAGCAAGAAGCTGTAGGAGAGAAATTTTAAGAGGTTTTATTGGCACTTGTAATTTTATTGGCACTCTTTGGCGTGTGCGTATTTGCATTGCATGTCAGTAGTGATCACAACATTTATTTTTAAAGTCATCAGGCTCTGTGGCCCAAAGAAAAATAAAATATTTGTAGTTTCAAAAGGTCAAATATTGTTGGTGTCAAGTGTGAGTTAGTCGTAACACATTGGATTGAAAAGCGAATGTTGAGCAATATATAACTCATAACTCATATACCCATTGCCTTAAGATTTTGGGTAAAAAAAGTGATGTTCAATTCACTTGTGTGATTGCTCTTAACTCAATGTGATGATCTCCAGACGCTCCTCATGACTCAACAAGTATTGACCAGTTCACCTGCCCTAGAATTACAGGACAATTACAGGATGGACGTTATGTTGCAGTGAAGATCTTAAATGAATTGAAGGATAGTGGTGAGGAATTCATCAATGAAGTTGCAAGTATCTGAGGATGGACGTTATGTTACACATACAAATTAAACTTTTTTTTTCAAATTCAAGTCAACACTAGCTAATTGGCTCAGCCACAACAAATGCATTTCCTCGTAAGACCAATTCAGTCAAAAACGGCTGCTTCTAAGAAGACCATTCTACCCCTGTTCCCTTCTGTTTCTCTCTCCTGCTTCTATCTCCTGTATGTAATTAACTAGCAAATACTATTGAAACACTGTTCATTTCCCACAAATTATCGTTAGTGGTGATAATTCGAGGGAATTCCACGATGGTCACAAAACACCTCTTCTTCTTTTCATGCTTCATTATACAACTTATAATAGCTTCAAGTACTTGTCCATATTCATTTAACTGCGGATTCCTCGGAGAAATCAACTTTCCATTTACAACCACACAACACCCAAATTGTGGCATGTTAGTAATCCACGGTTGTGATGACTCTGAACCACTTTCCAAAAAAACCATACAAAACAACAAAGTTTGGTTCGATATTCTCGAAATTAAACCCTACACAATCACAATTCGTGACGATAAACTCCACGACCTGTTGCTACAGAGAAGTTGCGATATTCTAACCTACAATTCTATGTTCACTGTCAACACTCCTTTGGTTTCTTCTTATTTGCAGAATTATGTAACCGTTTTCGGTTGCAACGATAGCAACACGCACGATCTTCAACAGATCTATTCTGTTGCTAATTCTACTACGATTTGTAGGAACGATAGTCTTTACGGTATTTCTGAATCGGATATTGTAAAGAGTGATAATAAAGCTGTTGTGGTTGTAACTGATACCAGTGGTTCTAAATCGAATAGTCTTAAAGGATGTTCGAATGTTGAGCTTCCGACGAGGTCTGAGGTTCAACATATTGATCCCGATGATCTTTTTGGATTCTTGAGTGGTGATATTGCTATTAAAATACAAGTTTCTCAGAATTGTTCTGCTTGTCATGATCTTTATGGAGGTCAATGTAGACTTGATAACGCTGCCAAGTTTTACTGTCAACAAGGTACCATTGCAATTTTACACAAATTATTATTATCTTGCCACAAGTTCAATCAGTTGTGTTTAGATAATTTTTGCACCAACAATCTAATTGTTATGTTAGTAATTATGTTGTTTGTTTGATATGGTGATTTATTTTATTTGGCAGGAAGATCTAAAAAGACCCGTCTTATAGTGGCAGCAGGTATGTAGCAAATTACATCTAATTGTAATGTTTTTCAACTTTTTTCTTTGACATTAAACGTTAGCAGTATTATAATCATTGTTCCAAGATTATGATCTGTTTTAGTTTTATAACATTGTCTCTGGATTAATTGATGATTCAACTAGTGGTTCAAAAACTCAATGTCTATACTCTATCCTACTAGTTAATCACCTACTGAAATTTATGACTTTGCTTCTTATTACATTCAAATTCACATAGAATTATAGAAAAGAAGTGGTGGTGTAGTGAAAATAGGTGTGAAATGCTCATTTTCAATATATCTTTACTGGTGTATAACAACCCGTAGTTCTTTTGCACTTGTTTATTTCCTGATAAATTATGCAGTTGCATCTGCCGCTGGAGTACTGGTAGTTCTGGTTTTTCTAGCTTGGTTCATGAGAAGACAGTTTTTGAACAATAAAAACCCTTCACATCAAATAATTGAGTTGTTTCTCAAAAACCATGGTCACCTTTCTGCTAAAAGATACACTTATGCAGAGATAAAGAAGGCAACAAATTCATTCAAAAACAAATTGGGTCAAGGAGGATATGGCAGTGTATACAAAGGAAAATTACAAGATGGAAGTCTCGTGGCAGTGAAAGTCTTAAGCGAATCGAACGGGAACGGCGAGGAATTTATCAATGAAGTTGCTAGTATTAGTGTCACTTCTCATGTTAACATCGTTAGTTTAGTGGGATTTTACTTGGAAGGTTCTAAAAGAGCTTTGATATATGACTACATGCCTAATGGATCACTTGAGAAGTTTATATATGAAAACAAAGATCCATTAAAACTCAATCTTCAATTGAGTTGTAAAACTATCTACAATATTGCAATCGGCGTTGCTCGAGGATTAGAGTATTTGCACAAAGGTTGCAATACTAAAATCTTGCATTTTGATATAAAACCTCACAATATATTACTTGACGGTGATTTTTGTCCCAAGGTTTCTGATTTTGGACTCGCAAAAGTATGTCCAAGAAAAGAAAGTATCATTTCCTTATTAGGTGCAAGAGGTACTGCAGGATACATTGCTCCAGAAGTGTTCTCTAGAAATTTCGGCGGTGTCTCTCACAAGTCTGATGTTTATAGCTACGGAATGATGGTTTTAGAAATGGTTGGGGGGAAACAAAATAACAATATCGTTGAAATTGAACACTCGAGTGAAATTTATTTTCCGCATTGGGTTTACAAACGTCTTGAACTGAATCAAGATCCTAGGTTGAGAAGCATAAAAAATGAATTTGATAAAAGAATTGTACAAAAGATGATTGTAGTAAGCTTATGGTGCATACAGACTGATCCAGCACATAGGCCTGCAATGAGTAAAGTGGTAGATATGATGGAAGGTAACTTGGAATCCTTGCAAATACCACCAAAACCTTGTCTCTCTTCACCTCCCAGGTCTCCTTCAAGATCATCAGATTTCAACACTCATACATCTCAAGATTTGTATCATTCAGGTATATAGAGTAATGAAATATGTTTCTTAAGCAAACAAATATCAAATGTATTTTTATCAATCACATGCATGGTAATTAAAATAAAATATTCCCAACCCATATGTGAATTGATGGCAAGGAAATTGTGTTGTGATCTTAGACAAATTGTGTGACCCAAGAAAACTTTGGGACATGCATGCTTTATGTTAATATCACTTCACCCCAAGATAAATCCCACAACTTTGTGAAATTTTCTGATCAAAAGATAAAAAAGTTAGTAAAAGATTCCCAACCATCAATATTCAATCATAAGACTGGTACAAACAAGTTACAGATAGGAATGGCAGGACAATAATTGAGTTTAGACACTAGACAAATGTAAATAAAGTCACTATCCACTATTCTACTCACATACATCTATTAGTATATTTTTTTTTACTCAAGACATCTATATATTAGTATTACTATCATTTATTTATCATTCCTATTTACAAACTCACATGCCATCCAAACGCCTCACAATTTACTCTGTTTCTAATATTACTATTAATTCAAAGGCAGCCTCAATTTTTTCTTTCTCATATTGGACCACTATTAATTTTGGATTGCAGGCACATCTCCCACCAGCGATTATCAACCTCTAATCATTTCGCCTTGGTAGACCACCATTCTCAGAAGAGAACGAAACATTGCTGTTGTCAAATATGTAATGTGTTAGAGTTAGATTATGTTAGTTGTAAATTAGTTAGATTAGTTGTAAGTTAGTTAGATTAGTTGCAAATTGGTTGTAATAATTATTTTGGAATCTATATATAAGTAACATCTCATACTTATTGGAATTAACAAATTCTTTCATTCTATCAATAAATTTTATTTATATATATTTTTTTATATCATACTTAATATTAATATTTTGCGTATTCTATTACAAAACTTAACCAGAAAGTCTAGTAGTCTCTGAAGCAATAAAATTGTACATTTCCTAAAAAAGGTAAGAGAAAAAGATATTATTATATCTTTCTTGATTCCGTTCACAATAACCTGGTCAATGTTTCATTTTGTGCAGAAGCTCAGACTGGGAAGGAAGACATTTTTATTGATAAAAAGATTGGTTAGTAATATATCACTACTATATTTATGAACAAGATAGTTAGTTTTTTATTTTATGAATATGAACAGATTTGATTTTTTATACATCGTCAATCTTACCAAGTGTGTGCACGGTGGAAATTTAATATTCTAAAAGTCTTAAAAAAGAATGTAGAAAAATAAGAAAAACTAATAAAAATAAACCTTCAATTTTCAACGAACTAAAGACTCATTTGATTTTAGAAATTAAATTTTAAGTTACATATTATTTTAGCAGTAGAATCTTTAAAACATTTTTATTTTTCTTTTAAAATATTTGTTCATTTGAATTTTCTAATAAGAAGATGAATGTTTTTTAAAGTGGACTACTATATATGATAGAAGAAAGTCAAAAATGTTACTGATTATTTGAGGTTTATTTGAAAAATAAACAATAAATGTATATTTTTTTTAGCAACATAACTTCATTAAAGAGGGGCTGAAAAACAGCCAACAAGAAAAATTACTATTGAAAGACAAGGATAGGGTCATCACCGATCAAAATTTTGAAATCAGTTACCTAAACAAGGAAACTAAAGAGTGAACATCAATATTAATATTCCTACCAAGATATCTAATTGCAACAAAGCTAAATTGACATGAGTTCAGTAATTCTTTGATTACATGATCAACTACCACTAAGATGTAATTTCCAAGTGGTACGATTAACTATGGTTTCAATATCAATAACTAAAGAGAATTTGTTTATGATGTGTTTTAAAACAATCTATATAGAATAATGCTATTGAAATACAAAATTTAACCTAAATAATACACAAATACAATATTTCATTGTATTGTATGCGATATTATATTTGTGTCTAATTTTATATAAAGTTTTATGTTTCATTAACATTACAAATATATATATCCTAATAAACACCCTGTACTTCTGCTAACAATGGTTCGATAATATGATAATTTAAAAAGGAAATTATATTTAAGAAGAAACTTTTTGTCATTTGACTAGTTATAGTAGTATTTAGGGAAGGAGCGAGTATATTATTAACACTGAAATAAAAACGAATAGCGTGAACCAGTCCACAATAAGTAGAGTATTATGTGACCCAAAATGAAGGCGATGATAGAGTCCTGACATCTAATCTAATGGTGCACAATAAGCAAGTCCTACGAGGCAAAGGCAAGGATATAATAGTCTTTTTGAGCTCAACGTCGCATTAAAAAGTTGTCCTAGTTGTCTTTTTGAGGTGCCGCAACGTGTCAACTGAGTACAACAGTAAAAATGACCAATACCAAATAGCGCATTAATGCAGCATGCTTTTCAGTTGAGTCGAGCCTATACTATACATACGTTTTTTTAACCTATCCTAATTCCTTCTATTACACCCATTTCATTACCGTTAAGCCCCTTCATTTCTCATTAATTACCAAATTAACACTCTTCTTTACTACCGCGCTCTCACCGTTATTCATATCTCACTTCTTCCTCTCTTCTCCCCCTTCTCTTATCTCTCTCTCTCTCTCTGCAACAATGGCGATAACATTCTCTTCCCACATTGTTCTTCTTATTCTTTTCCATTTTCTCTTCACTGTTCAATGTTCCATGAACCCAGATTTCCAAGCTCTTCTAACTTTCAAAACCTCTTCAGACACATCCAAAAAGCTCTCAACTTGGAACACCACCACCGACCCATGTACTTGGGACGGAGTTTCCTGCATCAGAAACCGAGTCTCCCGACTCGTTCTTGAAAACCTCGACCTCCAAGGCTCCATAGAACCGTTAACCTCTCTCACTCAGCTCCGAGTTTTGAGTCTCAAAGGAAACCGTTTCTCCGGTCATGTTCCGAGTCTCTCCAACTTCACTTCCCTCAAACTTCTCTTTTTGTCTCACAACCATTTCACCGGCGAGTTCCCGTCGAATGTGTCGTCTCTTTTCCGACTCAACCGTCTCGATCTGTCAAACAACAACTTCTCCGGCGAAATTCCGGCGACGGTCAACCGTTTGACCCACCTCCTCACTCTCCGTCTCAACGAGAACCAGTTCACCGGCGTCATTCCCAAAATAAACCTTCCCGGTCTTCAAGACTTCAATGTCTCCGGTAACCGTCTCTCCGGCGAGATACCGAAAACTCTATCGGGTTTCTCCGAATCCTCTTTTGGGCATAACCCATTTCTCTGTGGAGCTCCGTTAGAGAAATGTGAAGCGGAACCTAACAAACCCGGATCCGAAGTTGCCATTGCTTCACCATTGGTACCAACGGTTTCATCTTCACCAAGCACAATGCCAACAACAACAACAACACCAAAAAGTAAAAGCCATGAAAAAAGAGCGTCAAAAATGAACCCGGTAGTATTGTTAGCGATTATAGTTGGCGATGTTCTTGTTCTTGGAATAGTGTGCGCTCTTCTTTACTGCTATTTCTGGAAAAACTACTCTTCAAAATCGAAGGAAAGAAAAGGGTTGAAGCTATTCGAAAGCGAAAAGATAGTGTATTCATCGAGTCCATACCCTGCACAAGGAGGGTTTGAGAGGGGTAAAATGGTATTTTTCGAAGGAGAGAAAAGATTTGAACTTGAGGATTTGTTGCGTGCTTCGGCTGAAATGTTAGGGAAAGGTGGGTTTGGAACGGCTTATAAAGCTGTTCTTGATGATGGAAATGTTGTTGCTGTGAAGAGATTGAAAGATGCACAGATTGCAGGGAAGAGGGAATTTGAACAGCACATGGAAGTTCTTGGAAGGATAAGGCATCCTAATGTTGTTAGTTTGAGAGCTTATTATTTTGCAAGAGAGGAGAAGCTTTTAGTCTACGATTTCATGCCTAATGCCACTTTGTTCTGGCTTCTTCACGGTATCATTCACTACTTCTACTACTTTTTTATTTTTCTATTACACTTTCTTGCACCATTCTTTGTTTTTTGTTGCTCAGAAATCAGGTCATGGAATTAAACTATTAGATAAAACAAAATAAATCACATCAATTTTATTTTTGTTCTTTAGCTGCCTTTAGTTAGGGATGAAAAGTCAAGCCTGCTTAGTGATTTTGAAATCTATTTATTAATTTTTCTTGCAATAACATGTTGGTTACATGCTTGATAACGTTCTTATGAGCATGATATAATAGCCACAATATGGTGATTTTATCTAAAGCAGAACAATATTTGTCTATGGAATTAATTTAAAATGCATATTTTCCAGCCAGTTGCAGACAAAGGAACTGTTAAAAATTGACAGTAGCTGCACCATCAGAAATCATAACCGCCTAGGAATTGGGAGACTATTGTCTTGCATTGGACCCCATTTTCATTATTTAATAAAAAAAGCAAATAAAAACAACACAGGCAGTACTTTGCTTTATATTCCTTTTTCTGAACAACATTTATCTTTTTTTTTCTTTGCTTTTCACATTTTTGAATATGACCAAAAATTGCAAACTAGGCTACTCAATTCTAAAACTCTAATTGGATGTCAAATTTGTAATTTAGATTGAACCTTATGGCTTATTATGATGTCATTGGTACAGGGAACCGAGGCCCAGGACGAAGCCCACTGGACTGGACCACAAGGCTGAAGATAGTAGCTGGAGCGGCACGTGGCGTGGCTTTCATTCACAACTCGTGTAAATCACTTAAATTAACCCACGGTAACATCAAATCCACCAACATTCTCCTTGATAAAGAAGGAAACGCTCGCGTTTCAGATTTTGGGCTTTCAATTTTCACCGGCCCAAGCCCAAATGGAAACAGATCAAACGGTTACCGTGCACCTGAAGCAATTGACGGTAGAAAACAATCACAAAAATCGGACGTGTACTCTTTTGGTGTTCTGTTGCTAGAGGTTCTGACAGGGAAGTGTCCCTCTGCTGTGGACAATGGTGGAAGTGGTTATGGTGGGGGGGTGATGGATCTTCCAAGGTGGGTGCAATCAGTAGTTAGAGAGGAATGGACCGCTGAAGTATTTGATTTGGAGTTGATGAGATATAAAGATATTGAAGAGGAAATGGTGGGTTTGCTTCAGATTGCTATGTCTTGTACTGCTGCTGCACCTGATCAACGGCCTAGGATGTTCCACGTGGTTAAGATGATTGAGGATTTGCGTGGGGTTGAAGTGTCACCTTGTCATGACACGTTGGATTCTGTTTCTGACTCACCTTCATTGTCTGAAGATGCTTGTGGTGGTACTAGTTAGTATAACTTTGGAATTCAAAGGCTTTTATTTTATCATTATTAGAGGGATTAGGTTCTAGATATGGTATTGTAAAGCACACTTTTGGGGGTTTTATTTTTCAAGTTTTGGTCTTTTTTTTTATGATCCTTAATCTCATTTTGCTTAATGCCTAGTTAAAGTTTCATTCAAGGTTTGTTTTTGCTAATTAAAGTAATGGCTAATATAGGTTGATTTAGTGAGTAAGGATTCAATTCATATTTTACAAGAACTTGACTTTGAATATGGTTAATAAGGATTCAACTCATACTATAAGAATCTGAGTTTGAATTTCACTGTTGATATGAAGACCTTATTCATGGGTAATTATGTTTGAGATTTTCTCTAACTTGATGAGGCTCTTGGGGGCTAATTGATCTTACTTAACTTTTATAAGTAAAGTTAAGGATAACTTTGATGATTTGGGATTGTTGATTGTTGTTAATGACATAAAAGATCCAATAGAAAAACACATTAAGAGATATCCATTTAAAGGAATGGACTATATTGATGAAAAGAGTCTCTGTGTATACTAGCTAATGAAAAATTACAAGTTGGAAAAAAAAAAAAAAAAAGAATCAAATCATTGGTTTTTGTGAAAGCTTATGTTTTTTGGGCCTATCATCATAGTGTTCAAACTGCATAACTTGAGGTGCAATCTTCAAGAGCCTTGACAAAGTGCTAGGCAAGAATTTCCTAGCAAAAAGAAAACAAGCATTGGTACTGTTACCATTATTATACTTGCATTTCTTGTTCCTCAATCTCTCCAAAAACTCAACATTAACATCAGACCTTAAAAAATGAGCTGGATGTGGACCACCCTTTGACCAGTCGACCCAAGTCAAACTCCTATTTGAATTCCCTTCCCAAAACTTGATGCTAACAAAAGTTGGCAAGTAATGTTCATCAGCATAACATGAACCTTTGCAATACTCGTGAAAAACTGGGAAATATATTCTATCAGATACAACTCCTAGAGCTAGCTCTCTGTCCATTTCAAACCATTGGAACCCTTTTCTCCATTGCTTGAGGGATACTTCAGGTAACATTTGGATGCTGTATCGGCCGCGGCCGACGCCGCTAGGATCGTCGAAAGCCATGACATAGTTTTTAGTAGAGTTTATTAAGTAAGAGTAGATGGTTGAGAAGTTGAAGAGTGGTATGCATGATTCTGATAAGAGAACAAATCTTTGGTTTGAGATATCTAGAAGTGCATTTGATAGTAGGCGACGCTCAGCTTCAATCATGTTCACATTACCCCATTGCACTACCTGCATTATATCATATACACAGCATGAAGGGTTAGTTATCCATCACTATTTATTTCTATATTGTAACAAGTTACTGGAATTAGAATTCTATAATAACATACTTGGAAACAAATATGTAGAAAATGTGATATCAAAACTAGTACCTGACGTCCCTATTTGTCTTTGACAATTTTGTTAATGATATTAATTCTTAAACTATACTTTATTTGAATTTAAAGACTATGTTTTTGAAAGTGTAATTATAACTCTTAAGTTTATTAATTCTCACACTTTACTTTTCTATAACAGCTGCAATTCTTTGCTTTGTTCTAACAGTTATAATTCTATAATTCTGATTTGTGATTGATACCACAATGATCTGGGTTCGAATCATATTGTCGATGTAAAAATCTCGTAAATGAAGAATATATAAGTATTTCTGTAAATACTATCTAAGAGTTGGGGCTTTTTCTAAACCTGATGAATCATCGGGACAAAATTCGCCTTAACTCTTAGTTACAAAAAAAAAACTATATTTCCGAGCAGGATATCTATGTTTTGTGTTCTATTTTACTCTTCACTTGGAATTTCTTTAGTTGTTCTTTCTACTAAGAAATTTGCATGTCTACAAATATAATAAGACATTTTCACATAATTATTTTCTCTCTGGAATACTCTGAAATGAAATATAAACAAAAGGGTTAATTGATATATACCATTTTTGTTTATATTTCATTCGGGAGAAAGTATCTTTTATGGTTCATATGAATTATTATCCAAGCAATAATAATTTTCATTATTCAGCTTAAGACAATAGACCAAAAAATTAAAATGCAATATGAAACTGAAGAAAAAAAAAAACTGACCTTACTGGGAATTCTCCTACCAGAAAAAACAGGACTCTCTAGATATGATCCATTATAAGATGGATTAGAATGCACATAAATTGAGTAATACCCTTCATGTCCTTTGAAAAATTGTTCCCACAAAGGTGCCAAAAACACAGGACCCCTTGTCAAAAACATGAAAGCAACTTTTGGAACTCTTTCAAAAGGGTATTCATTGATCTTTGCAGTCATAGAAGCTCTCCATAACAATTCCTGATCATCCATATCATGCACAATAGGAGGAGGTTTAAGAAAATCCTTCAATCCTACCCGTTCTTGTTTCGCGACCGGTGGCGGCAAAGGTGGTGTTCTTGGTAATGAAGAGAGTGATAACTGAGTAAATTGAAGACTAAAAGTGCATTCTTTAAGATAGAAACTTATGATTATTCCAAGGGTTAAACCAAATACCAAAATGAGAAGATAGGTTAGAAAATTAATAAAGTGAAGTTGAACATTGAAAATCTTTGAAACATAGTTTGTTTGGTATTGATTACTTGAGCCCTTCATTTTTTCAATAAGATAAAATTTCTAAATAATAGTTATATTACCTAAGTTAAACTATCATAAATAAATAAATGTGACTAAAAAAATCTATGGAAGATTGATTGGAAACAAACTTATGTTCTAATTAAAATATATTTATGATCATGAACCATAAACAAGAAGATCAAATGAAATTAGCATTGAACAAAACAAGGATTCACAAAATTGTGAGATTTGAGAGAAAAGAGAGATATAGATAGGGAAGGAAAACAAGAAAGAAAAGATATTATATACTAAGAATAATAGTAAGAAGAAGGAGATTCTTGTTTGTGTCCTACTTTATTTGTATTTGCACTTTGTTTTATGCTCCGTTAGAAATAATAACAGCTTTGTTAAAAATCTAAACTTGCCAACTGTTATAGTTTGTTTTGGAAACATGTAGAGATTTATTAACAACTTTGATCGTTACAAGAAACAAACCAATAAATATATTACACATCACTTTGAATCACTATTACCTTGAAAATTACTAAAAGAATATACGGGTTCGTTTATTATTATTATTATTATTATTATTATAATAATAATAAATTATTTTTATTGTGGTTTAGTGCCAGCCATACATATACTAAATGCAACATTAAACGACATAGACGTTTTTGTATGTGGAATGGAATGTTTTTTCACATTGAAAATTATTGTATGTTACGTAAAATAATTAGTTACGAAAATGTAATTACGTGTTTGGTCACCAAGTAAGGTTTGAACTATTCTATTCAGTTCAATTTATGTGGTTATTTCATTTGAGAAAGGAAATTGGATTATTGGTCAAGGTGCCCCCATAAAGATGGATACTAGTTAGCTAGAAGGAACCTACCATGTAGATACAACCATCTTAAAGACTTTTAAGCCAACTTTGCATTCCAACAGATCAAATCAAAATAACGTGTTGGAAGGAAAAATGATTTATACAGCTGAAATAATGGGGAAAAAAAGGATTACTCTCCATGTCATAGAATTTCAGTTGCAAAGGGTTTTACAAAATAAGTATTTATAAGTGGAGATAGTTTTTATTTTATAAATTAGTAAAATATTAAAGAAATTCGCAAGTAACTAAATATTATATCATTTCGTCTAATAATATCGAATTTGTTAGGGATGCCAAATGTAACTTAAATTCAAAAAGACTACTATATTCCATTTTGATTATAAATAATATATACATATATATATATATAATATTAAATTTTGAGTGAAAAATATAATTAAATAAGAAAAAAAAGACACGACTTTATATCCATCAAAACATTAGTTCTCACCTTAAATAAAATTATTTTATATTTAAATTCCAAAATCAATAGTACATTGAATTAAATAAATAATAATTAAATTATTAATTGAAATAAAATATCTTAAAATAAAATTTGAAATCAATATACAGCATTTGAAGAAATGTTCTAGGAACTAACATAACAAAATGAGAATTAAAGAGAAAATTGAGAATCATTCGAGATTAGGGGGAATCCACTTGTGAAATCAAGTCTGAAAAAAGAGATTAAAATAAAAAATTGAAGCATTAGAGAAAATTAAACTTGAAATCGAAATTCAGAGTCACACAAACATGCTGTTGAATATGAAACCAAAATTACTTCATATCTAAAAAGAGCAAATGGTTTTAGAGCAAAATATCTTAAAATTGAATTTTGAATTTTTTTATAAATTAAAAAATAAAATAATTAAATTATACTGAAAAAAGTATGCAAAATAAAGTTATAAATTAATAAAAAAAATGAGATTGTTGGTGAATAGAATCAAAAAATTTGTTGAGATATTTTTATTACATAAAAATAAAAAATATTGAGAATTAATGTATGAGCGAAGGAGTTAATAAATTAAACTTTTTGAAAAAATAAATAAATTAGGTAAAAAATGAAGAAGCAAGGTTGCTGTAAATAAAAAAGCGTTTGCTTAAAAATAAAACGTTGCTGTTTGCGCGTTCTTTAGATGTCTGGCTGTTTGCAACATAAATGATTTAGACATCAACAATACCAAGTATAAGACAAAAAGTTCCGTTGCCGCCGATGATTTGTTGGTCAGAAGCAAATTCGTTCATGGGCAAACATTAAAACAATTCTAACATAAGTTCATTACCAAGAAACTTGTTCTACCCTCAATAAAATTATAAAATTTATATTCACTAAAGAATTTTAGGGTGAAAGTCAATTATGTTCATTCTATCATTTATGTTGGAGAAAAAAAAAAACTGAGTACTTTTTTAATCTACATAAGTCATTTAAAAGTTTAGCACACGAACAACCCCCACCAAATAGCCCCTTCCATAAGCCAATGCCTAACTTCATCTTGCTATCAGCAACAAAAGAAAACAATGACAACAACAGGGATACAGTAAAGGAAAATAGTCTCCTCATCTCCATCGTTTCCTTTACGCCAGATGAAAGCCACAGCAACAAAAAATTAGGTCAGCTGCAGGCCACATTGTGCTTGCTAAAGCTCAAATTTTTCTGATAAAGTCCAATCCTCTCTCCAAACTCTTTCTTTCCTACTAGTATTTCGTTGTACTAAACATAGTGTTAGTTATTGGATAGACCATAAACAAAATAACTAAACGCAACGCTGCTATAGGGGAAATCGAGAGTGTATAGCCTAGACTTAGCAAAAGTTGGGATGCCCCCCCGGATGTTATTCGATTATCACAAACATACAAATATGGAGTACACAGTGGACCAACATTTGTACTCTATTCATTCAAATTGCACCAATAATCATAATAATAAAATTACTTTCCAGTAAATTGATAACAAACTCGCTACGAAACAGTTCGAGCACCTCTTTAGTTTCTAAGTACAAATCCAGTAACATCATATCAATTACATAAAATTTCCATTTAAACTCTAACTCAGATAGGCAAACATGTCTATTTCCTGAACTTGGTTTTGGTAGTACAATGCACCAATACAGCAATGCCAACTAGAACACCAGCAATAAGAAATGAAGATTTCCTTTGACTTAAGCTGCAACTAGTGTAACCCCATATCCATCGAGATAGAAAATGCAGCCCACAGGTATTATTGAAATTCCGGATTGAAAAATCCTAAGGTAGAGGCAGCATGTTCAGTCAGTTTCCATAAGATAACATCCAATCTCACAAGCAAATCCTCTCTACAAGCTATATATTTTACACAACTATTGCATACAGTCCCTGTTATACAGGGCTATTTCGGTGCAAACAATGAACTTTGAGGATAGAGCTACAAATATTCTCAGATAAAATGTAATGGAAGAGGGTAGTCAGTGAGCCAGTCAGTGCATCTGTACACATCTATAATTTACCCAAGCTGTCAGCAAATGCAACCAAACTGGAATTGAAAGTTTCTAGAGAGAAATCCTGTCAAAGAAATTGTCCAAGTTTCATTGAATTTGAAACGTTAGTATGTCACTAGTTCAAATATGCTTGCTGAACATGGTCGAGATTAAGAGGTAGAAGTAGAACTGCAATTCCATGAATTATAAACAATTATATCACCCAAAATAATCACAAATTAACAGGAAAATATGTAGATGCAGAGAAGTAATAAATCCAAAATTAGCAGCCGTGTTACATCTGGTAAACCTAAGAGAGGAAAATACAAATTCCTATATTAACATGTATTGAATAAGAACATTTATTTATAGACTTGGGTTAGTTATTTTCGACCTGCGTATGGTAGATTAGATATGGATTAGAGCTAAAAAAAGTGAAAAAAGTGTTTCTTTTTTTAATAATTTCTTTTGAAACACAACAAAGCTATTATTAATATATGAAAGGAAAAAAAATAGTGATGATAATATAAAAAGGATTTGGCAAGTATCGACCCCATGATACAAGTTACAACACCAACAACAACTTAAGCTTGTCCCACAAATTTGGCTACATAGATCAATCCACATCCGAATTTCCTATTATGAATCATGTTTCATGAAAGACCATTTAAATTTAAATCCTTATCAGCGGTTTGATTTTTAATTTTCCTTGACCTCTCTTCATCTCTAATTATTGGATTAGTAGCCTCTATTTGATATACTACATATTAGACATAATATAATAGTAAAAACTTATCATACAATAAAAAATATTATATATTGTTATTATAGGGCGCACTTCCAAACATTCATGAGCTATTTCTAAGAAATTCTTTTGTAAAAAACGAGTATTTTCCTTTAATATTGATGCATCTCAGCTCCATGCTAGGAAGTATGGGAATAGTAGTGAATATTGTAAATGAATGACATGTATACGGCATACCAACTTAAGGTATGCATGAAATAATGTTGTATAAATATAAATACAAGCATATGATATGATTAGATACAACTAAATAAATGCGACAAATTTAAATAAACTTCAGATATGGATATGACATAATATAGCTATTACATACAAAGGAAAATCTTCTCTTAGTTCTAGAGGCAAAAAGAATAGGATAGCACAACAAATTTGGACAATATAAGATAGGAACACAAACAGAGAATGTCTGAGAAGTAAACATAGGGAAGGAAAAGGGAAAAATTCTAATATGCTCCAAGTTATGATTCTGCACAATTCCGTAATTGTTAAAATTTAATTTAACACTAATAATTTATTTGTGACTTAATAAAATGGTGTGACAATCCCAAAGTAGGTAATAATCTATGTGAAGGGAGACCATAGGGAGAGATGCAGAGCATGCAGTGAATGCAAATGCCAAGAACCAGAAAGAGAAAGCTGAAAAGGCCTGAAGTCACAGGCCTTAAACCCCCATAGGCAAGGTGGGGTTTTCACCAATAAATAGTCAAAATATTTCAGGTGTATGAAGCTGGAAGCATATTAGTAACTACCTTCGGTAATTTATGTTGCTGGGCCAGATAATCCACATGGAGCCTCACATTTGATGATGCAAAAAACCAGACACGTCGGTCAACATCAGAATATACAGATGCAACAATGTCAAACAACGTTTTTGCTCCCCCCTCAATAGCTTTTAAGATATTAGCTTCTCTATTCCTACGATTCCTGAAAATAATAATAACCATCCTCACAGTTGGTGACCTTAAAATAAAATACCAACTACAGCTACTAACTTGTTCAATCAAAGGAATGGTGGGTTAATACTTTAGATATTCGCACAACATCTGTTTTGGCCAGACATTAACTCTCCCATGCATAGGTATCAAAGCATGTGGTGAAAGCTCCAGAAATTTGTATGTGGTTTGGAAGTATTCCTGTATGACAATAATATTAGGCAACAGGACATTGAATATAATGCTTTGTTAATATATTAATATTTTCTTTTATTAATGGTTGCTCTGTTAAATGCACTTTATTCTCTGTTACAAAGAATGCACCATTCTTTTCACACTTACAGACATATTTCCACCAGAACTTATGTCCAAGACAGCACTTCCCTGACTGGAGCAAAATGAAATAATATGTCAGTACAGTGGAGTAATTAACACAAGAACATTGAATGATGTAGGTCTAAGAAAATATTGGAACTGAAAGAGGAAATTATATGGCCTTGACATTGGATAATAAGACAAAAAATAAATATGCCAAAACCAAACCATTTCTCTCTCTAAATTGCAACAAAGTAGAACATCAATTCCCTATAATTTTGAAAAAAATATTTTTGCAGAGGTATATTAAACACATTGATCCTCTTGTGATATTGTTATATATATGTGCACTCCTTGTATCCTTTTCTTTTTATTCCCTCTGTCTCACAATCTCACAATGATGTCACTTTTGCTCATTTCACACATATTAAGAAATGCCTATAAATAAAAGAAAGAGAATAGTCATTTTACCAAATTATTATTTTTAACTATCAGTGTGTTTCCCATATCATAAATGAAAAGTAGAATTAATGCTTTGAAAATAGTGTACATAGTAATAGTTGAATGGTACAATTGATAAAAATAATTAAAGTTACATTGAAAATTGAGAATGACATTCATTTTGAGACAAAATTTTCTTGCTAAAGTGACACTCATTGAGAGACGGAGGGAGTAGTATAAATCGAGTATTCCTCATGCACAATTGTAGAGACTAATCTCTTGAGCTGGATGGAATCGCATGGGTGCAAAGCTCTCTCTCCCACTCTCAAGAGTTTTAATGTTGCATTCCGAAGTTCGTATTCAAACTAGAGACGAATGTAGCTCAACTAAATTGTCAGTAACTCATTAGTCATTGGCTGTCAATAATTAGCTTAATTTATGTCTTAACATCAGTTTTATATAGCTGACATAACTGATCCCGGATTCTCTTCCCAATGTAATGCATGTTCGAGGGTTCATTTTTGTCCATCAGTTATTTTCCAGTGTAGCTAGCACAGTCTTCTTTATTTTTCGAATGTAACTTAAGTTAATTTCAATAGTCTCGTAATTCATAACCTATAAAACTTCGCCAACTTGTTTAATAGATTTTTTATTTTGTAATCAAATAATAGGCACAATTAACAATTCAAATAACCTACTGCAGAAAAAAAAAAAACCTTGTGCACTCTAAAAGAGAAGAAAAAACATCATAACAAAATAAATATTTTACCAAAAATTTCTAGTACCCACAGCAGAACAATCAAAACTTATTCCAGATGTGGTATTAGAATGTGTGGAAAGCTTCACAACAACCCAAATATGCATAAAAATCCATAACTCATGAAATTTGAATGTGTATATGGTATATTGTGTCGATTTTGCTCAATGTGTATGTATTTATATTGAATGGAATCTTACCCCACACAATGATCACCTACAATTAAGGAATGTGTATTCACATGAAGCAATGCCATATGGCCATCTGTATGTCCCTGAAACAAAACAAAAAAATTAATCTTCAGCAGAAAACAAAACTAATTTTATAATTTTCTCGCCACACTTAGTTAAGAATTCAAGTACATTTTAATATGGTTTGACATAGTTCTTTATTTTGTCAAGAATCAACTCAAAAGAGTTGAATTTGAACCCTAAACAAAATATTTATATTTTTCTCGCCACACTTATGTTCCAATACAAACTCAGTTAAAAATTCAAGTAGCATGTAATTGGTTATTTTGTCCAGAATCAACTAAAGCTTAAAGGGTACTAGGTGATGGTCGTGGATGGTATTTTGTTTACCACTCTGAGACAATCTTCATGCAAAAGCACTAGATCTTAAGCACGGACAAAGCACAGGTTCATCATTTCAAGAAGTTACTTGCTATGTGAAGAACCAATTCAACCAAAGCTTAATGTCAAAAAATAATACACAATCAATGATATTTTTTCTGGCAATTGTAACATATATTTTGTGAAAGTTTTCTATTCTATAAGATAATGTCAAAAAAGAGTAGATATATACATCTTAAAGCAAAAATTTCAAATGTATATTAAGCCAAAGTTAAGAAGTTGAAGTTATTACAACCCAACTACACAATACATGGAAGATGATGGACTGGAACATGCTATAATCTTTAAAAGAAGGATTATACACGTGGAAAATACCGGTGCAAAAATAACTTTCAATTTCTGACCGCCTATGTAAATGTCTTCATCTCCAGCAACCGAGGTATATCCGAGTGACCAATCATCTGTAATCATAGAATATCTCAGTATTAGCTGATTGGCATGGTGAAGTAATTTGGGTCAGAGATTAAAAATCTAAAAGAAAATTTAAAAGCTAATCTGAAAAAATACAAGTCAAAAAGACTGATATAACAGCATAGAATTGTGCATCCAAACTTCCTTATGTATTGTAAATATTAAACTTACTTTCAGAAGTACAAAGAAGTGAAATATCACACTCCTCTCTCATTATTTTATTTTTCAGTGATATTTAACGACAAATACCCAAAGGCTGTATTGTATGTCAGGTATTCATATATGGGCCAATTTAATTGTGAAATCTCCTATATAGTAGTGGTACATATAAGCCCCGAAAATGTGTGAAAGTGACAGAAAAACAAGACGAAAGATAATTCAGTTACTGTCAATTTGGAGTATTAATACAGAAAATGTCATTTCACCATAGATGTATGTACTTAAGCTTCTAGTTGCATAAACTTTTAATCTGTTCTTAATAGGACCAAGATATGGGAATGGGGTTGAAGTTAGTTAGACAATTAGATGTCTGTTTGGTTAGTAATAATCAATCAAGGAGATGGGTAGTCAGGTAAAGGGGTAATAATAGCAGGAGCAAGATAGAATGGATGCATTTTTAGATGCGAGAACTGAGTGAAAGCTGTGTGTTATGACTTGTGAGAGGAAAACCTTGGAGGAGAATTATTTCTCCTAGTTGAGTTGATACAAAACTAGAAAAGAAAGTACATGTTTGCAAAATGACTAGAAGAACATTATTGAAATTGAAACAAAAAAAGAACATTATAACCTTTACTTATGCGTCGCATGGTATTCTCGTGCGCTAACAAAATAGCATCAGGATTGCACTTCTGTATAACTGAGAGACCTGTCATAGAGTGTAAATACACTAGAATTAACAACGCTAAACTCAAAATTCAATCTATAAAGTTAAAAACATTTTAACTTTAAGTTTTCAAGTACAAGAATGTATCCATTACAGACAATAGTTTTTGCCAGAATAGGAGAAACATGAATACGTGATGCCATCATTCATGAAATACACTTGAAAGAAGAACTAACAAATATAAGAGTATGTCTTGCTGCTTTTTGCTTCTGACTTAGTTTTGGTGCACATAACAAAGTGAAAAGTATTATTTGTGATGACTAACTCACCATTATCGCCTATACTCGTATCATAACCTGACTATAAAAGTACACAAACTAAATTTTTAGCAAAGACTTACCATCTACATGGTCATGGTGATGATGGGTGACAAAGACCACTAGTCTTCTTGGCAAAGCAGTAACAACTTTCTCTAGCTGATAATTACAGAGAGACATGCTAAGATTTAATTGAAAAACAATCCAAAAGCAGATGAGTGGAAATTGACCACTTATAGAAAATAGGATATGGTGGGAGGGTAGAATGAAACATCCAAAAGCATATTTCCACGTAAACTCCTCAAAGAGTTACACAACTCAAAAAAAAAAATTAGACCTTAATTCTAGCAAATAGGACTAGATATTGCTTTTTCTATCAATAGGTAATGTCAAGATATTCCTAAATAATCACAACAGTATGATCAAGTATAAAGTATGAAATGAAATGCATCCCATGAGCATGAAACAGAAAACAGAAGGATAAAAGATTATTTGAAGGCTAAAATGGCATGTACTAACTGCACAAGTTTGCATGTTAAGCAGAAGTATAACCTCTCCATGGAATTCTGACAGACATCCCGGATCAACTATTAGTGCATCTCCACAAGCAATAAATTTATTATCCTTGGAAGCATTTGTAACATTCTCAGGTGCAAACACCACCAAGTTTGTAGTGTGAAAAGGCTTTCCTGTCCTACTTCCCATAGGAATAATTATAACACCAGTCGGGTACTCCTGAAAATTAAGATAAATCTTCCATCTGTAACAGGTTATTAACATAATGACTTTGAAAAATAAAAAAGCTTCCTCTATCTCCTTTCTTTGTGTGTGAATATCAACCTAGAGCTATATCATATATGAATATGACTAAATAAATTTAAGATGTAACTTTTGTGTTGCAACAGTTTGCTGATCTGGAGAACGATCTCCTTTTAACTCATAAACAGTCAACAAAGTTAGTTAACACATTTGCCAGTGAATACAGGCGGGGAGTAGTGAAAATATAGTAAGCAAACCTCATGGCAAATCTCATCATTAGAGCTTTTGCATTAACACTAAACAAATTCAAAAAATGACAATTTTGTCTTTTTTCTGGGGAATTATAGATGCAATGCTGAGGAAGGTGATAACCTTTTAGAACAAAAGACATGACAGGGATTGGAAAATTAATGCCTATGTAAATTGCTAGTCTCCATGAGATTTACTTTAACAAGATATTGTAGAATATCCCCTAAACATAAGTGGTTTACAGGTCATTTGAAATTCTTGTCATGGTTTTAAAAACCAAAGCTTCTCCTATATCACTACTTCCAGATTAATTTCTGAAATTGCAATTCCCAAGAAATGTCCAACCACTGAAACAGAGCGAAATTTACAAAAGCAAACCTGGTAGTTGATGGCTGGAGGGACTTTAAAGTTTGCAGACACAGACGTGTCATTTATAAGACCAGTAACTACCAATGGTCCAACACGATCGCTATGAGGAATGACTTCCACAAGCCAGTTAAGACAGCTTTGATTGGACATCCATTTATATGAATCTGTATATAGAGCTATAGCTTCTAGAATTAATAATACATTGTTGACATGTGTTATTAAAATTTATAAATAATAATTAGAAAGAGAGCATAAATCAACATAGCATGAAAGTAAACATTTGCACTGATTTAGTAAATGGGTTGCAATTCATTTAAACTTCCTACACCACTTACAGATACCACCATTGTTGCTTAATCTCAAATTATTTCTTAAACTCTTACGAGTTAACAATTCTATGTCACAAAAACGAGTTAACTTGCATGTAAACTCTCTTTTTGGTAAGTTCATACGAGTTTAAGTGAACTCGGATAAAAAATAGTAAACTCCAGATTTCACTGGTGAGTAGTGAATTTACGAGTTTACATTGGTTTAGCCTTAAAATGTAATGCATACCAAAAGGTAAAACAATATGCTTGTTAAGTCTTTTGAATTTGCTTGCTTGTTTATCTACACACATTTCTAGCACATATCCCAATTCATACATTTCTGAAAGTAAAATAATAGCCTGCAGAGTAAACTAAGACAAATTTGAAAAACAAGAGAACCTGGCAAGTCACTGTCCTCAGGTGCCAATTTTCCGACAATGAAGACTGTGTTAACAGGCAAGCCGGGTCCGAACGCAGCTTCTTTCACATACTTATGAAACTTCCACTCTCCCCTTTCAACCATCCCAGACCCTAATTCTCCAAAAACCTAATTGCAAAACCAATATTTAATACGAATTTATCACAGCCGAAGCACAAGGATTCAAAACATGCCAAAATTGAAGAACACTACTAGTACTACTGTCTACTACCTTGTCGAGCGCAGAACGGATATCGAATTCATTGAAATTGAACTCCTCAGAAAGTGAGGCGGAAATGTCGACTTCAACGGTGGGTTCCGAATCTGGTTGCAGTGGATTCAAGTGCACAGAAGGCAAGTCCCAGAGATCGGAATCGACGAAAGAGTCGTATTCTTCATCGTTGAATTTGGGAGGACGTGACTGTTTAGCAAGCAGAAACTCGTTGTGGTTTGAAGGATTTTCGATGATCAAAGCGAGTCTGTGAGTTGCTGCCATTGCCAAATTAACGAACTGAAAATGAGTTTTTGTTAGGTGAGGTTCCTACAACTACTACTAATTACTGATACAAGTAACTGAGCTTAATTAGTGTTTAATAAAAGAAGGAAAATAAACGAACTTCATTACAGCATTTAATAACCGTTTTATTTCATCCACCTATATTTCTCGCATTAAAATACTATTCATGGTAAGTTATTCGAGAAAAAAAAAAGTTATTGACCTATAGAAAAAAAGATTATTGACCTATTTTTATAAAGGTTACCTAACAAAAGTATTGTTAGTGCATGTTTGATTTTAGTTTTTGAGGAGTTAAAATAAAATTGATTTTTATATATTTGGATTTTGTTGTGCAAAATTGATTCTGGTTTGAGAATTGATTTTAACTTGAAGATAATATTTGTAGTTTTGGAGTTCAAATGTGATTTTTATATTAAAATTTATTTTTGAATTCATTTTTATTTAAATATATTCAAACATAAATTATTTTACACTCAACTCACTTTTAACAAAAATTAATTTTACAAAATTTTAGTCACTGCAAAATCAAACACATATTTAGCGCATGTTTGGTTTCAATTTTGGAGGAGCCAAAATCGAATATAGGGTTGTAAAATTGATTTTAGCACGTTTAAATATTTTCGAGCTGAATTGATTATGTCTTCATAATTAATTTTAACATAAATTTATAATTTGTAGATTTTGAATTCATAGGTGATTTTTATACTGAAGTCTATTGTTGAACTCATTTTTATTTGAATATATCCAAACATAAATTACTTTACGTTCAAATTACTATTATCTAAAATTAATTATAGTCAACAATAACCAAAAAATGTGACACTTGTTAAAAAAATAAAAAAAAAATAAAAATACTTTTTGACTAAGAGGTTTTAATTTTTTATCAATTCTAAAGTATTATATGCACAACTTCCAATATTTTTATTTTTTTAGGGACATTTTTTAGCCATTTCCATAAAAATA
>JBBPBP010000001.1:15356425-15370722 GCA_037974735.1 Cicer chorassanicum
TAATTTTTAATAATGAGTATATAAGTTATTAAATATAAAAAATATTTTACAATAAATAACTAATGAATTCAAAATAATTATATTATTATGAAGTAATTTTTCTATATAAATTATTTTTAAAAATATAAAAACCAAATTTCTTTTTTTACTAAAAAATTAAAATCAAACCTTTAAAAATCTAAAATAAACCAACTCACAATATTTATTTTTAGGTTTAAATATATTTTTAGTATTTGCAAATATGTTTCGTTTTGATTTTAGTCCTTGTCATTTTTTTGGTTTGATTTATATCCTTACAAATTCTAACAAGTTTTAAAAAAGTCTTATATGAATCTTTTTTAGTAAAAAATGGTGACATGACTAATTTTGGACGAAGTGACGTATGATGACCGGTAATTATTGTTGACTATGCAATTTTTAATATTTAAAATTAAAACTTATTTTATTAACACATTTAATCATTTTATTAAAAATTTAAAACTAATTAGTTAATTAATTAATAAACCAAGTAAATAATAAAAGCTCAATTATCTTAATCTTCAACCACCAATTTTTTAATAAAAACTCAACAACCTTCATCTTACCATAATTTCTTAATCTTCAAATCACAAATTATGATATCTGATCCAAATCCTACAAATTATAATCTTTCATTTTTCTTACACCACACCTTAAATTCTTAAAATCAATAGTCAAATTGTCTCTTCAAATTAACTTGCACCAATTTGAAAATAAAAAGTTTGGATAAGGTGTTAATGACCAAATATTTATTTGTATAATTTGTTTTTCCTTCCGAAAATTTGGGGAAAGGTATATTGATGAGGAAGCATACATGGGCGTTGGCATTCAACAACATCACTAGGTTGACATTTGAAAAAAGATTTGTGAACTCCGAAGGTGTAATGAATGAGCAGGGAATAGAATTTAAGGCTATAGTATCAAATGGGTTAAAGTCAGAAGCATTTTTGGCTATGACACACAATTAAAATTTTTAGAATTTTTAGGTTTGAATTAGATATGAGAACTTGTGATTTGAAGATGAAAAAATTAGGATTGAAGATGAAGGCTGTTGAGTTTTTATTAAAAAATTTGGAGTTGAAGATGAAGATGATTGAATTTTAATTATTTAATCGTTTAATTAATTAATTAATTAATTAATTTTAAGTTTTTAATTAAATGAGCTAATAAAATAAATTTTAATTTTAAATATTAAATATTGCATAGTCAACAATAATTATACGGTCACCATGTACCACTTCATCCAAAATTAGACATGTTACAATTTTTTTATTAAAAAAAATTCATAAAGGACTTTTTTTAAATTTGTTAGAATTTGCAAGCGTATAAATCAAAAAAAAAAAATTATAAGGACTAAAATTAAAACGAAACATATTTGCAATGACCAAAAATATATTTAAACCTTATTTTTATAAGTTCCTTCTCCTTAAGTCCTATTTAAGTAAATACTTGAATGAAACAAAAAAAATTAGTAAAACAAAAACAAAAAGAGATATTTATGTATAATATACTATTTTTATTATTAAAAGAAAAAAAGGTCGAATCCAAACCTCCAAGCAAACAACCTATGAGTAAATGGAAAAAAAGACCGAACATAGAAATAGTTAAACGAGTCCTCGAATGGCCATTAAATAAAATTAAAGAAAAAAGAGTACTAATAAAAATCAGTCTCTGAGTCGTAAATTACAGAAGCCACCTGACTCTGTGGCGTACCACTTTCATTTTCCTCTCTTCTCTGCTAAATTTCAAAACGCAATCTTTCCTTTTTCTTTTTCTAATTGACCTCTTTCAGATCCCTAACACCCTCCGAGGATACCACCCGATCCAATGTCACTTTGAATCACGTGCCCCCATCATCTCCGATTTCTTTTTCGCTTTTCAATTCGATTATTATTTCTCTTGTGTCAAACAATAACATGTCATAGTACTTTCTGAAAACCCAAATTTTCAATTCATTTTTTTTTTTGAGCTTCTCCTTCTTCAAATAAAGAGAAAAAGAGGGGCTGGTGAATGTGAATGGCTTCAAAAATGGAAGGACCGTCTACCCCTGCAATTCGACGTGACCCTTATGAGGTTTTGTCCGTTTCTAAGGAATCAACCGACCAGGAAATTAAAACCGCTTACAGAAAGCTTGCTCTCAAGTACGTGTTATTTTAATTTGAATTTTTCATTTGGGTATTTGTATGCAAGGTTGTGGTTGTTTTTGTTTGCTGCTAGGTTTTTTTTGCTTTCTAGTAATTTACTTCATCTGCACAATGGAATAGTTCATTTTTTGTTTTGTTTTTACTTGCCATATTGAAGAGCTCCTTTTATGAATTTGTTATGTTAATTGATACAATAGTCTTATTAAGTGAGATAGTACAATTGGAGAACCTTTGAAGGTGATGAACATTCTTATATGATAACCTATATTGTTGCTGTTTTTTTGTTTTAGTGTTGTGAAATCAAGGGGTTTGTTTGGTTGTTTTCTGTATAAAAATGATAATTGGGTGCTATAGCGGAGCAGTTTAGTGTAGCGTCACGGCTGCTATAGCACCACACCTTAGAATGAGTTAAAACAATTTAAATAAGCCCTTAAAATTGAAAGGTTAGGGCTTTTTTGCTTGGGGAATTTTAGGAATTTTACAATTAAAATACACCAGAATAGCGTTTGGGCTGTCCTCTCTCACTCAGTGCTGTCGATGGCAGCCATGGCGGATTGTTGAAATCCGACCACCGCTTTCCCCCGTTGCACTGCCATGGCCACCATTCGATAACATCACTGTCACTTTGTCTCACCCCTGCCTGTCGTTTTTCACCCTCTCACTGGTCAGTCATAGCTAGTTAAAAAGTTTTTATGTATTTATAGTATAAGTCATATAAACTGTATAAGAATTTCAAATTAGCGGCTATCCCTCTATCCGCTATCTCACTATAGCGTTTTTTGGGATGGCCACTACATTGCTATTCAGGATTGATAAATAACACTGATCTCTATATCATTGACAGGTATCACCCTGACAAGAATGCTAGCAATCCTGAAGCTTCGGAACTATTCAAAGAGGTTGCATATTCTTATAGTATCTTATCCGACCCAGAGAAGAGAAGGCAGTATGACAGTGCAGGATTTGAGGTCCCTTTCTTCTTATCCTTCCCATGTGAATCAAAGCTCTTCTTTATATTTTTTTCCTTTCTGTTAATCTGTTCCAGCCCAAACAAATAGCATGGCTGGTGGCGTAGGAAAATTTTACTAAGTTATTTAGCTGGGCAAACAGATAAGAAATGCATTGCACGACATGACTACTAGATTGTAATTTTTTCTTCTGGGGAGCATACCATTTTAACATCTTACTTCTATGATGTAGTTTAACCTGCAAGCTTTTTTTATGCTTTCAACATTTACATCTCAGGAGAGAGGTGCTAATGCATTCATATTGCCTGCCTGCAACTTGGAATTTGAGTTGATTGCATATCTACATGTTCAATATTATATTGATTTAGCCAAAATTGGAGTTTATGCATGTTAGCTGTGAAATTTGGGTCATTTGTTTCGGTATAGACCGTTTACATATGGGCTGTTTTTTTGTTGTTATTCCTGTCTATCTTTTGGTAGATTACTATCTTTTCGATCAATTGATGCATTCATCTTTAGTATTATGTCATTTATTTTCGTGAAATTTGTTTCATTAGTACTCTGCTCCTTGCATTAATGTAAATGGTTTGTTTTTATATATTGTTACAACTCTCTTAAATGGTTTGTCATTATTACTCGAAAGCTTTTTTCATTTCAGTTTATATTCTTCTGGAAACAACTCTCGTAATATGTAACTTTAAGCAATTTTGCTTATGCATATCAGGCTCTTGATGCTGATAGCATGGACATGGAAATCGATTTATCTAATCTTGGGACTGTGAACACGATGTTTGCAGCTTTATTCAGGTGTGGATTTTATTAGTGTATGACTGCTTGTTTTCAAAGTTATTTAGCTCTAAATTGTTTCTTACTTTGTCTGGTAAAATAGCAAGCTGGGTGTCCCTATCAAGACTACCATCTCAGCCAATGTTCTTGAAGAAGCTTTGAATGGCACAGTTACAGTCAGACCCCTTCCAATTGGAACATCAGTTAGTGGAAAGGTTCTCACCTTCTACACGATGAATGAAGCAATACAGTAATCTTTCTGGTACCTATTTGTTCTTGTTCGACTTATGTGATTTGTTGCAGGTAGAGAAGCAATGTGCTCATTTTTTTGGTGTGACAATAAACGAGCAGCAAGCTGAGTCGGGGATTGTAGTAAGAGTTACTTCAACTGCACAAAGCAAATTCAAGGTATCAATGATGCCTTTTTTTCAAATATTCCTCTGTCTTTGTCTCTTTTTCTGTTGCATTTTTGCTTCCAGTTAATATGATGTTGGATTATAATATTGAAGGCTGATTTTTCAGTTGCTTTATTTCGAACAAGATGCAAATGGTGGCTATGGTTTGGCATTGCAGGTAATACTTATTATTCTAGTGCTAATACTTTTAATCCCTCCTCCCTCTTTGACTTGTTAATTTTACCAAAATATTGGTAATAAGTTGAAATTGTTATACCAACCATGAGTGAGTTGAGGTTGTAAGCTGCCCCAATCACCTGGGGCGAGAACATGGGTTCAGATCTCACAGAAGAAGCTCTGTTAGGAGAAAATGCACAACCCTTAGGTGCTGCTGCAGTCGAATGAGGATTAATCTCATAGGCAGTTCATATGGACTAAACTCTTGAGGTTACCTTGTGGTTAAGCCCCCCACCCCCCAAATTGAAATGACTATTAACTTTGTATTACTGGCATTTGGTTCAAGGATGGTTGTCTCCAGAATGTTAGATCATCAAAGTTTTATCCATTAACTTATAACTGAAGTTCTTCCCTCTGTCCACCCTCATTTTCTTTCCCCTTTACTCGTAGCATCATGTTGATAACGACTGGGCTTTAAATAACAACCCTTGAACGTGTTCTATTTTTGTTTCAAAAAATGCGGAAGAATGACAACACAAATTTCAAGCTATGGTGGCTGCTACTAAGCCTTTGTTTGGCTTGTCAATCATGCCTTGCATCTTTATTATGTAAAGTAATTAGCTGTTGGGCTCACAAATCAGAGAAAGACATAACACAAAATTGTGTTGAGAGAGTGGTGTGTTGTTTGCAACCTGATGAATTGTGTTAAGATACACTTAATTCTTCTTAAGCTATTCCTAATTGATTCATAGATTGCAAAACTCACAACTAGTTTATTGAAGGAGTAGTTGTGCAATTAAAAATGGGTGTTTATTAAGCTAGTATTCTATGCAACTGTCTATACAGGAAGATAGTGAGAAGGCTGGCAAGGTGACATCTGCAGGAATGTACTTCTTACATTTTCAAGTGTACAGAATGGATTCAACTGTGAATGCGGTATGGAAATTGTGTTAATTGGGTTTCTTTTCCTTTGTTGCGGGATGTTTGGAAACTGGTGGTCACTTTTAGTGCTGTGGTGCAGTTAGCAATGGCCAAGGATCCTGAAGGGGCTTTCTTTAAAAGGTTGGAAGGTCTTCAACCTTGTGAAGTCTCAGAACTAAAGCCCGGCACACATATATTTGCCGTTTATGGTCTGAATAATTTTTTTTGCTTCATTGTTCTTTGGCTTGTTTGGGATGTTTTTTCACGTAAACTAATTCAAGTTGATATTGTTTAGGTGATAACTTCTTCAAGACTGCTAGCTATACAATTGAAGCAGTATGTGCGAAATCACACGAAGATACGACCCAAAAACTTAAAGACATTGAGGCTCAAATTTTAAGAAAGAGGAATGAGCTACGTCAATTTGAATCAGAATATAGAAAGGTTATTATTTTCTATAGTTATTCATGGTTTGAAGTTTGTTCTATGGTCGTTAAAGTGATGTTTTTCTGAATACTTTTCAGGCATTGGCACGCTATCAGGAAGTGACAGAAAGATACACAAAAGAAAAACAGTCTGTATGTTCTTTTAACACATGCTACAGTTATAACATTAATGCATATTCTAGAAATTTACACATTTGCATTCTTCCCACAGCTTAGCTGATAATTAGTTGGAAAAAATCACATCAGCTCCATTAAGTTGTGGCAAGCTAGATTAGTTGCAGGTTTTGCTCACCTGGCTTACATGACTGGCCAATAATCTGTAGCAATCACGTATTATAATTTGATAGAGTAAAAGGAAACAACTCAGCTGTCGAGCCATACCTTATTTTGGCCTTTAATATGCATTGTTATGTGAATATGTTGTACATAATGTCAAAGAAAACTCTTTTCACTAAATTTCGTGTTTGCAAGATGTCCTGAGTCGTTTTCATTATTTTCAATATTGATTACAAAAATGTCATTATTTTCACTTTATTTCTTTCTTGAGTCAGCGTTTTGTAGAGAAAACGGTGGAAAGATGAAAAAGTTGTTTTTAGTGTATTTTATACAAAATTTTGAAAAAAGGAAACAAAGTGAAACTGAGGTGGCGTTTTGTAATTAAAACTGAACAGAAATTGAAAATATTAAATGTTTTCTGAAACCAAACAGACATAAAACAAAATGAAAACAGAGTGATATTTTTTATCCATTACTATTGAAAATATATCAATTGAAAATGAATCTAGAAAATAAAGGAAACGGTTTATCATAGTTTTACCCTGACATTACCATTAAATGTGTTAGCACTTCAATGTTTATTCACTTACAATTACAATATGATGTAATTGTAACTTAACTTTCTGTTATTTTCTGGCTACCCAGGTAGACGAGCTTCTGAAACAAAGGGATGGTATCCATTCTACCTTCACCATTGTCAAGCCAACCAACTTTAGTGGAAGTGGTAGTAATTTAAGCAATGGAAGTTCTAGCAAAATTTCTGGTGAAGATTCCAAAGGCGATAGCCCTGGCGAAGATGGAGGGTCAGATGGCAAGGATAAATCAGGCAAAAAGAAATGGTTCAACCTTAATCTTAAGGGTTCTGATAAGAGGTTGATTTAAAATACACTTCATTTTGCTTATCTCTTGGAATGATATGCGTGAGTGACTGTCATTCATGGCATCAAACTTATAGCAGCCCGCAAATATATTGGTAGTAGTGTATGTCTGGAATTTTTTCATTTGCTTGGGTCTACAAAGTTGTAAACTGGTTGGTTAATCTGTTTATTGGTTTGTGATGCAGTCAAAGGTATACAGAGTAGCCTCTCTTTCTGTTTCCCATATTTTTGTTGTCCAAATTTGACTCAAATTTTTCGATTTCCTTGTAGCATCACGAACATAAAGACTTTTGATACTGTAATGATATGTTCATTCTTGTAACTGCCGTTTTCTACGTTCTTATGCTTTATTGTTTAACAGTCCAGCCTCTGCACAAAAAATATTACTCAAGAAATAGGTCGTGTAGATGTTATAATTTTAGAATTAGACTCCCTTAAAGTAAGCAAATAGTTAGTAAAGTACAAAAAATAAATGTATTTACATATAATATTAACTATTGATTTGTTTATTAACATTTATTTAACTCTGGCTGTTCATTTTAAGAGTTAGATACATTTGATTATTCCATCTTGCTCCATATTGATGACACATAAAGACATATTTGTTCATTTGCTCATTTGATTAAAATTATATCATCTCACATGTATCGTTACTATTATCATTTTTTTTTTTCTCTTTTTGGGAGAAAAACATAATTTAATTTTTCTCTAGTTGTTGTGTGGAATGGGGAGTGAATACCAGGGGGAGTAACTAAAATTTGCTTGTCGTAGAGATTCCTTGATCCAAGAAGTTTTCTTTGGGCTTGTCCCTTTGGGCTTTCGAGGGGTCAAATAATCTCTAATCACAAATCTAAGGTAGTTGCTGAAGCAGCCCCAAGGGGAATTACCGGAAATGAGGTTTCGGTAGTAAAAAATGCACTTTTTTTCATATTATGAGCAAATACGGAGAAGTTAGATGAGCAATCACTTAATCTAATGTTTATGGTGGAGAATCCTTCCTCTATGAAGATTATAATATTATCATGATCAGGGACAACATTGCCTTTGTAGTAGGTTGGAAATGTCTACAAGTCTTTGTGCCTAAGATGAATGTTTGATCTTGTGTAGATAATTTTGCATATCCGTGCAGTCGGTGACTGTGTGACTATCACGATCTCATTCAATTGAGATTGGACGGTCTAAATTTTATGCAGATTTTAATTTTTTATATCAAAAACTAAAATTATTAAACTTGAGATATAAACAGTTCAATTTCGATCCGACGATCATGTAATTATTAACTATGTGACTTAGTTAATGTGTGCAGTTAGTGATAATGACAATAGTAAACCAGAATCCAATTCAAAGATGGAGTTAAAGGTGTAGGGTTATTTTAATAAATAAAAAACTCAAAAAAAAAAAATGTCAGACACTCTACTCCAAAATCCAAATGTACTCGAGTAACTTGCCAATAATAAATTCCTAACCTAATTCTTAAAGCTTTATTTCTTTTGTACTCTTTAATATTAACTCGAAATGTTTTAACCGGATTTTTGTCCTTCAATATTTCTTAACCTACACATAGCCTCAATAAGTATCCAAAATTTTCCATCGGTTGATTTGAACTTTGAGCTAACACACAAGACATATACAGAAAATAAGGAAGTATTATAAAAAGGAATGCCATTTTGTAAAATTTAAATTAGGAGACTACCAACTTAAGATGCTTTGTTCAGAAACTGACAAACAAGTGGGGATGACTTTAAGCATAAAAACTAAGTTATGCTTTTAACTAAACAATTTCTTGTAATCTAAACAAAGTTTGTCTTGACTTCAATCCAAGAGTCTTATAGTTTATTTAGTTAGGCCATTATTGCTTCATCTACTAGGATTTTCCCAAGAGACAATCTGCCACAAAACCCAACGAATTGTTTATACAGTTTCTTTTTTTAAGACTAAGCACATCAGTTAAAATGTATATAAAATCCCTTTCAAGTACCAAGTTCTGCCGACAAACCCCTTAACAAAGACACATATTAATTGCATATACATTCCTTATAAGTATAAAATTCATAATTTTACATTATTGAACACACACTATATATACTAATATAATGTTATCTGTTTGCTATGAAGTATGTATCAAAACAAAATATCAAGTTTTTATCACATCATATTTTTATCTATCTCTCTTACTTTATTTGTTTTTATTCTATCATATGTAATTAAAATTGCTTATATACAACATCATGCTGATTTAATATTAAATGTATGATGAGTTTAATTAATATTTAATATATTTCTTTAACTTTTATACACATACATATCATTACATTTCACAACATATATGTTCGTAAACATATTTTAACAACTATTATAACAAAGTCACATAATTGTGAGATTTGATTATATGTTTGTATAAAAATTTTTACATCCGAAAAAATAAATCTATGACGAGTTTAATTAAAATGTACAATTAGTATAACTTTTTAAAATATTTTTTTAATTATATTTTATCATGTAGATAACTGTGTTTATACTTTTTTTTTTTACTGGATTATGGATATATATTTTCGAAATTAACTAATATAACAAAGTGGCTTAACATTGAGATATATGAATAAAATCCAAAACCCAAAATATAAACCTGTAAGCAAAATTAGTGTCTGGCTTTCTCTTGAATATACACCGGGTAAGTTTTTCTTTTTTTGGAAATAACAAATGTTAATAATTAGTATTATTAATATTATCAATATTTATTGAAATAAGATTGATCTATCAAACTTTTTAAACGTTATTACTTTAGTTTTTAACTTCTCCAACTCGGTCTCGAAACTAACCTTATATCCCCATATACATTGGATAAGTGAGCAAAAAAAAAAAAAGAAGTTAAGTAAAATAATTTTCTATAAATTTATTTGATTAAATGACAAAATGTTATGTACTTGTATAATTCTTAATTGGTTTCAAAGAAATCTAATTTGGTTAACCTAATCTTGGATTTACCGAGTTAGGTTCCTTGTTGAGTCATGGAAGAATCTAATTAGAATTGGGTTTATATGCCACTGTACTAGTTTTATGGACAGTTTACCTAGCTATAGTATTAATTTGATGTCGTAGGTAGGTGAGCTAAAGCTAATTAAAGCATATATATTTTTCTCTGTTTTTCAAGGACAGGGAACTTAATTTCCGTGACGATTCTGTCAATTTTTTAGCCTGAAATTCTCTACAATGTATCAAGACATTTTTGTATCAATTCTATCACGATCCACTAATTGTATTTACTGCCCTAAGCACGCTGCAATTGATTACTACTATCATTCGCTTTTCTATATCAAATTGAAGTACATCAAGATTAAATCGAGCACCGTGTTATTGTTTCAGTCACAATCATCTAATTTATATTTAATTTAATGGTTAGTTTTTTATAAAAGAAAATATTCATGGTTAATTATTAGTTACTACATAATTTGTTAATGGATTGAACTCTAAATCTGCATAGTCGAACTCTAAACCTCGTTTATGAAATTTTTTCAACTCTCAATTTAAATCATTAAACTACACATTTGAGGATATTTATTTGATTTGTTTATGCTCGATTGTGTTTAAGATAAGAATCTGAATGGAATTTTGTCTTTACTAGATAGAAAGAGTTCCAGAATAATGAAAGTTGTCCTATGTTTGGAATAATTAACACGTTCTCACAAGGGAAATAAAAAGGGATTGTCTTCCCAGGGTAAACATTGAGAATCTAGGTATGATTTTTTTTTAGCAGTTATAATAATATATTATTTAACACATATGTTCTAATTTTTATTGATCGGTTAAAATTGGTTCCATCAAATCACGTAGTCTCATATAAATTTAATAGAACTCGTGTAAATTTTAACAAATCAAAGAACATTGGTTGATAATTGAGTTAAAGAATGTGTTGTTGTTATTATTATTATTATTATTATTATTATTATTATTATTATTATTATTATTATTATTATTATTATTATTATTATTATTATTATTATTATTATTATTATTATTATTATTATTATTATTATTATTATTATTACTATTATTATTATTATTATTATTATTATTATTTTAAGAAAAGTCTCAAATTGAAAATAGTAACAAAGAACAATATTTTAGTCACAAGAGATTTATTTTTTTTAACTCAAACAAGGTCAAATTTCAATACCTACTCTCACAAGCAACCTGAGACTGGATCTAATTCTCACAATATGTTGCAAAAACTATGGTTGAACCATTTAATTTTATAATAGTGAGGATTTTTTTTTTATTCTTAGAGACCTAAAAATTTCTTACATATACATCAATAGTTGAACCATTTTGATTTAGTCGATTTTATTTTCACGTTGTCTTACAAATTACATAACTTCAATTTTTAAACCGTTACTAATTATTTTCTACTTAAATGCATTCCACACTTTTTTGTTTATTTCTCTTTATTTTTTCATATTAAAAAAGAATTGGAGCAGGCTACCTTTGGTGCTATATTGAAACTTGCAAGGGATATTTGTAGTCTTTGTTCTCAATTTGGGATATGAATTGATAATTTTATACACGTTTAGCGAATTAAAAGAAAAATTAGGAAAATAGACTGAAATGTCGTCTATATAGTAATATATGATAATTGATATAAGCAGTTTATATATATATATATATATATATATATATATATATATATATATATATATATATATATATTACAAAAATTGGTGGGTCTCTTTCAATTTCGTGAATATATATACTACTAATTTTTTGAAAAGATGGTACGTACCAAAAATATATAATTTTTTTTGAAAAGATGGTGAATATATATACATGGTCTATAATTAATTGAAAAGGAATATAACTTTAATTGCAAAGATGATTTGTTTCACGGCGAATTACAAATGTTTTCGTTAGGTAGAAAATTTTGACTAATTTAGTGGTGTTTAAAATTGAACACATATATTTTATTAAAAAAAAAGTATAAATTGAACACATTTGTCAAAAAGAAAAACGAAAAATTGAGCATACTACAAGGGGGACATGGTGGGTCACGTTAAGTGTTTTGATAAAGACTTAGAAGTAAGAAAACTTTATTTCTTAGGTCCGGTTGTCTATCCTTTTAAAAAAAAGAAGTGTGTGTGTGTATATATATATATATATATATATATATATATATATATATATATATACTTGTTTCCTCATTAAATATAAGTAAAATATTTGAATTAAATTCATTTTGTTTATGTTTAAGATTGGAGAAAATATATATAAATAAAATTAGAGGTTTTTAAGAATGTATATTATATAAACTATTTGAAAGTATAATAGAAAGACACTTGAATATAATTTAAAAAATATAGAATTAATTTTTTTTCCTCATAATAAGTTAATCGAGAATTATTTATAATCAAGTCCAACAAACTAAAATATATTTTTGTTTATACTTCATCTATCTCATAAAAAATCACATTTTTAATATTTACTTCTCTCATATTATTTGTCTTTTTTATATTAATTATAAATGAAATATCACTTTTTATTTATTTTTTATTTATAAATTCTTATTTATTATATCTCGGTTTATTTAAATGTTCCACTAATTCCTATTAATATTGTTATTTTAAAAATCATTTTATCATTGGTAGTCAACACAATTAACATTTTTTTAAAGAAGTGTGTATAATCCAAACGAGAGCACGGAAGAGTATATTTGAGTTCATGTGAATTTTTTGCTTAAAAAAGAGCATATTTGAGTTCATGAGCTAATATGATGAAACAATTTTAAAAACAAATTATGGACGCGCAGGTGGTACAAGGCATTATGATTATGATTAATTAATTAATCATACTTTATAAGTGGGAGATTACAAACCTACAAAAAGCTTTCACTCTCTTGGAGTTAGTAAGATTCGCATAGATCTCTCTCAAAGCTAGAAAACCAATATTAAATATAGATTTCAACGTCAATCACGCAAACATCATAAATTAACAATAATTCATCATGAACAACACGTAATGGTGGAGGGACCCAAACCCTAAGTTTAGTAAACACTCACCTGAGCGTTATCATATGCATTCAAATATCCTCCATGTCATACACATTATTAAAATGTCCTTTGAGACAAGGCAAATTATAATACACATGAATTGTATTTATAATGGGTGAAGGTATATATTTTTACTAAAAAAATATTTGGATGAGATAATTTAATTCTGTTTCGGCTTATAATAAGAGGTTTAGAGTTTGAATCTATTTTAAAAATACAATGATGTTAAAAACATTAAGTGGGAAATTTACCACTTTTACAATTAAATTTAAGAGATTAATCTTTATAATTATGGTTAAAGATACACATATTATTTTTTTTAAAGAAATGTTTTTTTTTTCTTTTATATTCATATCTATATTATGAACCAATCTCGTAGCTAGCTAGTTGTTTGGAAGCTTATTCTTGCTTTGACTTTAGTCACGAAAATGGGCATCATAGTAATTAAGTGATAACATGTGGGAGAAGAAGTGATCATGCGTGTCTAACATGGGATAACATAAACTTTCACAAAAGAAAAAACATGGGATAACATAAGTGGACAATATGATGATGCCACGTTGGTCATGCAACAGTCATATATTAAGTGTAGGACGGTGTGAAATTAGATCTGGGCGTCATATATAGTTTTATTTAGGATCTTGGATTCTGTCATATACTATGAAAGCTCTCTCTTGTTGTAGGGTAGTTTCCACTTTTTCAATATATATAGTAATATCAAATTATCAATATATATGAATTTGGAGGTGGCTATGGTGGGTGAATATGTCGGCTCTTTGCCAAGGAATTATTAATGTAAGCTAAAATTGACAAAGAAATAAAATAAATCGTTTATAAAAAAAAAAGGACAAAAATGAATCGGTGACATATAAGGCATGTGAAATAGTCCAATTAATTTATATCTAGATTTGATGCATGCAGACATATAACACTTGCGATTAGGATTACTTTTCAGAAATTCTTTGTATGAGATCAGCTGCAGAAGTAGTTGGAGTCAGCAATAGCCAGGGATAAAGACATGGGCTTCACGATGTCTTTGTTTGCTTTATTGGGTTTCCTTCATTTCATCAATAGTCAATAGGTCCCTTATTTTAGAATTTTCTTGGGTATAATATTGATATCTAATTTTAATTATTTTAAATAAATTTTTCTAGTTTTTATATTTAATTAGTTTTAAATAAATTTAAATTTTAGATTAATTTTGATAAAAAGTATTTGCACGGTGGTACTCACATTTTTATGAATATATA
>JBBPBP010000001.1:15371183-15383448 GCA_037974735.1 Cicer chorassanicum
TCTAAAACAAAAACATTGAATGTTTAGACTAAGATATAAAAAAAATTAAAAGTCTCTAAATTAAGGCTGAATGGAAAATATTAGAACAGTTAAACTTAATTATCTCACCAAAATAAGGTTTTTTTTTTCACAGTTAGAAAAATATGAGGTTTTATTTTCACAAGATATTTTCACAGTCACAAAAATATGAATTTTTATTTTCACATAATTTTGTTTAAAATTGTAATTAAACCTATAATCAATAACATTCCCCTTTTTTCCTAAAAAAAATAATATTCCCTTTTAAATGCAAAAAATATACGATATTACAAAAATACCCAAAAATAATTTCCGATTTCAAATTTTAGAATTTCTGGCTGTTGGTGTGAGATTTGATGGATGTGTAACTGTTACCCATCTTAAGTATAGTATCGTAGAAAAGGGGGGACATGACTGAGCATAATGAAGAGATAATGTACGGGTCATAATTGAATTTGGTATGAAATAATGACCTCATGTCTAAGTTCAATTCAACTCTTTATTTAGCAAAATTAATGTTATGAGTTGATCAAGCAACAAGCTGCCAAGCTTATCTTACATAATATGTTCAAATGCATGGAAAGAGTGCAACTAACAATTGCCACACAAATTAATCCATATTTATACTTTTCTAATTAATTTGTTGAAAATTTCTTATTAAACGCTGGAGTCAATATTAATCATGTGGATATACTTTTAACAGATTATTACAGATAATCCAAGTAAATCATTCAAGTTTAATAATAGTAAATAGTACAAACACTTTGACAAAGACGCATCACTTCTATTTTTTCCTACTTGTTTGAAAGTTCGGTGGGGTGGGAAAGAGACGGAAACACTTTGAGGGAAGGGAAATAAAATTGAAGGATATAACTTTTCAAATATTAGGGAGAAGATTTAAAAAGGTATCGTACAAAATATTAATGATATATTTTAAGCATAATATAAAAGAGAGAGTATTAATGTTAGGATTTTTCTTTATGAATTTTATAGGAGCCTCTATTTCCTTTTTTCTTTCCTTTCCAACTCCCAAACTTTATTCATGCTATCAAGACATTATAAAGTTATCGAACAGGACTTTATGGGTTGGGAAACCAAAGATTGGGTCCAGACGACTATTAAATTTAGCTAGCTATGCTCTCTCTCTCTAGCAATATATATTTACCAAATATTCAACAATTTAATTGGTTGAGACTTTGATTTGTCCTACAACCTCTAGCTAGCTAGCTACTATATTTTATTTATTCATGATTTAAGTGCCTCGTACTAGCTATATAGTATGTGAATTAGCTGAAAATAAAATGATATCGAAGGCCAATCATTTTATACAAGACTTTTTAACCTGTACCATGCCATACTCTCACCACATGCATCACCTTCTCAATCCTCGTCCCGATTCCATTACCCTTTGATTGTTGGCATAATAATAATAATATATAATTAAATTTAATCTCTTGTTTCTTTTATATATATATTTATATCGATCCTTGTCCTTATTCTTAAACCCATTACTAACTGATGCGCCAAACTGTTCATTAGTCAAATAATTGATGCCAAGAAAAAAAGGACATTCGAGGCCACCATTGTAATTTGAACAAAGCAAGTAGTAAAATAACTGTTCAAGAGATCAGACAATTCCAACCATTTGGGTCCCTTCTGTGTGGACCTTCTCGGTTCGTGTTCCCATATTTTCACACACTTTCTCTTCCCTTCAAACATATGCGAAATACACTCCATCTTAATTTTCACTCTCTATTCAACCATTTATTTTTCGGTCTCCTATCTATTTATAAAAATAAATATTCTATTTAATTTTAAATATAAGAAAAGTGAATTAAAATAAAATAGATATATTTAAATTAAATTCTAAGTTAAATATTTTTTTTAAATATTTAAGATCAAATATAATATTTTAAAATAATTGATGTTTTTAATTTTAAAAGTGATATTTATTTTTTCTAATTATACTCTATAATTAATATCACATATATTATACTTTCAATTTAATATTTTTTATTTATATTTTAGTAAAATATTATTTTCTATCATTTATTTTTATATATATATATATATATATATATATATTTATAATAATGGTTAAAATAGATCGATTATTGCGTGAAAAGGAGGTATATATTTTTATATTTGTAGATAATGAATTTAGTTTGTATTGATATTGAATCTAAGGTTGTGTATAAATAGAGCCTAACACATGCAACAAGTCCTTAATATAAACACATAATTGTTGTCTCACCCTTTGTTCATCAAAACAAAATATCCTTCAATTCTATTCACACCACTCCCATGGACTACAACACTAAAACAACAAACCCCACTTCCCAAACACGCCTTAAACTATTTGGCTTCAACGTCCACGAAGACGAAGCCATGCACGATCAAGACTCAACAACAACAAAAGCAACTTCTTCTTCAACTTCAACTTCCCCTTCAAGATCACCGGACTCCTCCGCTGTCGGTGACACTTTCCCACCTTCCTCCGGTGAACGAAAATACGAGTGCCAATACTGTTGCAGAGAGTTTGCAAATTCACAAGCACTTGGTGGTCACCAAAACGCTCACAAAAAAGAACGTCAACAACTCAAACGTGCTCAGTTACAAGCAAACCGAAACGCCGCCGTTTCGTTCGTACGAAACCCTATCATCTCCGCCTTCGCTCCTCCGCCGCACCTGTTAGCTCCGCCGGGGTCAATGATGGTTCCAGCCTCACCATCCTCTTGGGTATACGTTCCGCCACGTGCCGCTCCTCCTCCCTTCCACGTGTCAGTATCACACGGTTGTGTTTTTCCGTCGGCGAACGGAAACGCCGTTAGTAATATGAACGTCACGGGTGTGAAATCAGTGATGGGTGCGGGAATGTTTCCGTGTGTTGGCGTTGTAGGGGATTCGTCATCCGCATTGTCAACGATGCAGGTACTAAGCCGGGCCCACCATGTTAGGATTGATGGGCCATCTTTGAGTAGGTTCTCTAAAAGTGATAGTGGGCCCAATTTTGATGATGCATTGGGCTTGGACTTGCATCTTAGTCTTGCGCCAGCTGCAACTCGAACACACGGCTCGGCTCAGCTCCGTTTTTCTGGATACTCCCCTTAGGATTATTAGTGTAGGGGCATAATTATAATATATGACTGCTTGTACATTTTCTTTTTTCTTTTTTAGCTTTTTTGATAAATTTATTTCACTTGGTACACATTTTAACAACTTCCCTTTACTTTTTCTTTTTATTTTATTCATTATTATTATAAAAAATTCCCTTGGTTCATTTACATTTACTTATAAGTTAAAGATTTTTTAAATATTCTTGATTTGATTTAAATATGTACATTGATAAAAAGAGATATTATAAGACTATTAATTAATTAAGAAAACTATTTGATGAAAACAACTAGCTGTGTAGAGTCTTCTTTATGGGATTGGTGCATTGATTTTTGTTAGTTCCTTTTAGGCTATAGTACATTCTTGTCATTTCATTGTATTGTACCCAGAAATGCACATACATAACTGGTTTTCAAATTTGTATATTGAAAGAAAAAAATGCTTTACCTTATTTTAGTTGAAAAACAGTTAAAAACGATTCAAACATCCATTTTTACGTTTTGGTTCTTATTAATTATGTCTGGGTCATGACTGCTAGTTTAATAAAAAATTAATATAACATTTTGATTGGGTATTTATAAATTACGCTGAACTATTGTAATTTTACAAAAATTATAAAGTGTAATTTTTGCGCGAGAGAAATCTATACTAAAATAAAAAATAAAATGCACCAAATTGGACATGTATAAAGTGTAATTTTTGGCTAATAACTGTATTTTTTTTTATGCGGTGAAAATGTAAATCAAGATGAATAGACAGTAGAAAACAGTCCAATATATCAAGATATTTAGGCAGGTAGGACACGCAGAAAGTACAATTAATCAATGAAATAATTATGGTGATTGACAAATTTAATTCCTGCCGGAAATTTTTTATTAAATGAAGTCAAATAGTCAATAGCACAAAATTTGGTTCACATGATCGCATAATTCATTGAAAGTACTTGTACTTAGTAGAGGTGAAAATAAAACATATGAAATGGTAATTGCTTGCTTAATGCTTGTTCCGTTGCTATTCAAATTTATCTTACATTACATATATGCAGATCTAACTTAGCCACATTCACAGATGTTATTTTATGTGAATCCTCCCAATATTTTTAGATGAACATTCTAGTAATCCGGAGTTTTTTTTATATAGTATCTAATATTAAATCATTTAATGTCATATATATTTTCATATTTAATTATTTTAAATTAAAGTTAAAATTAAATTTTTAATTAATTTACCTTCAAGGTACATGTATCTAATAAAACTCTAGGATATCAAGGAATTTATAATTTTTTATTCTTGAGAAAATTGAAAATTAGTAGAATCTTTTTTTTATTTACAAAGCTCAAACTCACCATCTTACTTAAAAAGTTTAAAATTGGCTCTAATCTGAAAACCCATTATTGGTTTTATTGTTTTGCCTAATTTAACTTCTTAATGAATACAATAATTACAAACTCAGCGATTAATTTGTTTTTAATAATTAGTAATAAAGAATTAATGAGCGTAACGTTATTGTCAGAATCACATGGTCACAACATATGAAGCTCTATGTCTATTGAACAAAAATACAGTAACGATTATGACACTAGTTTTACTCAAGTGTAGATGGGAAATTGTAGGTAAAATTTGTGCACACCATATATTTTTTTTTTTCTTATGCGGTGAATAGGGGATGTTAATTAAGTTTCGTTTCTTTCAGTCAGTGTATTTGTAAAAAAAATCTTATTGGAAATGAATGCCTTATCGTTGATTAAAGCAACTAAATATTATGCCCCTTGCCACGTAATATATATGTTTCAATAACATTAACCATGCATGAAGAATCTTAGATATATTGATTCCATTAATTGTTCCCTGTATAGATTTTTTAAAGATCTTTATGCCTCTACAAGAATGTGAAACATTATTGCAATACTTGTAGACGCCAAAGCTCCATTTAACCCTTCGACGGTTTGTTAATTGGTGCCTTATATTATGCTACTACTTGACATTAAGAATTGATAAAATTATGTGGGACCAATAACATGCGATATAATTAATATCTGTAGAATTATGCAATTTTGAGATGTTGGGGTTGATTGGATGAGCCAAATTAATTATAAAAAAAACAATAACTTGTGTTAAGCATCATAATTAATCGAATAAGCTTCATATATACTCTACTAGGTACTTTCCAAACACAAGGAAGCTGATAGAGAGAGTATTAATTGTTGAGAAAATAATAGAAAAAAACAAGAATCGCTTCTAACTCTCGAGAGATCACATGTGGGAAAGAGTAAGACAAATATATGTGTGTGGGAGAGAGACTCACATATTCTATAGGAACTATTCATATCATTTTTACATTGTTTAATAACTATATTCCATATATTTAGTCTTCGCCTCCCTAGTGTATATATATTTGGATTCTAATTATTTGTTACAAGATATGATTTGTTATAAGATATGTATCGGAGCTATGAGGTGTTTTAGTGAAACTTATGTTATAAATTTTTTCAGTGTTATTTTTATATAGTTTTCATTAGACAACTGATATTTTTTATTTTTTTTTATTTTAGAGTTTTTACATTATATTCTTATATGTAATTATGATGTTTTAACTTCTTTCCGTCTGATTCACTCTTAGTGTAATCTACCACATGCTCAACACACATAACCTTAACCAAAAAATAATTATAATCATATTTAACAACTTCCAAATTATTCATACAATTGAATGTCAAATTAGGGTTAGCCTTTGCCTATACTAGCACCGGTAAAGGGGCAAAAAAATTGAGAACAATTCAAAGCGACATTGTAAATTTTCATCCAAGCCACCTATAAAGATTGAATACCACACTCTAAGGGAGAAATCGCATGTTACAAATAAGGGTCTCACTGACTTTGAGACGGTTGAACATAAGATAGATAGATGACGCTTTCATCGTAAATTCTTCAGTGAAAAAAGGTTTTGCCGAGTAAAAAAAACAATATTTTTGCTTAAATTGGTAAAAACATAGTGTATATAAATAGATATTTGTTAAACAAAATAATTAGTCGTTCATGTTGTAATCTACTCAACAATAATTTTAAATTTTATAATTGAATTGACAAAATTAAATGTGTATATATCGATATAGATACTTGTCAAACAAGATAATTATAGTTTTGATATAAGTTGATCCTAATCAAAGACTATGGCGTGCAAGTACACACAGTTTATGCAAAGAGATTGGATTAAGTATATAAGACTAGTAAAATAACAATTTGGGGTCCTAAATTGTATTAAAAAAAAGTATTATTTTCTTAAAAAAGCAACGAATTAACTTGTTGACAAGTGTTATATCCCCAAAATTCTTGATCTTTATTATTTCTCAAGACTTAGCTTAAAGTATAGTTAAGAAATTTGATATGATTTAATGGAAGTAAGATAACGCGGTCGGTGCTTTTGCCGCCCAAATATATTTCAAGATCTTTTGGTACAAACATTGTCAAACCCAAAAGAACATTTCTACCACTTTAATTAAAATTTATTAACTAAAGTGAATGATATTGCCTAGCTTAACCATAACCATAATCTTGGTTTTTATTTATCGTAGTTGGAAACAGGTGGACTTGGTTTCCACGAGAGAGATTGGCGATAATACTTAGAGAATCTAATTATTATGGTTGGATGCATATTGGGTTTTACCTTTTACTCGAAAGTGAAACTTATTGGTAGTTTTGGTTTGATTTGTGGAAGAACAAAGAGGGTTCACTTTACAACCATGATGATATATTTGAAAACTTTAGCACTTAGAAAAGCTATGTTCCTTCTTTGTAGCTTTTGACATATTAGTGTAATAATCCTCGTGGTTGTTGAGGAAAAAAAAAACTAAATAGTTTATCGATAAAATTCACACACTAAATATAAAAAAAAATGAGTATAACAAATTCGACCAAATTTCCAAACATAACAAATGTTTCTACACTCTTTTATTATTTAGACAATCATATATAATTAAAACAATAATAACTATATATAGGAAGAAAAAAATCTAATTAAGTCTCGTATTAAAAATAGTTTATAAAAAATAACGATCATCTTTTATAAGAATATATATAATTAAAACCTAATATTAGGTGTGAAATCATATGCATTGAAATTCTCTGGAGTTTATTATCTCACACGCCTTGACAAGCAAGTGACCAATTACTGAATTTTAACCAGCATATTTAAGTTGAACCATCTTTTCATTTATATGTAAGCTTGATTAGAGAAATGTACAAGTTTTAACATAAAGAAATTTAGCCCTTCTCAAGCATGTTGGGACCAGGGAGTTTAATTTGTTCCTTTCTCCTCATTGTAATTGGCTTCACCTAATTGATGGAGAAAGTTGAGAAAGAGAGAGAATATATAGTTCAACCATCATGTTCAATGTATTAGACATCATACCAAATCTCAAACAAAAACAATTAACTATTTGTGTTTAGTTGATAATGACTTTTATAATTATTAAACTTCCCTTTGAATGTCTTTGTCTTTGTGTGCTTATACATTTTCCCAATTGGTCAACAAGGATATCACAACGAAGATATAAAGTGAAATTGTTATAGTTGGAATCTGACTAAGACTATATGATTAATTAATTTCTTATTTATCTTTCTCTTTCATTTTTAATTCCCCCCACATACTTGGATCTTGATTGGCTTCTCTATGTTAACACAATGTGACTGTTAATTTGTTTGGTAGCAGTTAGCTAGTTACAATATTAATATATACAAATACAGCTTGATCAAACCACATGGAGAATTATATTATTATAATTATTATATATTTAGTGCTAGATATGTGCTTGACATTATAGAATATAAATGCAAGTTGTTTACGGCTAATCCGCAAAGTAATAATGAATAAAAGTCTTGCTTTTTGATTCTTTGAACCGAACCCATCTAGGATAATCATTTTTGTTACTACTTTTGCTTCAATATGGTTGAGAAATTTATTTTAATGAGAGAAAAAAAGTGTCAAAAGCATATAGCATATCAAGATAAAATCTGTGACTAACTACTTCTCAATCTTTGTTCTCTGTATCACATTAACCCGCCCGACAATTAAGAGAATTTGCATCTCTTCTTTTTGGTAAGTCTTAAAAAAGTCAACAAAACAACAACCAGTTAAAATTTAAATATTAGTGATTAGTTTTACATCGACTAAAAATGAGTCTATTAAACACATATTAGGTTTATATATCTAATTTTTTAAAGTTTTAAATTAAGATTCAATGTCTTATTATTTTAAACTAATATAGATGAATTTATCATGAAAGTAATGTTCTATTGCACAGCATGCTACAGAAAGTGAGCCCTCCATGAAAGATATTAAAGCTGGTCAGGAAGTTGTGCATCATGGTACCATTGTGTGTATATTGAATCACTTAATTATAAGGATTTGTTAAATAGGTTTCTACAAAGTCCATTTGTGAATGTGTTGTTTATGTCCTATCCTAAGCACTTATGTGCCTTTTTTATTTAGCTAGTGATCAGCTAGCTAGCCTAACAAAAACTTTATTTTTTAATTGCTTATGAAACCAACTATAAGATATAAAAAAAACCGCATATGCAAGATAGGCATTCCCAACCCTATATATAGTGGTCCATTAGCTGATGGACTATACAAATGATTTAATCTATCAATTCTTATAAATCATTCGACCTTTTGGCCTAAAATAAATACAAAGTTATATGGTACTTGTCATGTTTGATTAAGATTTCTGCAACTATTATTTTAAATTGCGGTTCACAATTGCTATATAATAATATTAGAGATTTTTGTAACAGCATCGCAACCATAATTACAGTTGTCAGCTGCATTGTTTGCATTTTACTACAATATAGAGATTTGCATTAAATCCGCAACTGTGATTGTAACTGCAATTTAAAACTATAGATATATAATTGAATAGGATTGCTTTAATTACTTGAACAAAATTGTTGTGTGATGTGAAGGACTTGAGAGTTTATGTTCATTGGCAATAAAGAATTTCCTTGTGCAAGAGTTGGAAGTTTACTTTGAACTTTCTATCAGAGATGATAGTAACCATTCAGTCATGCACCAATTGAATGTTGAAGTTTGAAAAAGAAAGCAGGACAAAGTAAAGAACACTGATTCAAAAGCCCCATGATCAGGCTTTTTGGTGTGTTTAGTGGTAGGTGGGTCTTACTTAACATTAATTGAGAATTTTCATATTTGATCTCAACCCCAAAAAGGGGGGAAAAGAAAGTAGCAAAAGTAGCTAAATACTTTATTTTATTTGGAAGGATAATGAAATTTTCGGTGACTTATGTCTCAAGTTATAACAAAATGATTGTCTTACATAAATAAAATAAATTACATGATCAAGTTAACTACTCTCTTAAAACTTATTTTAAATAAAGTTAGAAATGGATAAACCACATTTTTTTAAAATATAAAGGATGTTATTTAAATTATTAACTCAGTTAAAAATTTAAATTAGTCTTCGATATATACAACCATCTGTCGATTTAATATAATATTAAGTTGACTGTTAAATTAGTGACATAGACAATTATGTGAACATATGATGTATCACTCTTTTAAATATTAAATATTTTTTAAAAGTGATGTCTGGAAAATTATAATGCTATTGATTTTCTTTTACTGAATTATAATTCTATTGTTAGTAACTTGTTGTTAACATTGTAATAAGAGTTAGAGTGACTATAGTAAAGACTAAATTGCTAGCAAGGGTAAAAACACAGTTTGTGTAAGAACATAAATTCTTCCTTTCATTGGATAATTTGAACTCTTTTGTAGTATCTAATAACTTTAGGTGAAACACGTGTTCTTGTCTCCAACTTGTTTTGTACTTTAAATAAAGCTAGATTTTGATGTTTCCTAGCGTGCATCTGTAATAGATATGAAATTTATCACTTCAGCACCTAAAAGGTGTTTTTACTTGAGAGAAGCTTCAAATCTCATAGCACCAAAAGTTTGCTTTGTTCCTACTTCTTATGTAAAGTAATTTTTATTTGGTCTAAAAATTTGTGAAATTTACATAATATGCCTCTTACCTTATAAAGCGGCAAAGAAGATGCTAAGTTATAAAAAACTTCCTTAATTTGTACTGCATTACAATAAACATATATAATTATATGGATAATAACGTGAGGGACACATATGTCTGATTATTTTAAGCCATATTCTTATCTTAAGGCATAATGTGTTAATGTCAAAATGAGGTCTTACTTTTCATCAAAAGAAATTTCCAAATGCAGTCTTCCAGATTCCATAACTAATAGTGGAACAGTGCACATGTTTTCTATGACCTGTGCTACCTTGTTAACTCACTAACGTCACATTTACATAATATGTGACAGAATAAGCCACAGTTTGCTTTTTCTCTGAAGTTAACTCCATTTGCAACATGCCCTTTGATGCTAAACATAACATGTCACTTGTATGTTACTTGCAGGTTGAAATTACTGTGCATTGTCGGTGTAAATAATTTATATTGACAGATAATGTCATTGATTGGTGGTTTTGACGGGTAACATCAGTCAATTATTGGTTTTGTGATAGTTAAAACTTTAAGACAATAGATATATAAATCACATATTTTAAATATTCAACATTTAATTCATTTTTAACCGATTTGAAACCTAACCACTCAGGATTTAAACTCTAACATTTTACACACGCCAAGGCCAGGAATTAATATTTTGATGCAGTGATTTGCATGCTTCAGAGGAAGTAGGAAATAGGAAGTAGGAAGTACCAAAGTAGAAGTGTCAGCACAATTTGGTATTTCTAATTTGTGTGGTTCCTAAATCTTCTATGGTCATGTTGGAGACAAACGTTTGCGGTGCATATGAAAGTAGTTTTCAGAAAAAAGCTATTTTAGGTCTCTGATCATGTACTTACAATATTCTAGCTCTAGGCTTTTATTTTCCAGACATAAAAATGGGACCCAAAATTATTCTCTTAAAAAGAGAGTTTATGATTGACTACTAAGTTGACATGATTTTGATATGCAAGTCATTAGTTATAGGACATAGAAAGAACCAAAAAATTATGTAACTCACACAACCACTAACATAGTACCTTAGCAATTAGATGAACTTTTTTTTTCTTCTTTTCTATCTTACAAGAACAATGTTGTTTGGTGCTTTTTTGAAGAAATGTGGTGGACCCCACCCTAAAGCATTTTCCTATGGTGGCAACACATCTTATTTTACTTTATATCAATTAGCTCTTGGGTTATATGCACTTCAACTTTAACAAAGGGGACAGATTGAACGGTATTTGTGAGTTGTGAGATTAGTCCTAAAGTATGAAATGAACGGTGGAAATTAATTGTGATGAAAAAAGAAATTTAACAAAAAACAGCAATAGATGCAAGATATAGTACTAATTAAAGGGTAACACAATCAAATATCGTTATCTATTTGGGAGATTCGGTGTATCAAGAAAAGTGAGATGAGGAAAAACTCTTGGTGAATGGCATCTGTCCTATATTGAACTTTGTTGATCTACTCAGTCCCACATGAAGATATTTTATCCTATGTAACACAAAATGCAGTACAATCATCTACATTGCACTCATGTGCAATGTCTTGCATTGCATGAGATAATATATAATTTTTTATTTTTTATTTAACAAATTGTAATTTATAATTTTAAATCATAGGTGCAATATATTGGGTTGCCTAGATTGCCTTGTGTATATACCAAAAAAGTGTTGGGGAGTTTGGGATACAAAAATATTAGATCAAATGTTTTAAAGATATAAAAGACTCACATCTTGGTCTAAAATCTTAAACTATTATATATTTAAATAGTAATTTTTATATATTTAATATTTAATTTATTTATATAAAGTTGAACTAATCTCCCAAATTTGAACCCAAGAGAAAGTGTTAGTTACTAATTTACTAGTATTACCTGCCTTGTATTAATCATAGTTAGAGTTTTGTTTGGTTTGGTTTGCCCTGCCTCCTGTAAATCAGTAACCATAACCTTGTCCAATACAAAATTACATTATCATAATTGTTTTTTTATTAGAACGCCAAAATATTTCTAAAATAATATAGAACAAAAATCATTTGTTACTTACTCATCTTTTTCTGTTGGTTTTTTTTTTTCTTTTTTTTTTTCCGG
>JBBPBP010000001.1:15383495-15398068 GCA_037974735.1 Cicer chorassanicum
TTGTTGGTTTTTCTAATTGTGTTAAATGTTATTTTTTTTTTTTAATTAACGGCAAAATTCACACTCGTTATAAGAGCATCTCCAACAGTGAATTCGGTTCATTAAATGGGGTCTACTATGCTACATCATCATTCATTTTTTATTAAACTTAACATGAGTTCATTAAATAGATCACACAATTTTAATCTATACATTAATATTTTATTTATATTTAATTTTATTACAACTTAAAATATTAATTTAAATATTTCAATTAATATTATTATATATTATTTTAATTTTAATTTAAAATAAAATTGAACTTAAATTTTTATAACAATAATAAAAAAATTTAAAAAAAGGTAAGGGTCATATCATTATTATTATTATTAATAAATTAAAAAGAAGTTAACGATTACTAAAAAAAAGGTAACCGTTGTAAATTTATTATTATTAATAAATTATTAAAAAAAATAACAGTTATAAATTTATTATTATTAAATTATAAAAGTATCGTGAAGACAACTTGCCACAATTCAAAAACTCAATTTTACTTAACTTTAGCGGACGAACGTGTGTTACTCCCGTTTGAGGTACTTAATTGTGATTGAAACTAGCGTGATAATATATCCTTACAAAAGCTGAAGTCTTTTGTCTTATGAGTTTCATTTTGGTGCATATGATTTCTGCACCGGATCATCAATATTTGGCGAATAAAAGCATATGCCAGTATCTGATGGACTATGCAACAATACAAAACAAAGACATATTTTTGTTGCAAAACACAAAGATAAACTAAGTAACTCAAAACTTAAAAGCTAAAAACAAAATTATTGGATAATCAACTTCTATCATCAATTTGGACTTAACCAAGATCTTGTTTCATCGATTGTTATCTACATTATTGAGTACCTACAGGGATTGCTTTGATTTTGAAGAAAATAACAAATAATCATACAATATGTGAATCTCATATGGAAAGGGGTGGGTGGGTGGGACTTGGGAGGGCGCAGATAGCAACACTCTCTAAATCATTTTCCTCCCAATACATGTTATAAGTAACATTGATATATATTAGATCTCATAGCTTTAAAAATAGATCTCATTAAAAAACTAATGAGACCCACAAATTTAGTAGGATCAATATAAACCTCATCCCATCATTATAAAAAAGAGTTAGAGAATTTGTCCACGAAAAGAAATTCAGTACTTGTTTTTATTTTTTAGATAGTGTCGTATGGGGCAAGAAATTGCTTCATATGTTGATTAAATTTTAGAGATTTATATTAATCTCTTTACTTTGTTGCTTAAAATATACGTAACAAAAAAAAACTAATGTTTACAATCACTCGTTTTTAAGGAAATCAAAAGATCCCTTATTTCATTTTATTTTTATAAATTTCAAAAACACAAAAAATACTTATTTTTAAACTCATTTATTTAAAATAAAGCATGATAAATCATGAGGAAATTTTTTAAAGTATATGAATTATACGCTCCAAATTATAAAAATATGGTCAATTCTCAAAATTTATGAGTCCCTAAAAAATAAATAAATTCCAATTAAGTTGAAAAACTTTCTTTTAAAATTAAAGTAAAACAACAAGATTGTCAAATCCTCTGGCCAATCCATTGGGTCCTGCACCATCAGAAGTGGTTTCACATCAACATTTTTTGTAATTTTGAGTGATCTGTGATTTAAGCCCAACTTTAAAAAAAAGAATAAAGTAACCAAGAAAATCAGTGTTTTAAAATGATATTTAATGTTGACCAAAAAATTAAATTCAATGATGCTTTTTATTGTTTTTATTAATGCTTTTTATTTTCATTAACACGTTACAAGTCTGTGATTATTGTTATTTTTTCTCATAAGACTATTGTTGATAGAAGTCAAGTAATTCAAAATGTTTTCGAATAATTCAAAAATGGATAAGGTCGTTTTTTTTTTAATATTTTTTTATTGAAAAGATAAACTCAGTTAATTGAAATCGAGAAGAATAAACTCATTTGATATTTTAGTGTTTACTTTATTATTCACAGAACTCTATTTTTTGGTCGATCATAAATCTCAACCTTAAAACAGTATTTTCTTTTTTTACGGAAATATGCTTATGTCATTTAATTGATAATAATTTGTTTGAATACATGTCAAAATATCAATTAAAAAAATGGATACAACTTGTTTGAATAAACTCAACATGAAAGTTATTAAAACAAAAGTAAAAGAGACGTCTACATTCATCAATTATGTCACTGGGTTCCAAAACATTTATGAAAAAGATTAATAACACGCTTCGAATTCAATTCAAAATCAACATGTTTCACCTGAAGGTCATAGACCCATTTCAGAGTACATAAGAGACCATTAGCCTCTCCTTCTTCAACGGAATAAAGAGGTGAAAACTATTATATTTTGATTAGAACGAAACTGTCATTGTCGTCTCTTAAACAGATTCCAATTCCCACATGTTTTGTTGAGCAGAAAATGAAGTGTCAACGTTGCACTTAAATCGGTGTGCTTCCTATGGTGATCGTCCATCCACCTTCATTACTTACTTATAAAATATAAAAACACTACTAAAAGAAATAAAGATGCTCTCTAAATACATTTATTATAAATTGCTAACAAAGAAATAGAAGATACAAACCATTATAATAGATAAAACAATGTTCTGACATTTTCAAAATTTATTAAAATACTAGATTGGTTTTGGAAATAGTAAGAAAAAGGTGAAGGAAATGTCTAATTTATATCCTTGTGTTTATTAGTTGAAGTGAAAATAAAAATAGAAAATTGTATCAGTTAAAATTGTCTGAAAATTTTCAGATGGCAAAACATGTATAAAGAAATTTAACCTCCAAAATAAAAATATGAATTATAAAAGTTCTGGGAGTGTGAGCAAAAACTAAGGCGTTCATAGTTGCACCCATCAATCTAATAACCTTTTAATCAAACCATACATACCTCCTATTGATCAAACTAACCTATTCCAAACTCAACCATTTCCTCTTCAAGAAACAATATTGTACTAGATTGGCTACGTTGATTTGTATACTTGGGACTATTAACTCTTTGAAATTTCACCTAAGATAAACTCAAACAAAAAACTAGTATTTCAGATTTCATAAATCAGACAGCTCCAGTTATTTGTCTGCAAGTATTAGGTATTCCATTTCCTAGGTATGAAATATGATTCTCTATAGCTCGGATAAATGGAAATCAAACTAACATTCATAAATTCATAAATAGACAACTGGATAAGAATAATCAGACTCTAGATTCTAGAATAATGCTTGAGCTTCTAGGAGTACAGACCAAAACTTTAAATAATTTTTTGAAAGAAAATTGTCAACCTCTTTTTGAGGCTCTATTCTTGTAATAGCCACAACCAGTAAGTAAAACTAACCCCGAAACAGGACCAAAAACGCACCTAAAAAAAGTGTAAAATAATTTGAGTCCTACGCCAACCCACTTCTTGATCATAACGTCAAATTTGATATACAATCTTGAAGCCTGGGGTTGTAGCATCAATAAATTATAACATAGTTCTGTATTAATCATAGCTATAGAGAGGGATATTGATGCCACCTTCATGTTGATGATGAATTTGGCACATTCCCTTCCCGGTCTGCAGGTATTTCCTCCACCTTTTAATTCACTGCAGGTGTTGACTGTTTTGCGTCTACTTTAGGTGCCTTGTTGTCTGCCTGAACAGCTTGTCCAACAAGTGGTTCGGTTGGGATGCATGGCCTCCAAATTGTTTCGCTGCCGACATCCATAAGAGCAATACCCTTTGCAGTTAAATCAGTTCTAATGTTATCACTCTTGGCAAAATCCTTATCAATCCTAGCTTGCTTTCTTTCCTCAATCAGTTTTAGCACTTCATCTTCTACCAAACCTGCTCTCTTCAACGCCTTATCTTTCAACTGCTGCAGAACCTGATGCACAAATAAAAATTATCATCCTTTCCTTTCATTGCAGATTTTCAAAAACAAAATTGTCATGTATAAAGATTGTGCACAACAGACAAGTTCACTTGAATAAAATGTGTTACCTCAGCATAGGATAAAGAGGACAATAATCCTATTACATTCAGAACTTCTCTAACTTCTTTCTCAACTTCCAATAGGGATTGAACCAATTGCAACTGTGCTCTTTTCTGCATCTTTTTCTACAAGAAACAATATATTTCAGAAATTAGTGATGTGTTTCTGACTCGTTAAAAAGTACGTAGGAAGTTAGGAACTACCTTCAGCATCTTCAAAGAACTGTTCACAAATTTCAATGCCTCTTGGAGAGCACCGGTTAGTATTACTGGTGTCTGCAAGTCATCTGACATTTTTGTTTGAAACTCGACATTCAACTTCTTAATACACTCCTTGGCAGCGTCATTAATTTGAGGCGCCTTTTCTTTCTTCTCAATGTCCTCTTGTAGGAATGATGATAAAGCATCTTTACAATCTTCAAGAGTCTAACAACCAAATAACAAAACCCTTCTCAAAGTTAAAGACATCATAAAAAGCTAAAAACAATTTCTGTAGTAACGTAGAATTTCTAATACAGATTATTAAGAGGCTGCTTACCTGAAATATATAATAAACTGCATCGGACGAAGTCTCAAGCTGTGCGATGGAGTAATTTAGCGGAGATCTGTAATGTGCACTAATCAAGAAATGTCTCAAAGCAATTGGATGGTAACGCTCAGTGATCTGCAAAAGAAACAAAACCACATGAAAGATATGAACAATGCATCCTTTAGAAGACTTCTGCCATGTAAAAATCTGACAAGGAACATAAAGTTATCATAAAACAGGAATACTGAAAAAGTTGCTTGAGGTCTGACCTGGCGAATGGTGAAAAAATTGCCCAAGGACTTCGACATCTTCTCGTTGTTATTAGTCACATGCCCATTGTGCAACCAATAACTGATATGGCTCTCTTTGTCTGCCGCCCAACTTTGTGCAATCTCATTTTCATGATGAGGAAAGATCAAATCAATTCCACCACCATGAATATCGAATTTATGAGATAAATAACAAGCACTCATTGCACTGCATTCAATGTGCCATCCGGGCCTCCCAGGACCCCAAGGACTGTCCCAGCTGGGCTCACCTGGCTTAGCAGCCTGCAATGATTATTAAGATTATGAGCGATATCCAAAACATAACTGAAAATATGTAAAAAGAACTGGTAATGGTTCTTGCACCTTCCACAATGCAAAATCCGCTGGGTGACGCTTTCTTGAGTCGACAGCAACTCGTTCACCAGCTCTATTATGTTCTAGCCTTTGCCCAGACAGTATGCCATAATTTGGGCATTTTTCGACAGAATAGAAAACATCTCCGTTAACCTCGTATGCATAGTCATTGTTGATAATCTGCAAAGTACCTCGATGATTAACCTCCTTTCAAATTCTTAATTTATTCCTTCAAACTAAAGGAAAACATACCATACTAGAGCAAAAAGGTTAAATGAATTTGGGAGGATGAGGTGGAAGACACAAAATCTAAATTAAATATCACTAGAGCAATGAGCAATAAGTACAATACAAGTTCTTTTATAAAATCTACACGACATAGCACAGTGTATACAGATCATTGTCTAAAAAAATGACTTTTTCATTTTCCTGTAGCAGGCATCAGCAGGCAATGAATAAATTGTAAAAGAACTTGTGGAAATGAAATGATGTAACTAACCTAAAACATCATGCAAAACTGGAAACATTTGCATTCCATTGAAATGAAAGTAATGCAAAGAAGAATATTTTCACTTCAGCAAGTTCCTCTGAAGGTTTCAAAGAATAGCAAAAGACAGCAATCTAGGTGGTAGAGTTAAACCTGGGTTATCATGTCCTTTATCTCGCCAATGTGATCAGAAACACGGGGCTCCTTAGATGGTCTCTCACACATAAGATCAGACATATCGACATTATATTCATCGCAAAAACGGTTGCTTAACGAAATAGGATCCTCACCAGTCTCATTTGCCCGCTTAATTATCTGCAGAAATGCTTATATTAGAAGTTTCTAATAAGCATAAAAAAATCATATAAGAAACTCATGTAAAACAGCACCAGTTCAACCTCTATGGTTTTTTGAAGAAGCCAATAATACTATATTAGAATAATAAGTTATCCAAAGCGCAAGGTGTGCCAAGAATAACCGAAATAAGTGTACAAAGTTTCAACTTTCAACCTAAGACACACCAATACACATGTAATCGACTAATAATCCTGTATGAATCCATGCTAATGGATTGCTGACCAAATTCAAAAGCAAAACTCTTAACTTTAGCTTTAAACCTCTATGTTTTCTTGGACAAATGAACTTGGTGAAACTTCTAACTTTGATTGATAGTTACGATATCATGTATCAAGCAGGAACACTTGCATTGCTGAAAACTGGAAGACTGGCATTTGAAAAAATATCACAGAGGATGATGACCCCAAACTATAGCATAAACATTGCAATGATGAATGGCTTATTTTGAAAATTAAAAAAATTAAAACCACATAAAAAAAGTTCGAGTTAATATGAAAACTTTAGGAGTGAAAACTTCTCAGTGGAAGAATTATACCAAACAGAAAGGTTTGGGAGCAACAGAAAATCCAATTAAATCCAATCCTCCACCAGACATTTCAATAACTTTGACCAACCAATCCAATAGTCACAGAACACAAGACTGACCGACAACTGTATACTCATTTTCCACTAAGAACTGGTTTGCTTTCTAGGACGTCAAGTCTTATTATTTTCTAAAATGCTATTTCATATGATAAGCATTTCATACACACTGGCAGTCATTTTGTTACAACATATGGGATTTCATTAACGTTATTTCATAAAATGCAAATCAAATCTCAACTGTTGCGAGTATTGTTGCCTGGAGCGTTTGTGTTTCTTGTAAAAATGGGGGTTTAAAATTCATGGTTCTGTGCTGAAATATGAATTTAAAATATAAAATTGATGTGTGAGTTTCTTTTACTTCCATACCATACAGAAGATGAAAATAAGCTCATTAAGAAGTTTTATAACATTTATTAGAGGAAGGTACCAAACGTTGACCATAATTGAGCCTACGAATATAATAGGCAATATATACATAAAGATAAGCAACACACTCCTTATAACAAAAGTGGAAAACCATAACATGATCCTTTATACTACAACATAAGCTCTTTTAACTGAAGATACAATGATTAATTCACAGAAAATACACATATCTACAATCATCATGTAATTAGTATACATTGTTACAAACTCATTGTAATTTTAAATCATTCTCATGTCCAATTCCAAATAAACATAAATTTTCAAGGATTAAAGAACAAGAATCATGTGAAGGGAATAAGGATGAAGAATACTAGCAAAGCTAATTTAGTCAGTAAAAGATTCAGTATAATAGGTAGCAAACTAGCAAATACACCAGCAGGTTACACAACACATTCATCTCACCTTATCATCAACATCAGTGAAATTCCGCACATATGTCACCTCATAGCCCAAATGTTTAAGGTACCTGCATGTTTTCATGTTAAGCAGAAGTACCCAAAACAAATCTAGTATAAAATAAGTAAAAATAAAATGGGACAAAAATAGTGTAACATAAAAAAAAAAAAAAAAAAAAAAAAAAAAAAAAAAAAAAAAAAAAAAAAAAAAAAAAAAAAAAAAAAAAAAAAAAAGACAATTTTGTGTCAACATTCATGTTTCGAATACTCTCCAATAATCTAACGTCTAAAATTAAATAAAACTAAATATTATCAAATAATAGCAGTAGAACAGAAACCCTAAACCCCAATTGTTCCTAAGCAGAATACAGATCAATCCAACAAGCATGCTCAGTGATAAAAGATTGAAACTTTATAAAGAAAAAGGAGAGATTGGGGGAAATTATACCTGTAGAGGATATCAAAAGAAACGGCGGCACGTGCGTGACCGAGATGACTGTAGTCATAGGCAGTGACTCCACAAACATACATAGAAACCTTGCCAGGTTCTTTGGTTTTGAAAATCTCTTTCTGCTGAGTCATGGAATTGTAAATCTTCAACTCAACTCGTTCTTCCGCCATTGCTGCCACTGCCTGCACACAAACGCGTTACAGTTCACAACCCGGTTCGCCCTAATTCTGTTTCAATTTAACCCGGTCTGTACCGTGCTTCTCAATTTATTATTACCTTTTATGACGCTTAATTTAATACTATTTACGCTCAATCTATTCTTACTTTTTTTTGTCAAAAAGATAAAAACAGATTCTTGCCGTTTTCATCAATGCTGCACAATATTAATATTATAATATAAATGTGATATTAATTTATAAATTATATTTTGTTTTTGATAAAATAGGATAAATTATACTGGGATAGTGTGTTTAGTTTTTAAATATTTTTATATTTTACTTTTTAAACCGATATAATCATATTTATGATAATCCAAGTTTAAATTATTATTGTTATGCATAGCTCTTAAAATACTTCTGATTGGTTCGCTAAAAAATAAGGTAGATAAAGCTAGATATCGAGTCAAAAACAACTTGTAAACCTGTCCATCAAAAATAAATTGTAACTATCATCACTCAACAAAATAAATGTCAAAACAAAGTCATCGTTAATATAAAAAAAATCTCAAAATAAATTCATCAATATTAAACAATCTAATGCCAAAGCAAAACTAACATGTAATAAAACTAGTCTCAAAATAAAGTCAATATTAAATACTTATATTAAGACATAAAAATAAGAACTCAACTAGACAGTAAAAAGAAAAACTCCATTAATGAATATTAAGAAACTACTTACATTAAGAATAAGGATTAATACTTTAACTAAAAATAACCCAATTAGGCCACAAAAACAAATATTGTTAGCATTGTTTGCTATTTCCAAAATAAAAAAACCTCATAATAAGCTTATTTTTCATTTATATTCCTTTATAATTTAAAACTCTCCATTAAAATTTATATATCCCAACCCAACCCAACTCGATTTTTATCCGTACCCGGTCACTTTCGGTCCAATCCAATCCAATCCAATCCATTGAAATCCGCTTATATTTGGTTCGGGTAATAGGTTTAACAATTTGAACCCGTAGACCCGACACGATAACTAGTTATATTTTTAAAAAAAAAAATTGTTTGACAGCCCAGCAATTCAATAGGGTTTATGCGTCTAGCCTAAGTACTTAATTTTTTTAGCAATTTAGTGTTTAATTTGTTTTGGCCTTGTAATCACCTATATGCCTACTCATAAAATCCGTATCTAATTTTTCAATTGTCTCTTTCAAAAGAGCAATTTAATTTTTGAGTTAAATACTATTATTTAAATATTATATTTTGTTATAGTTTTACATAATAAAGGTATGAACGAAAAACTTATGCTTATAATGAATTTAGTTTAAATTTTTTACATTTATTAAACACAAATTTTTTTTAGTTAAATACTATTCATTTGAGTTAAAAACTATTTATGAACAAAAATGATACTTATACAAAACCTTATGATAAATTTAGTTTAAATTTTTTATATTTAATTTATTAAACACTTTTTTTTAGTATTTTATTTGAAAATAGTAAGTACTCTAACTATAAATAAATGAAGCACTACTATTAAAATATTATGGTAGCTTAGTAAACTAAAATGGTTGGTGGGTTATGTGTAATGATGAAAGTAATATGGTGGACCAAGTAGCAATGCTAGTTGTTTTCTCACAACTTTTATTATTAATATTTGTTTTTGCAGATTCCCAATTATTCCCTTCCAGACTTTGAGGAACTTGTTAAGTGTTTGTACTTGAAGTTGACATTGCTTATAATTGATCAATTTTTATATTTTATTGATATACTGTTGTTGAATTTATTTATGTATTTGAAGATTGTTGAATTAATTTGTTTTTTTGTGAGAGGTTGATATTTTTTTAAAAGAATTGAATGATGTGATTGAATTATTATAGTTTTTGAGACATTTAAGTATTAAATATATTTTTATTCAATATATTTTTCCGTAAAATAAAAAACAGGTTATTATTTATGTATAACCCACCAACCAAACTCAATTCGTTCTTGATCGGGTCGGTTCAGTTCGGGTTAAATGAAAAAAATACAGGTTTAGAACTTAACACAACCCAAAGATAATCGATCGGGTCGGACATCGGGTTTTGTCAAAACCGGCTCAACCCAACCCACGTACACCCCTAATAAAAATACCTTACTTTTTAGTTATTTTTATTAAATTTTATATATTAAATTAATATTTAATCATTTGTTATAAAAAAAAGTATATAAATCGCAATAGACAGTCCCATTTCCAAGATGCGACCTTCTATTAAAGAAAAAAAATCTTTCACATAGAAGCATAATCGCCTTGCAACCTAGAGAGATATAAATTAAAAGATAAATTTACTTACAGTTAAGTCTATTTATTTAAAAAGATAATAAATTAACCGGTGATATATACTCAATTAACTTATAATTAAATTTATCAAGATAATTAAATTTATAGTAATAAATTTTATGTTATGTAATTTGAACTAATGACATTATAAAAACAAATTATCAATAATTTAATTTGTAAAAAAAAAAGGCTAAATATCATTTGTGGTCCCTTAACTTAATTTCGGTCAACGATTTAGTCCTTTATCTTTTTTTTTTTCGATTTGGTCCTTGATGTTTTTAAATAATTTCAGCGTTACCCTTTAAATGGGGTTCCATTAAGAAAAAACTAAAAAATCACTCATCTAGATCATCGTATATGTTCATCAAACCTCTAGGAAACGATTGTCACTGATCTGAAGTGATGTTTATGGAGTATAAATACTCATAGCTTCAGTTTTAAATAATCAATCCTACTACTAAATTTATAACAAACTTTGAATATTTTTCTGAAATATTTCCAAAACATAAAGGATAACTTTATCTGAACATGGGGAGTGATTTTTTTTAACTTTTTCTTAACAAAATTTCACTTAAAGGATAAGTCTGAAATTATTTAAAAACATAAAGGATTAAATCGGAAAAAAAAAATAAAGGACTAAATCGTTAATTGAAATTAAGTTAAAGAACCATATATAGTATGTAGCCAAAAAAAAATACAAGTAAACAGCAACATTCTAAAGTACTGGTACAACCATTAATACCTTAGTTTTTTAGTTTAGGTTGGATAAATAAAGGATCAATTATGATCTTTTAGTTTTGTTCAATTAATAAATAAAAAAATTGGGGAAAAAAACAATAAAAATCAGATCTTTCAATTGATTAAACGGGACAATATCAAGTAAGACAAACAATTTTAAAATTTCAACTCGGTTTGTGTTTAAAATGAAAAATAAAACTAAACTCCTCGAGACGGAGTCGACCCATTTTTTCACCATTCAATTTTTATAAATAAATAATTTAACAATATGCACCTAACGATGTATTCAACATTTACAATATGCACAAGAGGAAGAATGCATTCAACATTTTCTAGATATAAGTTACTAAAAAATAGGTGATTGTATGTGTCCCATACATACATGCTCTGTAAGTATGACGAAATAAAATAATTTGAATATTCAATTATGTTTAAATACATTTTAACTGTGTGTATATATATATACAATAGAGAAAAAAAATTATACATACGATAAACTAAATTTATATTAATAATGAAAGTCGTTGATTTCAGTATTTACTTCATTAAATAATTACTCGATCATTGATTTGTGTTTAATGTTAACGTATGTTATATGGTCATTAAGCCAAAAATAAGTATTTGTTTTTTTGTTAAAAAAATTCAACAACAAAACAAAATGAACTCCACAATTTTTGGAAAATTCTTGTAAAACAAAAAAAATGATTAAATTTGGCATAAAAGTAAATAAAATTGATTGACAAACAGGACAAGGACGATCTCAAAGTTGAATTTGAAAAGCTACATCGATCCATTCAAGTTATCTATTAACTTCTCTGCCTTTTCATTAATCGGTTCACTTCAAGTTCAATTCCTGAATCAAACAAATCTTCAATTTCAATATTCACTGGCATTGCCAAGGTGTCGTTGTCACCTCCTTCTACTTTCAAGTTTCTCAAACACCAATAGATATAGAAGAAGGAACACAAACCTCGTTGCCTTCTATTCCTGAATCAGTTTCGATGGCCATGAATGAGGGAAGTGCTCGAAGGGGGAAGTTGTAGTTATAATGCCTCGTGAAGAGCTTCAACTCTCTATGTTTTATTAATTTCTTTAGCAATTGGAATTTTGGGATGATGGGTTTTCTTAATTTGTGTTTGAGAACTGATTGTCTTAGGAGATTCGAGACTTTGTGGAAATGGGTAACCTTTTTCTGGCCATTTTTTTTGACAAAATAATTACGTTGGTGTATAATACGAGATTGTGTGTGGAGGGAGAGACATGGTTAATGAAGAGAGTTTCAAGGATTGAAAAAGGTGAAATTAAAAAGTGGCGAGAGAATTAGATCCAATGTGTAAAATCGGTTGTGTTTTCTATATTGATTGAAGCGAACGTGCAAAACTAGCCGTTGAACTTGAATCTCGTGGATGCCCTGCCTCTTCCCTCCATGTAAGTTTTATGTTTTGACTTGTTGTTCCAATTGTTCCAAACTCAACTCCGGAGTGTTACATTTTCAATGTATTTTATGTTTTGGTGTATCTTGTGACCTCTCGTAATTTTGTTCTTTATAAAAATGTATTTCGATAGTGTTTGAAAAGTGTATTTCAATAGTTTGAAAAGTGTAGAATGATTTATAAATTATCTCTAACCTCTATTACTAAATGATGTGAGATTAACCTCAATTGTAACCTCTATTACTAAATTATGTTTGTCTTGATGCATCAAGAGGCAATTCTTGTCAATATATAGGAGTGTTTCATTGATGTTTACAAAAAAAAATATTTTGATAGAAGAACAAAATTGATTGATGTTCTTTAATTAAGAGACTAATTTACTGGTTTGTAAATATGAGATACTAAATTATAGGACTTTTATAATTTTGAAGACTAAAATGTGTATAATTACAATTGAATTTATGCTAAATCAATGTTTAAGATTGTCAAGTGTCCAGTGAGCCAAAGCAACTATAGTCAAAAGGGTTTATTTGAACATTTATACGTCAAGAATAACTCCAACACCCAGTGCAAGTAAACAATTCGACCCAACATCCATTTTCTTTATTAAAAATCAATTAAGACAGTGAGGGTATAATAATGATAGCCGTTCGAAACCAATATTCCTATTCATTATCATTTGATAACGAAAGTGAAATGAAACACCAAATCCTATTCCTATTCATTATTATTCATTAAAGAATATGATGTAACATGCTAATTGAATATATGATCCCTCTGCATATATCTAATATCAATGTCATCACAAAATATCGACTAATTTTCGTATGAAAATTAAATATTTCATGGACTATTTTGTTAATAATTAGTCTATACATAATTATAATTACTCACAAATTTGATTTTGAAATGACAAAATTTTATTAGCAAATTTGTTAACTAGAATATGATATTGATGTAGAATCAACGTTGATAAGTCACTATTCAATTGTAGGGTCACATCAAAGTATCTAATAACAAACATTTATTAAAGTATTATTTTAATTGATATTTTACAATTTCAATTATGTAACAATTTGTAAAATTCACACACTAATTTAGTCCACATTCACTTTTTCAAATATCAATTTGCATATTCACTCTCAATTAAGCTCTTGATTAATAAACTATATATCTTTTATTAAAAAAAATTAACCATCTTTGATTCTTTCGTTCACCATCTTCTTCTTTTTCATCTTACAATCCCTCATTTGCAGAACAATTGTACCCTATCCTTATGACTAAATATTTTACATATCTTCTCTCATATTGATCATTTGGATCTTAAGAGACCACCACTAAATCTTTATCATTGTCACCCAAAAAACCAAGTGCCAAAATCAGATAGTGTAAGGTTACGAAGAACAAATATGAAATTTCTTTAAATCCACAAATTGCATCGGAATCAGATATCTTTAATAGATTTTAAAAGTCTTAGTTTATCTCCTTTTATCTTTGAGGGGTATACACAACATTGAAATTTGTTCTCATTGTACGTGATATTTTTCTTTTTTATTTGAATTGTTATTTTTTTATAAAAAAAAAACAGGTGTTTTAAAAGTTTAATTTTTTACGTTTTTTTTACTAATACCTTTTTAAGGTTAAATTATTTTTGTATTAAAACTAACAAGAAATCCGTGTTATGGTATGAAACACGTCATTATTATTTTATATTTGTCATGCTTAAATTTTAAACAAAAATTTTAATGTTATATACTAGTGATAAACATTTATCCTATATCTTTTTTATATTTATAAATAAAAAATATTTTTCTCGTGTTTTTGTATGTGCTATTGAGAAATATTTGTCTCGTATTTTTCTAATACTCCTATTTTTTAGTGACAAATATTTGTCTTGTGTTTTTTTAATTATCCATGATAAATATTTGTTTCGTATTTTTTTATATATCAGTGATAAATATTTGTTCCATAAAATGATAAATATGTTATGTATTTTATATATGTATCAATTATAAATACGAATACTTCATTTTTTTT
>JBBPBP010000001.1:15401850-15428496 GCA_037974735.1 Cicer chorassanicum
ATTTTTGACAAATATTTTTATTTAAGTATTACTAATATTGTATTTTTTAAATTTTTTATCTTTTTATTTTTTTTTTATTTTTGACAAAACTACCTTTGTTTTTTGAATTATACATATTTTTTATATTTTATTAAATTTTAAGTTTGTATATGTTAAATTATAAGGGTAAACGTGAAGAATTTTAATTAGAGAAAAATAATATAATGGTGTTCGTGAATAACTTATGATATATTGTTTATTCAGACAGTGAACTGATAGAATATATGATAGCTATATCATATTATATCTTTATATTGTCCATCAAATGAACTTAATATTGATGGTTTTAGGTTATAATGAATTAGATTACTCTATAAAATGTAGTTAATAAAAGATTGATAATCAATTATCAAAGAAGTGTCTATGGTAAGTGTCTCGTAACTCCTTAAACAAAATTGTATTTTGCATAAGCAGCCAGACTGTCAGTGCATGCATTAAAAGAAATAATTTTATAGTTCGACGATACTACTCGTAATTTTTCTAATTTTAACTAGGCAATTTATTAATCTCGTAAAGCGCCACATGCATGTATACAGTTGGCAAAACGGACTACCATTTTTTCTATTGAGTCGTAAATTTTTTCTATCTAAAACTCTTAAATTCACATCTTATATCTAAATATTTTGAAGATTATCATGAATTTGAGATATGAATAATTTTAAAAGTTTATAAGAAAGAAATCTAGTAAAAATTTGGTGAAAATGGCGTGATTCCTTGTTTTGATATTTTATTTAATAGTTTTAAGTAGAAAATGTTTTAAACAATTCAATTGGTCAATATTATGTGAAGCTTTTTGATAAAATCGAAGATTTTGAATATAATTTTTTTTAGCCTATAGACGGATAGTAAGTATCATTTAAAATTTAGATTCAATTGTGATGTTATATATTTGAATTTGAGATAAGATATTAAATCTATGATTAAAAAACTCAATAATAATAATAATAATAAGTATTTAATTATAACACATCATCTAAATGACTTTTTTACACTTGCATCTAATCTCATGTCACTATATGGATGATATGTAAATTATTATTTAATTTATATACATAGTTAATGTAAATAATTTTTATATTGTTAATCAATCATAATTATTAAATTATTAAAGATATTTGACTTTAATTAAAATTATCTTTTAAATAATTTTCCTTTACATTCACCGTATATAATAATTAAACTCTATAAATTAACTAAATAATATTATAATATAATAATTGAAATATTGGATACATGTAACTGCATAACAATTAATTCATATGTTAATTAAAATTTGTTGATATACTTTTTTAATTTAACACATAATTACGTCATTCTCATCTAACAATAAACCCAACCAACTACGATTCTTTTATTTTATGAATGAATGACATGGTCATCGTTTTCAAACTTGACCTCCAAGAACATAACATCAATAGTACAGTTGACTTGGCAATACACGGCAACAAGTTTTTTATCTCTCTCACTTAACCAAAAACATTCGAAACTAACGGCCACGATTGCATCAATGGATCTAGAGATCGCTCACATAAACGGCACCGATTGATCTCACTCCCCCTAGAAAAACGACTTATATCACCCGGGAAAAAATAGAAAAAAACAAAGAGAAAGGAATCCAACATACAATTTTTATAAAAAATTAATGCGTTTTTATTTTTGAAGTAAACTATTATTATAAAAAAATTAGATATTTATAAAAACAAATTTTATATTTTTATTGTTTAAGGAAATATAAATAATGATTTATTTAAAAAGTTCTTTTACTTTTCTATTAAAATGTACAATTAACACAAATTTAAAAGAATGAAAAAAAAAGTATTTTTACATATAACAAACTAGTAGTCATTCAAATTCTAAGAGTGTTAATTTAGTTTATCGAATTCACGAAAAAATAATAGATAATATTTATGTGCATTTTCTTATGAATGTTTTTAATATAGTTTCTAATTATAATATTAATAATAATTCATGATTTTATTAAATTCATAATTTTCTTAAAGTTCATTCTAATCATAAAACCTGTAATTTTAGTTAAGAATCACATAAAAAAAAACATAAAAGAGATACACTTAAATTTTATTAAATAACAATTTAATCTATTGAAGATTTACGTATATTTTAAATAAATAAATATTATTAAATTTAATATATTTGTCTTTTACTGATTTTAACAAATAAACTAAATAAATTATTAGTCTAAGAGATTAAGTTATCATTTTATTTTATAAATTTACCAGACAAAATAGATGAAAACTACCTTTTAAGTAAATAAAATATTGTGGGAGATAAGTTATCTTTAAAAAACTTACTTCACTAACTATGTCATATTTATAATTCTAAAATATAGTGAGTAAATGTTGTTGCTTTTAATTGATTATACAAAATTAACCATAACTTTTGAAACACATTTTTTTTTAATTTACCTTAAAATTGTTTATTAAATAAATCACCCAAAGCGCATTTTAGCAAAGAGACCAGAAACCGAAGCCGAACGTTAAAACCGCTTCCGGCATATATATACATATACATGTATACGAAAACAAAAAAAAAAGCATTGCATTTTCCCGGCGAAGTTTTGAAGAGACGAAGCAATCCAAAGCTATTGTCTTTCTCCGAGAAAATTCCTCAGCTCGGGGAACTCTCGGTTGTGTTTCTCTCTCAACAAATACTCATCGTAGTTACTTCGTGTTGTGTTTTTGTTTCTGTTTCTGATAAATGGTGTTTCCCGGTTCCGGTGAAGAAGAAGAGAGTATGGCTACGAATTCTGAAAGAGTGAAACCTCTTCACAATTTCATGTTACCTTGTTTGAAGTGGGGGAATCAGCGTCATCTCCGGTGTATGAAACTTCCTACCGACGACGGAGATCGTCAATCGCCGTCGAATGCTCCGACGAGGGAAATTCAGTCTTCGCCGAATAATGCGAGGACGAGGATCACCTCCAAACAAAGAATCATCGGCGATGATGGGATCGATGCTGTTAGAGAGAAGTTGATGCTTGATCTGAAGACTGAAGCTGATAGAATGAAAGATGCGATTTTGAGAAAGGAGGAAGAGAATGATGATGAGGTCGAAGAAAGGTCGGTGGCTCCGGCGGCGGCGGCGGGAGAGAGGACGTGGAATCTGAGAACGAGACGAGGTGGTGCCGGAGAAAGTGGAAAAGGGCTGAAGATTGATGAGAAAAAACCTAACTGTTCGCCGTTGAGGAATGTTAACGGAGGCGTTAAGTTAAGAGGTAGTCCTGAGAAGGTGAAGTTTTCTTTGACGTTAACGAAGAAAGAGATTGAAGAAGATTTCATGAAGATGGTGGGTCACCGGCCGCCTAGAAGGCCCAAAAAAAGGCCCAGAAATGTGCAGAAGCAATTGGATGTAATAAATTTATTAAATTCAATCATTAATTACTTTCGTATTCTTAATTTCGTGGTTTCGTGTCGTGTTGATTAGATTTTTTTTTTTGTTCAGAACCTTTTCCCTGGTATGTGGTTATCGGAGGTTTCTGCTGATGCGTACAAGGTTCCTGAAGTTCCTGATAATGGCAAAGTATGTTTTTGAATTACTTATTCTAATTGGTTTGATTTCAATTTTTGATGTAAATTAAGCGTTGGATGTGTTTATTTATATTTTTGCAGAGGTAGAAGGATTAAGTGCTGGTAGTGACTACAACGTAGGATACATCTGAATTTGATGTGGGATTTGATTTGATGGACATTTTCTCGGTAGCAGTTGATATGTACCGTTTGTTGTTTTTGAATTCGTAGGGTTATTATAGTTCATTCTTTTGTTTATTAGAATAATTCTCGTAAGAGATATCATTGGTGGGAATGAATGCAGTTTCTGTTTCTGTTGTACTCTGCTTTCATCAGGCTTTGTAGTTTGAATAACCAAACTATATAACATTGGCAATTTTAAATTTTCTTTTCAGTTATAGATCCACAGTTAATCACTGTAGTCTATGTGTTTAATCTCGTTGAATGGTTCGTGGCGAGAATTTAGCTTATCATTGTTTATGTGATTGCATTAGACCACTGTCACATAAAACTTGTCATTATTACTTACTCCTTTGGTTCAGAAGTATGGAATTGAAAGAATCACAGTTCTGCAGCAAGAACTATACATTGCCGATGTGCAATAACCGTGAGAGATAAGTTTTCTCTCTCGGCAACTGCTGCACTCTGTACATTATATACATTTTGCATATAAATTTCAATTGATTGTAAGTAATTAACTGAGAACGTTCTGCCTATATGCTATGGGATTGAATTGAAGAAAATTATATGCAAGTCACTTCCTCCCTGATCGCGATTCTACAATTGATGGCAATGGAAATGACAATCTTGTCCATAAAGGTTTGTTAGCCAAAAAGAGACGTTATTTCTAGAGGTTTCGCGAACGCATCAAATAGGGCTTAGGAGTTAGGCCTATATGGTGAGTGGCCCTGGTCATCACGCTTCTCTTCAACCCCCATATAGAATGAATGATGCCTTTTTATTCCACTGTATCTCCACTCCACCTATAAGTTAAAGTTATCAAATCCATTTTTCAAACTCAAATGCTATTTGAACGCACAAATTCAACATAAAAGTTACGGACCACTTTATTTACAATTCACGCATGTTCAGTAGTTAATGAGTAAATACTTAAATTCATTTTATTAAGTGATTAATGGATAGTCAAATTTTATGTATATATTCACCACATATGCAAATATTTTATCAATATTCTTCATGGATTGTCAGGTTTTTTCATATATAACATCTTGAAAATGTTATTTTCCCTTCTTGTAAGAAATTTGTCTATTTTTTAAATGTATTAATTATTGTTTTATCAAAATACCTTTAACTATTGTATTTTGTACTTAACAATAAATATTACTCCATTAAGAACATAAATTTATTCTTAATAGATTTTATAAATTAATTCTTAACTAATTATTTTTTTACTTTTAATAAATTGTCAGCAAATTTAATGTTATTGTGAGTAATGAATAATTTAATATATTTTTTTATTTTACAGATAAAAACATTAATTTGTGAAAGATACATGTAAAAAAGATTGTGCATTATTAGGTGACTATTATGATAGAATAATCACCTAATCAACGGTTTAGTTGACTCTTAGTGTAAAACTGTCTATCCTAAACTCATTACCCATACATTAACAGAATATATTATTAATTTTTTTTTTGACAAAAGGAATGTATTAATATTATCATTATCTTTTTTTGTAGGGATTGTTAATTTTTTTTGAAGTTATTATTATTATTATTGCTGTTGCGGTAAGACTCCCTCGTAAGTCGTAACCAAACAAATAAAACTCGCTGATTAGTAACCCTATAATTATTTTATTGGGATTTCAGTTTATTTGTATGCTTTGTGAGAGATGTCGAAAGTAAACCGAAAATAAAGAGCTTCTCGATTTCATCTGAATTTGATTTCTCTCTTTTTCCTCATCTCTTCATTTTCAATCTTTCTAACTTCCAATTACCTCGTGATTGATTTGACCCCAATTTCAATTTGCGATAGTATTTCTTTTTTATATTCAATCCAGTTTCCAATCTCCATAAATCTTGATTATTGAATCCTAGAACTCCGATTTTAACTATCGCCGCAAAAATACGATTGCGGAGTCGTAAATGTTGATTTAGGGTTTCAGTATCTGCTGCCCGTGGTTGCGTCGATTCAAAGCGTTGATTTAGGGTTTCTTGTTTCTGCTGCCCGAGATTGCTTCAATTCGAAGACCTAATTTAGGGTTTCATGTAACCCGGGCTTGCTTCAATTCGAATTATTGATTTAGGGTTTCATGTATCTGCTTCCCGTGGTTGTGTTGATTTAGGGTTTCATGTTTCTGCTGCCTGACTTGCTTCGAGTTCCATTCCTATCGGGAAATAATTATAAGTTTCTTGATTGGACAATCTTCAGTCCTCTCGAGTTTACCTATGTCGCTCATTTATATTTGATTTCTACCTCTCTCCCTTTTTATTTTTCAATTCTTAATCTTTTGGATTTTGTTCTAATTGATTTCCCGCAAGTTTTGTCTTTCGTGAAGCAAACACAAACACATTCTGTCTCCGAAATCACGTTTGACACATGAATGTTTTGTGGTAGTTTTTTTGTTTGCATTAACATTTTAATCTTGATTATCCAAGAATGTGAAATATCGGCGGATTTTGATTATTAAACCTATGAGGGCTAATTTGGAAAGTAAAAAATTGGAAGTTGCTGTATGAATTATAAAGACAAGTTGACGTGCTATGTTCAGATGATCATCATGAGATGAATTCTTTACCCTTAATTACCTAAATGTGGCTTGTAATATGAATTCTTTATTCATATTCATATGAAATCGGTATGGTATACGCCTAGAAAGTGTCTTTATTCATATAAAATAAGTATGGAAAATTGTGGCTTATATGCAATTTCAATATGAATTTTTATTCATAACTTGTTACTTGAGATGCAAGTAGAGACGGTGGCTTATATGCAATTTCAATATGAATTTTTATTCATAACTTGTTACTTGAGATGCAAGTAGAGATGACCCTTAATGCCCTTAATGCAATGACAGTACCATGCATATTCTATTGAATATTTATTCCTCGATGATTTGACGGTGAAATTCGACATTTGAGCCTGGATTACTCTCTAAGTGTGAGAATCTATTGAATATTTGTTCCTTGATGATTTTGACGGTGAATTTCGACATTTGAGCCTCAATTACTCTCTAAGTGTGAGAATTTGGTATATAAATTTTCTTTAGAATGACGCTTGTTTGAATGTTAAACAAGTGATTTTGAAAGTAAATTGTCCCTTTTGATTTCGAGAAGGTCTATGAGATGGCAAACAAAAAATTTCAAAAGATTTTTTTGAAAACTATAACGATGGAAATCAGAAAGTTTGTTGGAAATTTCTACCGTGGTTGAACAAGATATTTTTTCAAATATAAGCATTCCTTTAAGTTTTGAGAAGTTTTATGAGATGGTAGACATAATTTCAGAAACCTTCTGAAAGAGATTCCCAAATGTTAGTTAATGTAGAATTCTTGAACTATTAATCTGCATTTATTATTGAAGGTCTAGATTTTGGTGTCGTAGCCTTCAATTTATTTTATTGTGGAGGGTGGAAAATGTGAAAGAGCAAGAGCTTATTGAAAGTTTGAATGAGTTTGAGGTGGGGAGTGGTTTCCGTAATTTCTTATGTTGAGGAGGTTGTGACGGCAATTTATGTTGGCTTGTCTGCATACTTCACAATGAACTAGTTTGTTTCTTGCTCGATTTCTTTTGCAGCTGTTGATGCATTCAAATTGATGTCCTTGTTAAATTTGATGTTCTCTTTCAAAACAACAGAATTTGGTATATGGATTTGGAAGCTTGTTGTGATTGGGGCAATGTCAAATTATCAAATTCAGCTGGAAAATTGCAGGTGATTAATGTTTCACAGAAACTTGATTTGAAATGTAGCCAAAATAATACGATCAGAGTCACAATCATTATTAGGTTTCATATTTCTGCTCCCTATGATTGCTATGATTCGCAAGAGAGATGCAAAAACAAAGAAGAAATATAAGCTTTTTTATTGTGCCTCTGGTCTTAGTTTAATTTCTTTTGACATTTCAGTGATTCTTAAGACTTATCGGGTGCTATGTCTAGAATCTAGATGACCCTTATGAGATGAAATTTGGCCAATATTCAATTTCAATCTATATGTTTTATTCATAAATTGAAACGCAAGTCGTGACCACGATGCAATGACTATATGATGCGTTTTCCATAACGATGAATTGGGATGATGGTAGTGTACCTTGGTGACCTTAGACGCAAAATTGAATATTTGTGCCTCGATGACCTTTGAATGCCAGTGGGAGGGTATATTTGAGTCTTGATTTGAGAGTGAGATAGGCTACATAGACGAACATATTCACTATCTACATGAAGGATCATAATGAGACTTTAACTTTTCAGTCTTACCTCCTTTCGATTAGAATGCACTCCAAAAGCATTACAAGCCCTTGGTTCAAAGTATATGAATCATCAAATGATCATATTAGATAGTTGCAAAAACTAGAATGATGTCATTTAAAATGCCTATTTGAAACTTCTACCATGGCTGAATATGGATAGGTGATTTTAAAATATAATTTATCCCTTATTATTTTGAGAAGTTTTATGAGATTGCAGACATAATTCCTCTCACGATTGTTTCAAGAACTAGAATGACACCATTCATAATGTTTGTTTGAAACTTCTACCCTGGCTGAATAGGTGATGTTAAAAATATATTGTTTCTTTTTAATTTCGAGAAGCTTTATGAGACGGTAGGCATAATTCCTCCAAAGATTGTTTCAAGAACTTGAACAATGTTACTTTTAATGCTTGATTGAAACTTCTACCATGGTTGGTTAAAAATATAATTGTTCCGTTTAATGTCGGGAAGCTCTGTGAGATGTGGGAGATAAGTCCAGAACAGATTCCAACATGCCAATCAATGTGCTATACTTAAAATTTTAATCTGCATTATTCCATCTTTTTTCCAAACCTGGAAATGGAATTTGGGTGACTTTCCATGTTGTGGCATTCAATTTATTTTATTGTGGAAGGTGAAAATCTGAAACATATTATCAAATTTTTAATAGTCTGTGATGTGATTTCTTATGTTGAGGAGGTTGTGTTGGCCTTTCATATGAACTAGCTTAATTCTTGCTTGATTTCTTCTTCAGTTGTTGGATTATTAAAACCTAGGTTGTGTTGGATTTCTAATTCAGAGTATGTTGTTCTCTTTCATAACATAGTTTTAGATATAGATTTGGAAGCTTGTGGTAATTGGAGCAATGTCTAATTATCCAACTTAGCTAGAGTAAATTGCAGGTATTGGTATTCTACAGAAGGTCTAACATCTATTGTGCTACAATTGTCAAAAGCACTTTCATATGGCATAGCCTTCAATTTATACGCAACCTATGAAAAATAGTCAGAGATCTTGCGCATACTTTTTTCTCATTTTAGTACTATACAATTGGATATGCTCTTTTTAGTTGTGACTGAAACTATTAGATGGTTCTTTCACATTACTAGTTGCTGATTTGTTTTCTAGATGTGCATAATATCTGTCTAGATGAATTGCTCTTTGATTTAAAATTTAACTTATTGTTACTATATTAATTATTGGATTAGCTGCTAGCCTTTAGATGCTTAAATTGACAGTAATTTCCTTATTCTATCCTTTTGTTGCCCAAACATTTTGCTTGATGCTTGAACTCATTTTCTTTGCCGTATTGTTTTGTTTCTTATCCACATCATGTATAAAGTGACCCTAGTGGCTAGTTGGTTAGGATTAATATGTTGATAATTGTTAATGCTAAGTGCAAAGTATGATCTTAGGGTGAGAAAAATTTTGGGAAACCAAAACATAAAAGATGGAGTGAGCGATCTTTATGTTGAATTAAGTTGCAAGAAGAAATAAAGTGAATTTGGAATATTTGGTGGCCTTAGACGATTTTGCTATGTCATGGTCTTTGAGTAACCGATTTTGCTAAACAAGTTTGTTTCCTTTGGTGAGTTTGTTTATAACAAATAATAACTGCCAGTACAATATTCATTTGGCAGTGCAGGTCATTGATTGGTTTATGGTTGGATAATGTAAAACCTTGATTTGCAAGAACTTTTGTTCGTGTGACTTCACTAGTGAAAACCGCAGGTATTGTCTTTTTAGGCTTAAACTTAGGATGTAATATCACTGTCGTTTTATGTTTGAGTTTGATAGGATGTTATCTAAGTCCAACTCAAATGAGGGTGATGTGTTGGTGGGTGTGAACTACATTGAGCCTAAAATTTGAAAGGTGTATGAAAAGAAGAAAAATAGAGAGAAAGAGTAGTGGCCACCTGGCAGGTAGTTAGTATTTTCCCCTAAGAAGAAAGGAGTATGGGGAGTGGGGAAAAGATCATGCATTCAACAGTTATTATTACCTTAGCGGTTAGGCAGTGAGGGAATAGTTTTCTCTCTACTGAGGAGCTTTTGCTCTGGTTTTCTTATTGTAATCAGTTTCAGATTTCCATTTTAATTAAATACTATTCCATTCACCATTAATATTTCTACTCTGCGCTATCAATTGGTCCGATCTGCCCTTATTCATGCCCCCTAAAATGACTGATCGAGTAACTGTCGTGGAACTCTGTTTGGAGAGTTTGAAGTTTGGTTTTATGTCACTGTGGAAAACGGTTATTGCAGAAATTCACAATGAGATTCGCAGCGCGTTGGTGCAGGTCACACCTGAGCACAATGCAGAGACAATCACGCCATGTCTCGCAAATTCCGTCTCTCTGCGAAGAAGGTGGAATTGCCTTCTTTTAATGGTGAAGATCCTGTTGCTTGGATCACGCGAGCCGAAACATATTTTGAAGTTCAACGCATTTTTGAGGAAATTCGCATTCAACTCACAAAGTTGAGTATGGAGGGCTTAACAATTCACTGGTTTAATTTGTGGAGGGATTCAATAAAGTCCTTGACATGGGAAGATCTGAAGGAATCCATGATGTTGCGTTTTGGAGGGGGTTGTTTGGATAACCCTTTCGAAGAGCTTAAAGAACTCAAGCAACAAGGTTATGTGGATGAGTATGTTGCAGACTTTGAATTGTACTCTTCTCAGTGCGAACTCTTTCCTGAACAACAGTTCCTTGGCTATTTTGTGGGTGGAATGCGTCACGATATCAAGTCTCGTGTTCGTACGTTCAAACCCAGGACTCGTTACCAGGAAATCGGGTCAGACTTAAGGAGTGCGCCACAGATCGGGTCCACCTCCTCCTTGGGCTCGTAATCAAAAGTTTTGGGCCCAGTGTGATATAGACCCAACTGGTTCTTAGTTTCGATCCAATTTTGGATCTCTGTGGAATTCAAGTCCGACCCGTCCCCCAAGTTCGTCGTTCTCAAGGCGAACATAGCCAGGGAGTTCGTCATTTGCCCGTTTCAGAGATTCACAAAAAGAGGGTGAGTGGGTTGTGTTTTCGGTGCAATGAAAGGTGGCACCCACTGCATGAATGTGCTGGCAAACATTTGCGATTGGTTATTTTGGGTGATGATGACACGATCAACGGCGAGGGAGAAATTGTTGTCGTAGAGGCTGAGTCGGAGGAAGAAAAACATCTAAAGGAATTGGAATGTAAGCCTATGGGGGTTTTCGAACTCCACATTGTGAATGACTTTCACGCTCGCACAATGAAATTGGAGGGTTTTGTTAATGGTGTGTCTGTTCTCGTGCTCATTGACAGTGGAGCAACTCATAATTTTGTTACACCTACGGTGGGGGAGGCTTTGGGTTCATCAGTATTACAGACGACTCTGATAGGTGTTCGATTAAGGGATGGTCACCGTATCTTGACATTGGGAAAATGTGAAGGGAAGTATCACCATTACTGTTGAAGCTTATGTGCTAGGTTTGATTGGAGCTGATTTGATTTTAGGTGTGGTGTGGTTGGAAACATTGGGAAAGGTCATTATGGATTGGAAGGAGATGTCCATGGTGTTCAATCATGGAGGGCATCTAGTTCAATTGCAAGGCCTGTCTACAAAGGGCAGGGCAACAACTCTGCAAGGCGTGATCAGAAATGATAGAGGAGCTGATGGTGGAGGCTGGTCTACCTCTATGGAGGTTGGTGGCGAACAAATACATAGGGGGCAATCCAAAGATTTACAGCAAGTGTTGAGTTAGTATGCCGCAATGTTTAAGGAGATCGAAGGCCTTCCTCCTGTGAGGAATACTTCACATGCCATTTTTTTACAGCATGGTGCGGGATCGGTTAGTGTGAGACCTTACACTGCTCCAAGGGGTAATTTGCAAAAGCACTAGTTCTTTCTCTAGTCCGATCATTTTAGTGAAAAAGAAGAATAGTTCGTGGCGTATGTGTGTTGACTATCGTGGTTTAAACAAGGTTACCGTACTAGATAAATACCCAATTCCAGTAGTAGATGAATTACTGGATGAGTTATTTGGCTCGGGGTATTTTTCTAAGTTAGATTTGAAATCTGGGTACCATCAAATTCACATGAAGGAGGACAATATTCACAAAACTGCTTTTCGTACCCACGCTTCGGTTACATTCCAATCCGTGATGAATGCAATATTCAAGCCTTTTTTTACGTAAGTTTGTCTTGGTTTTCTTTGACGACATCTTAGTGTTGCTTGGCAATCACATATCAAACACTTGGAGCAGGTTTTGAAGGTGCTGCACCAACACCAGTTTGTGGTGAACAAACAAAAATGTGCTTTTGGATAGCGACAGGTGGAATATTTGGGCCATGTAATTTCAGAGCAATGTGTGGCAGTGGGCCCCTCGAAGGTAACTAGTGTAATTAATTGGTCTACTCCTAAAAATGTGAAAAGGGTACGTGGATTCCTTGGATTGACAGGTTATTATCGTAAATTCATTGCCAACTATGGTAAAATGGCAAGACATCTCACAGAGCTAACCAAGAAAGAGGGTTTTGTGTGGAACGCAACTGCTAAGACTGCATTTGAGCAATTGAAGGTAGCTGTCATTTCTGCCCCAGTTTTAGCACTTCCAAATTTTGAACTTCCTTTTGAAATTGAATGTGATGCCGCTGGAAAAGGGGTCGCTGTTGTGCTGACACAATTAAAACATCTTATTGCATATTTTAGTAAAACTTTTTCTACCAACAAGCTGCCCAAGTCAGCCTATGACAAGGAACTCATGGCACTAGTGCTGGCCATTCATCATTGGCGTCATTATTTGTTGGGTAGAAAGTTTGTTGTTTACTCTAACCAAAAAAGCTTGAGGCATTTGATTCAACAACGGATCACTACCGCCAATCAACAAAAATGGATAGCGAAATTGTTGGGCTTTGATTTTGAGGTAGTATTTATGGTAGGTGTGAAGAACAAGGCTGTTGACGCCTTATCTAGGCAACATGAGGATTGTGAAGTTAAAACAATGTTGTCTTACCCAATTTGGCAGCAAGGGAGACAATTGCAACAAGAGGTGCTCCAGGATCCAGTGTTAAAGAGAATTATAGAGGCTATCCGAAACTGTCTGGGGTCTAAACCAGGATATGTTTTGAGATAAGGTATCATTTTTTACAAGGACAAATTGGTGATTCCTGCTCATTCACCAATTATTGAGGAGTTATTGAAGGAATTCCATTCTTCTCCAAATGGGGGACATTCGAGGTTTTTTCGTACATATATGAGGATGGCGGGAATGTTGTATTGACATGGTATGATGAAGAGGGTGCATGAATTTGTCAAGGCATGTGATACTTTCCAACGTCAGAAATATGCTGCAACCACGTCAGAATTTGTATTATGCGGATAAGAAGAGAAAGGATGTGCAATTTGTTGTTGGAGATTGGGTTTAACTCAAATTAAGACCCCACAGGCAGCAGTCAGTGGTTCGGAGGATCCATCACAAGTTGGCTCCTCATTTTTTTGGACTATATCAAGTGGTTCAACGAGTTGGAGAATTTTCTTACAAGCTGCAGTTACCTAAGAATTCCAAAATCCATCCCACATTCCATGACTCACAATTGAAGAAGACTATTAAGGTCACGCCTGAACTGCCACTAAATTTGGAGGCTGATAAGGGATAAATTTTGCCTGAAAAAATTCTGTCGTGGAGAGACAAATTTGAAGCTGGACAACATAGGAGAGAGTTGTTGGTTCAATGGAAGGGACTTGATGTGGGCGAGGCTACGTGGGAGGACGAACTTTTGCTAAAAAGTCAATTCCCAGATTTGAGCCTTGAGGACAAGGCTGTGTTTGATAGATGGGGTGATGATAGAATGTTATCTAAGTCCAACTCAACTGAGGGTCATGTGTTGGTGGGTGTAAACTACGCTAAGCCTAAAATTTGGAGGGGTATGAAAGTAAGAAAAAGAGAGAGAAAGAGTAGTGGCCACCTAGCAAGTAGTTAGTATTTTTCTCTAATAAGAAAAGAGTACGGAGAGTGAGGAAAAAATCATGCATTCAACAGTTATTATTACCTTAGCAGTTAGGCAGTGAGGGAATAGTTTTCTTTTTACCGATGAGCTTTTTATTTGGTTTTCTTATTGTAATCAATTTCAGATTTCTATTTTAATTAAATACTATTTCAATCACCATTAATATTTCTACTATGCTCTATCAGAGTTTTAGTGTGCTCTTACATTAAATTGCTTCACAAAATTCATGAATTTAGATTTGTTCATTAATTTTGAACTGTCATTTTTTTTTGTTACTTTCGGTTTTATTAACCAACAATTATTTAAGCTCAACCATTATAATTATTTTTTTTCAATTGATTCCTTTCACACTTTAATCATTTTCTTTGTTCTGTTTTTGAACTGATACAGGTGAATAATTTATTATTACTTACGTATATGCTAGAATATAATTAAAGTTTAACAAATAGTCTTACATCTATTTTCCTGTATAACATAGTGATAAACACTTTTGGAGTTTCTTTGGGTCTTTTTACATCCTCTATTTTTGTTTAATTCATTGTTTTTTATTATAATGTTAAAAAAACTTTTGAAACTCTTTCAGATTGTTTTTTGTTTCAATGGAGATTCTTATAGTTACAATCACTTTTTACGGTTTAATTATATTCTTATTCTTAATAATTATTAAGTTTAATTGCAGTTTTAGTCCCCCTATTTATACTGATTCACGAAATTGGTCCCCCTATTTTAAAAGTCGACAATTTTGGTCCCTCTCTGATTTTTTAGCTAAAAAATGATGACGTGAGATGTTTTGAATAACATGACATATGATACGATGATGTAGAGTGATTAACACCCATGAAATTGGAATAAAACGTCGTAAAAACTTAACTTTCAACTTCAATTTTTTTTCGTATTTTTAATTTAATTAATGACATATGAATAATTAATGGATCTAGATGGTTTTATATCATAGAATTGTATGTCACGTCATTTAAAATATATCAAATCATCATTTTTTAGCCAAAAAAATCAGTGGGAGGGACCAAAACTGTCGACTTTTAAAATAAGGAGACCAATTTCGTGAATCAGTATAAATAAGGGACTAAAAATACAATTAAACCTAATTATTATTTTCGATAGAAGTATGTCTGATAAAATAGAATCTATTGCTTTATTACGTGATTGCAATATGAAACTCTTTACATATTGCATTTACAACAAATGTCAGGGTATTAATCTTCAGCCAAATAATTTAATGCTTTGAAGTTAAAGGTATTAATTGACCCTTAATCATTCTTATATCATTCATTATCTTTTTGGGGTCCTTTTTATTATTATCTTCGAAGTATCTATCCTATAAAAGTATGTGCATTATCTCTGTCACTTTACTGAACACCAGTCAGTGCGACATGATGTAAATCATGGCAATACTGATGAAGCAGTGAGAGATCGTAAGAAAATAGAAAAATGCGAGAGAAAAAAAAAAGATTCGAGTTCATTCGCACCCCGCAAATAGATCTGAGTTCTATTCTTGCTTTCTTCTTCCTCTCTTGCTCTTTTCTGTACTTTCTCAAGGATAAGGGATTGTTGAGTATTCTTATACTCCATATCTCTATAAGCCTGGTGAGCCCTCTCCAATTCTTGTTGTAATTTCTCCATTTCTTGTCTTTTTAGAGCTAAGTCAGCCTCTAAATCTTCAGTACTGAAAAAGGATTCTGTTGTTACTACTTCGGGAGCAACTGTGTTGCAATGAAAAGGCAATTTGATCTTTAATGCCCTCTTTTCACCCAATTATGATATTCCTCTCCTATACCACAACTTCTATGCCCTAATTCTTGACCTCTTCTAACGACATCTCCTCAAGACTTACGTATTCTTCTCAGCAGGCTAGCATCATAAACGTCTCGTCCACGAATGACAAAATATTTTGTTACATCCATCATCAGAGGTTTCGTCATAGGATAACCCAGTTGTTTCAATGCCACATAGGGACTATAATTTATACACCTTTTAGTTCCCATGAGGGGAACATCGACAAAGACACCGCATCTACAAATCACTTCATTTATATCTTGACTCCGGGAATACCACTGGACAGTTCTTTCGTTGAGATTTGATAGAATGTTGGCCCATTCCTTTTTGCTCTTAGTTTTTAACTGATGTGTGTCTTGGAAAATATGTTTGACAAACCAAAGATATAGTATTGGCGAGCAACAATGGATTATGCCCCCTTCTTTCTCATGACAGAAGTCGAGCGTGCAGTAAATGTCAGCCAAAATCGTCGGTACTAGGTTCTCCCCTCTATGCTTGTAGGCCAAAAAAACGTCTACCACCGTAAAATCCACAAAGTCCTTAACACTTGGAAATAAAACAATCCCATATATAATTAAGGCGAGCACATCCATGAAAGTGTCCCATTTTCCATCTCTCGCTAAGTTTACTGCTTTCTCTTCAAGATATTTTACTGGGAATCCGATTAAATTGTCTTTGTTGGTTTTATTGTCTTCTATTTCCTTTATAGGGATATCAAGTGTTTCAGCAATTATTTTCAGTGAAGGGTAGTGTTCCATGTACTGGTAAGGTTTGCTCCCCTTAATCGGATATCCCATTATTCGTTCGAACTCTTCCAACGTTGGGGCCAACTGAAAGTCCTTAAAGGTGAAACACCTGAAATGAGGCTCATATAATTGGGTCAACGCTGTAAAGGCATCCACTTGCACATTAACTTCAAGTAAATCCAGAATTTTGCCAAATTTTCCCATAAAGATTACACGTTGTACCTTTTTCAACTTCCGAGCGAGATTCTTAAGGTTGCTTATATCTGATTTGAGAACTCTCAACGGCAAAGTCTTTCTTAATGGAGTAATGTTTGAGCCACCATTTGATCCCATGTTTCCTGTGGTTAAAGTTATTCACAACAAGCCTTAATTTTTATGGTTTTGAAGATGATATGATAATGATATTTTTTCAAAAGTGACCATGATGAAGAATATGATGCAAAAAAAAAAAAAAACAAACAAACTTAGGTATACTAGAAGGTAAAAGTGAACATGACACAGAGTAGGTTTTTCGTATGTACACGAGATTTACACAATTCTTTTCTTCGTATGTTTTTCTTTTTTATGTGAACCTTTACCATGTGTAGCTCTATAGTTCTAAATTGGTTCCCAGAGCACACAACTCAATTCTAAAATATTAAACCAATTAATAGATAAACTATTAAAATGGAAATATTATAGAAAAAGTCAACTCTAGGTGAGACTTTCATGACAACCAAACAGGATGTACATCCAGAAGATTATCATTACTTAGTCTCTAACTTATCTTAGGTTGCACTCAGCCCGGGTATACAGCCCACTCATAAGTGTGTGAATTGTGTTAGAGTAGTGTATAGAAAAATAAATAAAGTAAAATAAAAAAAAATCACAATGAAAATAAATTAACAAGACACATATAATTATATTCACAATATAACAAAACAAACAAAACAACAGAGTAATATAAATAAAACAATAAATAAGAAATAATTATATACAATTAATTAGATTGGGCTTGACTCTCAAAAATCCCCAACAGAGTCGCCAGCTGTCGCGTTCGGTTTTTCCGCGAAAAATGAGTCGCCACCAATTTTATTTTATTCAAAGGAAAAATTGGATAAAACCTAAAATAATGATATTTGAACCAAAAATTCGGATAAGGGAATCGATTACGAGAAGGAAAAGTATTACCACCCTACAACGTCTGTTAAAACGGTTACCCTATAATTAATTGTATACAAACTATTTATTTATTTATTCATTTATATTTACCCCAAAAAGAATACTAAAAATAAATAAATTATTTACATTAATAAAAGAAGGAAAATATTTTTTTTTATTAATTTGGTTTGACAAGGAAAAAAACCTTACTCTTACGTATCCTCAGGTGCAATGGGGAAATCAAAACACACGTAGTTCTTGGGTAGAAAATATTTATGTGTTGATTGATTTTATTATTAATTTTACTTTTTATATATATATATATATCAAAATAAATTAACAACATAATAGTGATAATAATAATAGTAATAATGGTAATAGTGATAATAATAATAATAATAATAATAATAATAATAATAATAATAATAATAATAATAATAATAATAACGAAAAAAAGAGGTGAGATGTTTGTTCACGGATTGTATCTTTTTATTTTTGTTTTTCAAAAAAAAATTAATTTTGTTAAAAAAACAACGTAACGAAAATATAATAATATCAGAAAAAAAGAGGTGAGATGTGGCGCGGCGAACGAGGATGAATTTAATGTTGTAATGTTTTTATTTATTATTTTGATAAATACGTGATATGAGCTATAAATTCAATATTACGATATGGTGAAAAAGATAAACACATGAGTTTATTTTTGTATAAATAGAAAAAGAGAAAGAAAAAAAGAACATTTTTTTAAAGGGATGCAATACAAAGACTAATAAGAAGAAATTAGAGAAGTGATACCTTACTACTGAAGTGGTTTCTTGGACTGATTTTCCCAATATCAGATTCTCTGCTTCTCTTTCGCATGTTGTTCTTTTTTTTTTTTTTGTGGTCTCAAAATGTGCTCCACTTTCTACTCTTACTATCGATTATTTATAGGCTTTTTGGGTGTAGGTTACAAAAGACAAGGGAATAATTGTCAATTGATCACTATTTTTTTTACTATTAATCTCTTTCTTTTTGGTTTCTTTTCTTTCAATTGATTATCATTATACCGATTTTTATGACCATCAATTCATTCAATTGATCCTCGTTATACCGACTTTTATGACCATCAATCTATTTCTTTTCAGTTTCTTTCATTCAATTATGTACCTTTATTTATTTGTTATTATTATTATTATTTTATTTTTTTATTTTTTTTATTTATATATATATTTTTTATTATTTTTGTTAGAAAAGAGTCTGAACAGGAATTAGAGGCAAACAAAAACTGGGAACATATGTGATTGTCTAAAGTTTAAAGCCCTAATTATTTATTTGTATTTTTATATTTCTATACATTTATTATTATTATTTCCTTTTTTTTTTAATAGAAAGTAAAAATAAATAAATAAATAAGCGGACAAAATCAGGTGTCAACAAACATGGATATCCATACTTTTCTACTATATTCATCAAGAAATGTAATAAATACTTGTTACCTCCATGTGAAGCAATCTTTGCAGTGCCCCATAGTTCACTGTGAACATATTCCATAATTCCTTTTGAGCAATGTTTCCCTGTAGAGAACTGAACCCTGTGCATCTTTCCATACATACAATGCTCACAAAATTCAAGATCACTAATCTTGTCACTACCTAGCATGTCTTGCCTGTCCAAAACTTACATTCCTTTTAGACTTACATGTCCCAACCATTGATGCCACAGGTTGGCTTTGCTTGATGCTTGTACTGCCATTACTGCCATTCCTGTCACTGTTTGACCATTGGGAAGGTAGATACCATGATCCCTTGTTCCCTTCATGATTACCAATGATCCTTTTATGACTTTTAGAGTGCCTTTCTCTGCTTTGTATGAACAATCAGCTTCTTCCAGCATTCCTAGAGAAATTAAGTTCCTCTTCAGCTCTAGAACATGTCTGACCTTTGAAAAAATCTTCATGGTTCCAGCTTCAGCTTGATTGAACCAATTCCAATTACCTTGCATGCTGATTTGTTCCCCATAATCACCTTACCTCCATCAATTTCTTTGTAGTCAAGAAACCAATCTTTATTTTAGGTCATGTGAAATGAACACCTTGAGTCAAGCACCTAATCATCATCCGTGATTTCAGTTGAATTTTCCATAAGAACTTCTGTGCTTTCAAATCCTTTAGAGGCTATAGATGCATTTCCATAATCATCATCATTATTTAATCCTTTCTTTCCTTTCCAATCTGGGCATTCTTTCTTGAAATGCCCCTCTTTCTTGCATATGAAACACTTCATTTTAGACTTATCCTTTTCTTTATTCTTGAACTTATTCTTCTGTTTTTGATTATTCTTCCCTGCCTTGGCCTTGACAAGCAATCCCTCACCACTGCTTTCTTCTTTCCCATCTGACTTCCTCTTCAATTCTTTGGAGATTAGTGCAGCTTATACTTCTTCTAGTGACAAAGAATCTCTACCATAAAGAAGTGTATCACACAGATTTTCAAGAGACCTTGGTAATGAATTGATCAACAACAGGGCTTGATCCTCATCATCCAATTTTACATCAATATTCTCAAGATCTAATACAATCTTATTAAATTCATCCATATGATCTTCAATTGACCTCCCATGTTGCATCTTGAAAGTATATAATTTTTGTCATGTATAAAGATTCTAATTTGAGTCAAATACCTGCTATAGAGGTCTCCTTTGACACTTCCCTCAAAACTTTGTCTCCAAGACTCAAGATTAGAGCATTATGAGTCTTGTTCATGATATCCTTCTTCTCCTTTTCTAGTAGTGTGGATGCTTGTCGCTCTCTCCTCCCAGTGCTTCTGTCAAACCTTAATGAATCATCAACGCTTTCATCTTGAGATGCCATAACCCAAAATCATTATTCCCATTGAATTTTTCAAGTACATACTTTGTTGATGTCATCTTTTCTTTGAATCAAATACACTCGTGCTCTTGATAACAGTTGTTGTTATAAACGGAGATCAATCAATCACTAAACTAAGAATGTTCTTGGTTTCTATAAAAAAAACACATATTGATTGAAAATGAAACGGAGATTGATCAGATTGTAAAACGGAGAACGTTCTCCGTTTTCTGACTAATAGAATTAAAGCTTTCTATGGTAAAATGAACACGCGCAATTGTTAACCCAATTCAGATATGAACTCCTATGTCTGAGGGACTGGATCCGACTTTGAAATATCACTATTATGAGATGAATGATTACAATGTTTACTTTCTCTGTTTGCTGTCAATTTCTGCCTAGTGTGCAAAACTAAAACTATTTCTTCTTATTAGTTGCTGTCCAACTACTTATATATACTAGTTTGTTACAAAAGGTAGTTACAATTATTTTAACTGAAAAACTAACAGCTCCAAACTAGATTGACTTGTAAGTAACCATCCTAAGCTTATCTTCAAAGTCTTCTTATTTGAGTACCACTTTTAACATCACTTTATAACTTCTATCTTCTTTTTCACCCGTACCAATCACACTCTTAAATTCAAAGGATACTTATGACTTGAATAAAGTGTTTTTAGTTGGAAGGAGAAGCACCACTTCGGGAAATTTTATGTTTGGAGTTCTTGAGGTAAATCTACAACCTACTAAGAATTTATTCAAATTAATGCCGTAATGGTTGTGAGCATAAAGTAGTAAAGAAGTAAATATTAACTTCTCATGAGTTCCTCTAAGATTGGGGTTTTTTCCTAATCTCTTTACTACTTTTGAATAATAATTAGATTCAATGGAAAATGGTACCTCTTGAAGGCGGCATATTGAAACACGTAGGTTCGAAGTTCTTGTTATAAATCGAAAGTTTGGCTCATCTATTTGGAAGATATTTATTTCCAATTTAGTTCTCATCTACAAAATACCAATTTGGTTCTTTAGATTTCAACAAACATGATCGTTACATGATCAAAGAAGAATGTAAAAATTACATTAGATTGACTAATATTCAAAATTTATAGATATTAGATAGTTCAATTGATTGAATTAAGGGCGGAAAATGTTCAACGCTTAAAAAATTGGGTTTAAACTATGGCGAATGAGAAAGGTACTAATTTAATTTTGAAAATTTATCGATTTTGGGACTATATTGTGTCCAAAAAATCGCTTCAGGGACCTTAATGTCATTTTATAATTTTGTTTACGGTACAAGTGGACATTACACAAACGTTGACAGTCACATAATTCAAAAATCAATAAATAAAATCAATTAAGAAAAAAAGTTGATAAAAGATTTAACGTGTAATGATTTATTTTTGTACTGATTAAAAAATGTCATTATTTTTATAGTGGATTTAATTGATTGAATTAAGAGCGGAAAATGTTCAACGCTTAAAAAATTGGGGTTAAACTATGGCGAATGAGAAAGTTACTAATTTAATTTTGAAATTTTATCGATTTTAGGATTATATTGTGTCCAAAAAGTCGCTTCAAGGACTTTAATGTCATCTTATAATTTTGTTTACGGTACAAGTGGACATTACACAAACGTTGACCGTCACATAATTCAAAAATCAATAAATAAAATCAATTAAGGAAAAAAGTTAATAAAAGAATTAACGTGTAATGATTTATTTTTGTACAGATTAAAAAATGTCATTATTTTTATAGTGAATTTATCTGTGTTTTTTGTGAATGATCAAAATAAATCTTCACTCTTGCTAGAATAATCGCTAACATGAGAAAAATGTATTAATAACTTTTGTTTTGATGACATAATTTTAGTTTTATTTTACATTCAAATAATTACTTTTGGTATAAGTTGTGTTATATCTCCCTTTTCCATAAAGTCAGTTAATTAACTCCTTTTTCAAATAGATTTGTCCTAATAAATAAAACTTTTGTTTTATATTTTATTAAATATTTCACAGAGTAGATTGATTCTACAAATTTTTATAAAATTCTAAAACTATTTGATAATTCATAAAATAATTTTAAATATCGATTGCTAATTTTAAATAATTTTAATTTTTTTTAAAAAAAGTAAATATCGATTATTAAATTACATAGTTATGAATTTTAAATTTATATAATATTTTGTTTATTTGATCAATAATATATTATGTCCATTTGAGTAAGTTTTTAGAAAAGTTATTTTAAAAAATATAAAATTATTATTATTTTTTAAAATATCTATTTCAAACAGGCATAATTTATGAAAGCCTTCCAAGGCTCTTTAGTATATTAATTAGAAGAAGAAAATTATCAAATAAAATTAGATTGACTTGATCCTTAAATCTTAATTCAACTGACAAATATCAATATTGTTAAGTTGAATATCTTGTCCTGCGAATATCACTGTTGTGTGAGGTAATTATGGTTGAATTTATCTTCTCTTCTAAGATAAAAATAAAATTAGATTGACTTGAATTTCTTAATATGTTGCGGTGTTCTATTATTCAATTTAACCGTTAAAAAACCGTTTTTTAGTCGCTGAAAAAGTGTCAAAAAAAAATCTATTTAATCTAACCTAAATTTGCTTCTAATCATTTTTTAATAAAATATCTATCTTTTTTTAAGTTTTAGCAGGTGCCATAGTCTATTTGGTCGGTTCAGTTCAATTTCATTTTAATGTAAGCTATATGAACTAGAATAAAAAGACTCTTTAAATTGTCTTCACGGTTCTTGAAATTGATATGTAGTTTCTCTCAATTTTTACATGATGAAAAATATGAATGTAAAATTGCTATTCCTTATTTATGGGAGAAGATATAATATACAGATTAATTAAAACATTGGCATTAAGCAAAAATGATAGAGTGCAATAAGGAATGTCAACATATATAGAATAGAAGAGAAGAGGCAAATTTAGAAACATCTATAGTAGTTAAAAAATAGGATTCAATGAATTGCCTTAAAGTTAAAGGTCATTCAAAATTGAAAGCAAATATATGAAGAGGTTGATAATGTCGCCATAGATTGCAATGGCAGCCCAAATATAGTCGTCATAGGTGTATCTTTTAATGAGGTCACAAGTATCATATACAATGAAACCACACATTATTAATGCACCCATTCCAGCATAGACCATACGACCCATTGGTCCAAGAGGGCATAACATCTGTTCAAATCATAAACATTTAGATATATTATATATCCAACTAAATGTAAAAAAATAAAATGAAAACTAAGTAATGAGCAAATTAATATTCACCTGAATAAGTCCAAACAACAACATGACCATAAGAGAAGCAAAGAGGAATGGGCCAAGGAAACTAAAATCACTGCCTCTTTTAACGGCCCAAAATGTGTAGAGGGTCAAGCAACCAACCACCGCACCCGTTAGAAATGCTGCTTCTGCCACCACCATTGCTGTTGCCCATGCACATTATTATTAATTCACAACATGTTGCACGCTATAATAATTAAATCGAATATAGAATCATACCTTGGGAAAAAGCACAAACGAATCCAACGGTAACAGACATGCCAAGAGTATAGAGACCAAGTAGAAACAGATTCACCGGGTGTTTATTGTAATATTTGCTCAACACCAATAAAACTGCATATGCATAATGTCCAAACACACAACATTCAATCAAATCAACGAGTTTTATCTTAGTCTTATTTTTTATAATTCTCTAAGTTTGTTTTATTTTTATGTCAAGATCAATACCGAAAACACTTAAGTTTTTTTTTCTTTAATTAATTACATACCTATGAATGTGAAGATTAGAGCACCAAGCAAGACGAAGAGGCTAAAATCATTGTAGAGAACGAAGTTCTTTGCAGGTGGAAAAAACACAAATAAAGAAGTAAAACCAGCTGTAAAAAGAAGCTGAATAGAAACAATCATATAAACCTTGCGAATGAAACCCCATCGGAGCTCAGGTGATTCAATCATGTACGGATAAAGGCTGCCATGTGCTTGGGGAAACCCTGCCTCAATGTCACCCTTACCCATGGCGCCGCACGGTAACAAACAACCTCAAAGACAATTAATTAGATGTTTAATTATGTTTCAATGGGTTCAATTTTTTTTTTTTGTTGCTACAAATTGTAACTATTTGTCTTGGTTAATTTTAAAGTCCATTTTATAATGCATTGCATATATAGAAATTGGTTTGGTTTAATTTTGGCTTTTTGCCTTGCGCGTCCAACATGACATTTCTTCTTGTTCATTTATGGTTATTTCTTTCGCTGTCATCAAATGATCACCGTTCTTTAAATTTTAATTTATGTCTCAAATTATATACTCTTTTTTTTAGAGAATGTCTCAAATTAGTGTGAGCCCAAATTTGCATAACTCTTCCACATATATGACATTTATTAAGTTGTACTCCACGATAAAAGAAGTTTAGTTAAAAAAAATTATTTTGGAGAATCCAAGTTTTAATACTAGATAAATAATAAACCTCGATCACATATTAATTATTTTTTGGCCAAACTACGAATTAATGAAATCTTTTTCTCTTGAGGACCACATGGTCATTTAAGTAAAAACGCAACCACCATTAACTAGAGTCAATGAGTGAATTATTGGTTAAATGAATTATGGATGATTATTTGGATTTTGGAGTTTAGGAGATTGCAGATCCAATTCGGTAAGCTATTTTGTGATTGTCCATATCCCCTCAAGCACGAGGTCTCTAAAGGTTTTAGCTGGGCAAATCAATTTATGATGTTTCAAATTCTAAATCTTCTGTTTATTTTTAATAGTCCAGAATTTTAACACCGCTAATGATAATCTGAGACGCATCGAACACTAGCTGAGATTCGAACTCAGATTCACTACATTGTAAGAGTGTAACGTCTTTCGCTAGACTCAACTTCCGTTGATCTCTATTTCTATCGTATCACGTCGAATTATCTATTTCTTTTTATGTCAAATCATACAGTGTTTTATTAGTGATCAAATATTTTTCTTTTATTATTACGAAGCAATCTAGGGTGATTTTTTTATTCAATATTATATTTTGAAATTTCCATCCTTGGACATGATATAAGGTAGTACTAGACTATTATAATTCAAAACTAATTTTTGGTATCGGTTGTTATAAACATTAATGAGGTACCATTACAGTATGCGGCGACATATTGGTCAAAGTGTGAAATGCAACACTAATTGCAGAGTACAATTGTACAAATAGCCTTAATACCATTGCATTCAAGAGATTAGACAGCAATTTCAATTTTCAAATATATGAAGGCATAATTCAAGATGAATGAAGCATTATAACAATAACGGTTCATGGAAAGGTATCTTTATGGTACAAAACCTCTTTTGATGTTGTCCATTGTACCGTAAGACAGCTTTGTCAGTTTCAAATTATTATGTTTTCCTTCCTTCCATTTCTCTGTTCATCATTTCATTACACAACAATTGAAGGCTTTAACTTAACACTGCTTATTTTCCCTCGAAGAAAGATTCAGATCCTGGTTACACTATATTGGAGCATAATTTACAGTTTAGAACTAAATGTAAGCAATATAAGCTGAAAGTTTTTTTTTCTCTTCGAAAATTGATTCATAGACTCTGTTACTTAACTCGATTTACATCTTTTGTTTTAAACTTGTATATTATATTTTCATTTCCTGTTTAAAGAACCTTCAGGGGAGTTATAGTGTCATGTGGACCCATTCCTAAGAACAAGAAAATAAGACATTCAAATAGTCAAATCTTCTATAAAGTCATTCATGGATGACTTGTGTATTCAAATAATAGGCCGTGTTTGAAAATAAAATTTAGAAAATACTCCATTTGTCTGATTTTAGACCTATGTCTAAATTATTTGTGATTTCACAATTCAATACAATATTAATAACTTTTTTTTACTAATATATTTTACTTGTTCCAAAATAATTGATGATTTCAATTTTTAAGACACTTATTTTTAATTATATAATTTAATTAATATTATTTGTGTCATTGAAAATGTAATATCTTTTACTATGTATTTATGATATTGTTAATGTACTAATATCTAACAAATATAATATTGTAAAAATAATATTCTCTTTTTTATTTATACATTTTTATTAATATGTGTGAA
>JBBPBP010000001.1:15428702-15461169 GCA_037974735.1 Cicer chorassanicum
AAATGAGACAGTAAAATAGTAATAACAATGATAAGTGAAATATTAGTAGATTAAATAGATAATAATGGTATAAATAGGTTAGAGTGAACTAACTTTTATAAGGTTGACAACAACAAAAAATTATGGATTGGTTATATGTTATAAATTTATTTTTAGACTTAAGTCGGACTTTTTTTAAAATTTGGTATTATATGTTAATATAATTATATATTTGTTTTTTTTAATTTATCTAAATAAGTACTTTAATATATTTTTTCAATAAATTAATGAATTAATAAATAAATTATTTAAATTCTATTTTAATATTTAATATATTATTTTAAAACCTTAATTAACTTTTTATAACATCTATTTAAACTTTATTTTATAATAATAATCTTAAAGTAGATCAAAAATCGATTAAGTCCATTAATATATAATTTAACACAAAATATACGATTTAATATATAATAATCATAACAATAACACTCATTTATTTATACTTACTTAAATAATATATAAATAATTTTCCAGGGTTTTTTAGCTAAGTCTAAATAAATTCGTTACCCATTCGGATTAACCGTATAGGTACCAAGTAGCCCACAACCCGCATAACCAAATTTTAAAAAATAAAAATAGTAAAATTGGCTCACATAAAAAAAGTCCAAAATATATCCAACTCACTTAGTTGATTATATATATATATATATATATTATCCTTAGTTGGTTATATATTTTTAACCATCAAATTTTTTATTTTTTTAAGTGGACAATCATTCAACACTTTGAAAAATGTGAACATTGTTCAAAGAGTCTAAAAACACTGATTTTAGAGTCACATTAGAACTATTTAACACTCTATTTGAATTTGGTTTGAGTTATGTTAGACAAACCTAAATTCATTTGTGTTATGCTAGATAATATTTCTAACTTTAAGGTAATTTGGACTTATTTTAATTTGTGTGTTGTTTTGAAAATTTTGAATTGAATGTGTTGATTGGAAAATCCAAACTTAATTTGTGTATAAAGAGTAAACCATAATTTTTTTAAAATTGACATTTAAATTGATTCATACTTCATGATAAGTAGTATACTATAATTTTTTTTTTAAATGGGCATGAAAAAATTCAAATTAAAAGAGTCACAAAGAAATTAAAAATATAATGAGTAAAAAAATTATCATAAAAAATGTACGGGTTACCTGCTCAGTCCGCATCCCATAGACGGCCGCTCGAATAATATTATAAAAAAATATTAACCCGGTATGAAGGACCAACACTATATAGGTTGGATATAGGTTGGATAGTTAGTTTGACTACTCTACAATTACTAAATTATTCAAAGGGGGGCCATGTTAGTGTGGTTATGAATTATGAACTATCAGTATAATTTGCATAAAACAAGCGGGAAAAAGTAAAAAAATATAACTATCACTGTATAGATTGACAAGCTAATAGAGATAGAGGTGGTAGCTTAATCAATGGTTTCTTTTTATATCCTATTCTTTTTGACTGAACTGAGTTGTCCTTATGGCACACCAAAACAAAAAGAAACAAAATCAGGGGGTCCATTAAACAGTTTGTTAATGATATTTATGAACATACAAAATGAAGAAAAAAAAATAGAGCCCCCAACATAGTCTTCAATCAATAATGAAATGAACAAAAGGCAGTCACATGTAATTATCAACAGAATTTTTTTGAAAAAGAATACAAGGTAGAAAGAGCATGGGAAGTAACCACTAAAAAAGGATTCCTTGTTTATTTGTCTCCTTTGCCCTAAACATATTGATATGCATTTGTCCATCTTCATACTTCAAGTGTAGTTTTCATTTTCCAAAATTACAATGAACACCCCTGCAACAATTTTCTAAAATTGCTTTAGTATTTAATTTTGGGTAAATCACCATTTTAAACCATGGAAACTCAAAGACATCGTTACTTTGATAATTAACTTAGTCAATAATTGAAATTAACCACCAAACTATCAAAATAGTATTTCAAAGATACAATTTATTATTATAAAAGTTTTTAAAACACACAACTTTCTATCAAAATAAATACTAAATTAACTAACGTATTAATAATTCGAAGATTAATTTAAATTTTTAACTTTGTCTAGAACTTAAACGATGATTTAACTTCGAGAACTTAAACGATGATTTAACTTCGTTTAATCTATCTAATCATTTTTTCGTTGAATTAATAATCACCTTCACATGATATTATAGTACATACATACATGAACTAAAACCAACGGATTCGATCTTAAAATGAAATAATAAACAACTATCTCTACTATTTCTTCTTGCTTTTAATTTTTCCATTACAGAACAATGAACCAAATCCAAAAAATCTTGCAGTAACTTTAGGAATATAAGCTTGAGGTAGATTCAAAACAGGACTAATTCTAACACCACTATTAGAAGATCCAGAATTTTTCTTTAACGATGAACTATAAAAATAATATGTACTTGAAGTCGAAGATGAAGAAGAAGATCTTCTACTACTCGAAACAGAGGATTGTTTCTGCAACCTCTGCTTCTGTGTTTCCCTTACAAGCTCTGTTTCCTTCAGATTCAGTGCTGAACCGGTTGAATTACTTCTTAAGAACTGTAGAGAACGAATCAAGCTATTTTTACTAGTTGTATCGAAATTCAAACTGCAACTTCGTTTGAATTGCCAGAAATACTTTGTAGATGGTTTTTCTTCTTCATTATCCGTTTCATCCGACAAAAATTCTTTGAGTCTCTTCTTTTGAGGAGTTCTATGAAGTTGTTGTTTTTGTTTTTGTTGTTGTTGTGTTGAATTGGATTTGGAAATTACTTTTTTGATTTGCATTGGAACGATCTTGCCATTGGAGAAGAGTTCATCAGCTGAAGAGAATTGTTGAGGGAAATCATTGTTGGTGATGCTGAATACGAAATCGGAGGCGGTGGAGTCTAGAAGGCGTAAATCGGATCGACGGTGACGATCTTCTTCGACGGAAACGACGTCGTTTGAGTTTTTTAGATCATGTGAGAATGATATTCGAGGACTGATTCCTGTGTTGTTGGAAATCTCAGTGCACACTTCTATTGCCATGCTCTGTTTTGAAACAGAGGAACTGTGTTTTTAAGGAAAGTGTTGTGTTTGTGTCTTTGTGAGTGTGAAATGTTTTTGAATTTATTTTTATAGGTTGAAAGGGTAATGGGTTTGGAGTAAAAGAGAGAGTATTTGTGTGTGTTGTGAATTATGGGTTTGAGGGGTCAAAAATTGCAGCTTTTAAACTTTGGTGATGTGTGATCTTGTGAAACAGAAAGAACAATGATGAGGAATACCATTGAGGCTAATGCTAGTAGATCTTTTTCTTTACGATATGTTTATGAAAGGGTTAAAGGGAAAGAAAGAAAATAGAGGGAAAGCAGTTGAAACCAATCACCGAAAGGCTATAAAAGGATAACCCTTTTGGGGTTTCCAATTATACTTTTTTAGCTAGCAATAGAGAGTGATGAGCCACAAGATTTATTATAGGAGGGAAGGGGAGTTTAGCGGAAAATTATCAGTCAACTAATTAACACTTAAACAGTTCTGGAAAGGATTAGATTTAGAAAGATAAATTTGTTTGATTTTATCATTTAGATATAACTCGTTCGATTTAAATTATATGTGATTAGAATTCTATTGATTTTTATGTAGTCGTACGGTTTATACATGGATAATTAAGATAAAAAATATATAATTTTAAATTTTGTATTTTAAATTAAAAAATAAAAATAAATTTTATTTGAAGTTTGAGTTTTTCGATCTGAATTACATAATTACATATTTATGGACTAGAAAATAATATTCACTATCCAAGATCTATTTTCCTAACATGTGGGATAATATACAAATCTATGGATGCTTTTAACATTGGGGGTTAGGTAACGTTAAGAAGAAATATGTATAATAACAGTCAAATTCCCATTTCCTCTAGTGAACAATAATCTTCTTCCTCCCAAAAAATCACATGCCTTGAACCAATATTGAGACTTGTACAGGATACGGAAGACTCAAAAATTGATGGTTTTCATTTTTTAATGGATTCTTCTTAGTAGAAAGATTTTCTCCTATATAACAAGAGTGAGTTATCTTCACAAAATCCTTTTCACTTTTTTTTAATGGAAAATCATTTTCACTTGTTCTCAGAGTGATTAAAAAAAAGGCATGAAAAAAATCTTATGACTATATAAGTACGTATTAATGATTACACCAATGTAAAATTAATCTCAGCTAATTTTAATTGTGAAAGGTATATTCAAACTACTTATGTTAACGACATATTTGATTATCTAATAACCATTAAACTAGTTACTGGATCTAGACAATCATCATGGTACATTTCTTCTTCAATTTTTTTCCTTTACTTGTTAAAGTTTTTGAACAATTTCAAAGTTTTGGATGTATAATTTAACTTAGGCATTTATGCTGTCCTAAATGGTGGAAACATTAGGTGCTTAGTTAGCATTATGTGGAATGCGATGTAGGGTCAATTTTAAGACAATATGAATAGCCAAAAATGATCCTCATTTATAGGAAATTATTGTTGCATGACTAGGCACTATCACAGGAGTACTACTAGCACACAACGCCTTTAGACTTTAGTACTTCTTCAAGCAATGCTAACATCATGGCCAAGATTGTGGAGATAACTTCATGCTAAATTCAAGACACCAAAACGAGTTCTTTTTCAAATTTAAAATGAACATATAGTACAGCACGTGTAAAATTTATTTTCTGTTTCGACTTACAAGTGTGAACAACCAAAGAATGTTGAAAAGGAGAAGAGCAAATGACATTGATAGATTGATAGGTAGTATGAAGTAAAATAATATTACTGGTACAAAAAATAAGATATAAATAGAATAACATATTAAATATTGTAAGTTATTTTGTATTCTAATAACATTATTTTACTGAGTTTTACTATCTCTTTTTCTTCGTTAAAAAAAAATAGTAAATATCACTGTAATTAACTCAGACTCAAAATATAATATTAAATTTAATATTAATAACATTTCTCAATTAAACTAAAACTTAGACAGTTCTGTTAGATTCAAAAGCACCGCAACGTTGTTAAGTTGGATACTAGATATTTTTTCGTTTATAACTCACAATGGAAAATAAAACAGAAAAGGGAATCTATCTGTACATAAGATGGGTGTGGTTTTTATTTGGGGGCATGCCCATATGTTTGTCAGAGAGTATGTGACAAGGTTGGATAATTCATCCTTGTTGGCATGTGAGTGATGACTATCCAGATCAGATCATATGGTGGATAGTGGCTATAGGATTGGATGCATTTGGCATCTTCACGTTATATGATTTTCTATTGTTTGGATCAATGACACGTTTGATAAACCAGAATGAGTGATTCATTTTATAGAATAATATTTTTCTTAAATTATTTTTGTATATTATTAGAGTGTTAACTCTTATTATTAATCTAAAATAAAAAAATAATGATATTTTATTTTGAATGAGGTGAATTCTCTCTTTTATTTTAATATTAATTTTCTTTTTGTCTTAGTTTTGATATTAATTTTAAATTATGTAAACTTAATTTTAAAAATGTAATTGATTTTTACATATTTAAATGTAGAGTAAATCACTAATTTGATCTTAAAGTTATAAAGATCAATCATTTTAATCAGTTCATTTACGAATAGATAAAAATATCAATGAAATTGTAAGATGTCAATCAATTTAGTCATATTAATCATTATATTATCGTGTATGAACTAATATATTAAATGTCTATGAAGTATTCTACTTATGCCCTCCCATTTTATCCACATCATTAAAATTTGGGATCAAATTGATGGAATCTTCTCATTATTCTAAGGTTGTTTTTAGTGTTCTAGAATTGTTATTGGTTTATTCTTTGCTCCATAAATTTTTCCACTCCTTCCTCTAATTCATTGTTTTGGATTTTCTCCCTAAATTGCAGGGATCAAATCTTTAAGAACATCACCAAGAAGCGGCAAAGAGTTCAGATTGACAATTGTTCCTCTATTTTCATGATAGCTTTATGGAACTTGTGGAAGTGAAGAAACAAATATATACTTGAAGAAGACTTCCAACAACAAAGGAATTTCAACTTTATGATTATCCATATGGCAACTGACATTATAAAATATAATATGCACCACTTGAGTATTTGTCAGGGCGAAACTATGTTAATTGATTGGAATAAACCTTAGGAGGGGTGACTTAAACTCAATTGTGATGGAGTGCATCGGTCAACCGAGAACATAGCATGCGGGACACATGAATTAAGGTGCAACACGGCAAACTGAGAAATTATGATGCTCTTCATGCAGAGATGTGAGACATGCACTTGAGATACGAAAATGGCTCATAGAGACGGGATTTTCCATCTTCAGATAGATATTGATTCAAAAACTGTTGTTGACATGATAACAAAAAAAAAATCAAAAGTAAAAATGTCTTTACCTTAGTTTGTCGCATTCGTAACCTTTTGAGATTGAACTCGCAAATTTAAATTTATCACACTTAACATGAATACAACAAATGTGTCGATTGGATCGCCAAGCATAGTTCTCGCATATTTTATTTATTTTAATGTTTCAAAGGATCCTCCTAGTGAAGTTGATAGATTTCTTGTTCAGATTCTTGCATTCCAAAAAATGTCCATACCATTTAATAATTTATCCTATTTTTGTGGGCTTTACCGTCTTTTTATTTTTTATAAAAAAATATCAATATGTAAAATAAATTTTACTGGAAGCATAACCAAAGACTAAAAGACACACTAAAAAGTCAAGAAAGAATTATCTCCCAAATCCAATACACGCGGGCAAACACATCTCAATAATTCTTCTTCCCCTCAAACCCTAACGTCGCCGCCCTCCGGCCGCCGCGTCGCATGACTTTTCTATCGAATCGAATAGACCTTCGTTTGGACCAACATCACGTCACCTCCGCCACCGTTGGCTTTCGAATTTGGATCTGAAACTTACCATCAAAATTTGGTTAAGGCAATAACACAAACTCTGTATCTGACAGCGTAACCTCGTCTTCTATTCTTCAATGGCTTCATTGCTTCAGAAACTTCTGAAAAATCCACCACCCTCAAGATTCATCACCGCTTTTCATCCTTCACAAACTCAAAACCCAATCGTTCCCCTTATTCGAGAACCCAACCCACCCACCGAATCCTTCCCAACAAGCCCAATATTATCGCATCAATTCATTGGCTCCTCAAGTTCAACTCTAATCTTCCCTAGTTTCCCGTTTGGGTTTGCTTCAAAACCCGTTTTTGAAAATGGGTTTCTCTCCAATGAGTCAGAGGAAGATTCCGGAACCCTTTGGGCTGATAGCACGAAGAAGAAGCGGAAGAGGAAGATGAACAAACATAAGTATCAGAAGCTTAGGAAGCGTATGAGGAGACAAACTTAGGTGAGGGTTCATTTGTTCATGAGACTAATCAATGATGGTTTAATTTTTTATGTGATGTTAATCTCATTTCAGTTATAGTTTGTAGTGGATGATATAAAGCAATTGGGGAAAGTGGAATGATGTTTTGAATTTTTTGGAAGGTTACTTGAATTGAGACATGAAATTTATTTGGATTCCAATTGTTGCTTTTTTGTTTTATTTTTGGTTGTGGTAATGGAATAATGGATGGATCTAATGTGGGATTCATTGATGACTTTTGTGGTCATGAATCATGATAGGTTAATAATCAGAATGCTGTTATTTCAGTTTATTTGAGGATTCTCAGTTTTGATGATGAATGAGAAATTGGGGAAACGGTGTTATCTTTGATGGATGAGATTTATTCATATGTTTTTGTAGGAATTTTGTAAAGGCATAACATGATATGAATGTGATTTTCTGATTGTATCCTGTGCAGACTATAGAAGGAGATAAGTTTGTTGGTCCTGTATGATTATAAACCTGAAGTTTAAATTTTGGTTTCTATATGCAAACACACTGCAAAACCTATTATGTGTGATTGGTTATTGCAATTGAGGTTTTATTTTTCATCTGTCACTTGGCAGTATAGAAACGTATATCAATGAGCAGAAAATCTTTGTTTCAATTAACATTTTTACAGAAGTGCAGACCTATAAAATGTGGCAGGAGATTTTGTGATATCTGACTATTTGCGAATATAAGCATGTATCTTATGAGACCAAACATTAATTCATTTTTGAGAATAAGGACGGTGACATGGTTCATGGAATGAAACTTTCATGTTCCCCTAGATTGACACTTGACTTGTAGATTGCATAGGCGAGGTAGTCACTATATCAGGCGAGGGGGAAAGGTGTCCTTGCAGAGAGTTTAAGTTTAATCTCTAATATCATTACATCAACATATTGATCTTGTTTCACCCTGTAAGTCCACTTATAACAAATTCTATGCAGAAAAATGTTCACTTTGTCTTTCAAATTTTTGTGCAATTCACAAGGATAGTTTCAATCACATGATGTTTGTTAGTACTCGGTTATTTGTGAAGGCTGCTAGATTTAATCTTTCAAATTTTTGCATCGTTTCACTTTCTTAACAATGTTTTTTTTGGTCAAGATATTATATCAGTTTCTTTTGTAAGATAAAAGATCATTGGAATTATAAGATGGATGAGTTGATATGGATGAAGTTTGTTTCTATGTTGTTAGTCTCAAATAGGGGCGCATAGTGCCGAACTCTAAAAATAGGATAGCGGGATGACCACTATTGCGAAGAAATAGGATAGCGGGATGGCCACTATTGCGAAGGCAAAAAAACTGTATATAAACTAAACATAAAATACAAAAATACTAAAAAAATATAGCAAAATACACAAAATTAAAGGGGTAATCATACTTCATAACCAACATCCAACATCAAAATCGAGTTCTAATAGTTATTGTAATCAACAAAATAGAGAACATAACAAGAACAATGGCGACAGAGGAAGAACGAAAATAGTTTTACCAACCCCTTTGTGGGTTTATAATAATTAAAGATTAGAGTTTAACTGCATGCGGAATACCCTAGATATTCTTAATGAAGAATAAAAAAATTATAAAAAAAAAAGTAAAATAAAACCTGTGTTATTGAAAAAGTACCAGAGCAGTTATAATAGGGGTTGGGTTGGGATAGCGGGTTGCGTTGATAGAGGGATTCGCGGCCGGGAGCGCCGCTACTGGCAAACACGTTTTCCCGGTTTCAAATTTTGGTTTGTGTATGCAATTAGACTGCAACACTTATTATTTGTGGCTGGTTACTGTATTTTGAAGTCTTGATTTTTATTTGTGACTGGGGTAGTTTAGAAACTTATATCAATGAGGACAAAATCTTTGTTTCAATTAATATTTTTCCAGAAGTGCAGACCTATGAAATGTGACAGGAGTTTTTGCTTATATTTGTGAATATAAGCATGGATCTTATGACACCAAACATTAATTCATTATTGAGAATAAAGACGATGACATAGTTCATGAAATGAAACTTACATGCTCCCCTACAGTGACACTTGACTTGTAGATTACACAGGAGAGGTAGTCACTATGCTAGGGGAAGGGTAAAGATGTCCTTGTAGAGGATTTAAGTTTAACCTCAAACATAAACGTAAAGATCTTGTTTCACCCTGTAACTCCATCTATCCAGGAATATGTTCCCTGTCTTTCAAATTTTTGTGCAATTCTTCTACAAGGACAGTTTCAATCACATGATGTTTGTTAGTACTCGGTTATTTGTGAAGGCTGCTAGATTTAATCTTTCAAATTTTTGCATCGTTTCACTTTTCTTAACAAAGTTTTTTTGGCCAAGAGTTTCTTTTGTAAGATAAAAGGTCATCGGAATAATAAGATGGATGAGTTGATATGGAAGAAGTGTGAGAGTTTGAGTGACTAAAAGATCATGGATTGATTTGTAAAAAAAAATTATGAATTCAAGACATTGATTTATTTATAGGTTTTATCGTAAAAAAATCTAAGTTCCACATAAATAGAGAGATAAGGTCAAATGAGTTTATAAATGGTGATATCTTTTGCTCTACAAGTTAATTTTGTAAAGAGAATTTGAATTTAATATGGATTGAAGCATTTTTTTTTCTAATGAAACTCCTCACACACAATGATAGATATAAATTTATTTTTGTGGTTTTGAAATTTTAAAAAAAACTTTTCTTAATTAAGTAAAAGATTAATATAACCTTGTGTTCATACATGTTTTGTTTAAAAATTTAACTTTTTTGAGATTTTGTTTTTAAAACAAAAAAATCAGAACAACCTTTTATAAAAGGTTATCGATTTAATTTTATTTACCACATTCTTTTGTTTTATATATAATTTCATCATTTTAAAATATTTCCCATTAATCAAACATAGTATAACTTGATTTGGAAAAAATATTTTATATTAGAATATGAAACAAATAAGAAAAAACTAAGCTTTTTTTAAAATTAAAAATTAAAAAAGCTAAACTTTACCCGATGTAAGTATATGTACGTTAATATTTAAAATTAATTTTACTAAAATTTACCGACAACTGTTCTCTTTTAAAATAACTCTTTCAAAGAGAAGATAGCTGCGGAAGACGATAAATAGAGGAAGGAGAAGTGTGTCGATCTCTTTTTGTCTTCGAAGATATAAATCCAACTGTGTATGTTTTAATATTTTTAAAATTAAAATGATGAAATTTTATATCAATTAAATAAAATATTTTGTTTTTGTTGTAAATTATTTAAATTAGTTATAGATTGAGAAATCATGAGATAAAAAGTGAGCATATTGTTCATATGAAAAATATTAATTATAAATTGAAAAATTACGAAACAAATAGTGAATATATTGCTAACATGAGTTATTAGAGTGATATAATGTATACACACTATTTTCTTATTCAACTAATGAAATATTTTACGTGAGTTTTTGATGTTGTTACAGAACAATTAAAATGTATTATTTTATTTTTTGAAAAATATAAAAAATATATTTAAAAATACCATTAATTCTGCTAAACAAATTTTTTATAATTATTTAAATAAAATATTAATAATTTATTTATTAAATTTTAAAAAGCCTTGTGTCCATACATGTTTTGTTTAAAAATTTAACTTTTTTTTAGATTTTGTTTTTAAAACATAAAATCAGAACAACCCTTTATAAAAGGTTATTGATTTACTTTTTTTTACCACATTCTTGTATTTTATATATGATTTCATAATTTTAAAATATTTCCAATTGATCAAACATAGTTTAACTTGATTTGGAAAAAATATTTTACATTAGAATTTATACATCAATGTGTCAAACAAATAAGAAAAAACTAAGCTCTTTATTTTAAAAAAAAAAATTAAAAAAACTAAGCTCTACACGTAAAATGATGTAAATATATTTGTGTTAATATTTAAAATTAATTTTACTAAAATTAAAGAATTTTTGTTTTTATAATTATTATGGTTAGACAAATTGTTTTTTTTTCCCTTCAATTATATATATATATATTTGGCTCTGATTCAACAGTAGAGGTAGAAATAGGTATGACAGAATAGATTGGATTTTTAAACACCTGACTTATAATAAAGTTTGGATGATTCTATTATGCACTCTCACAGCTGCCACCCTCAAGACAGACAATTTTACCCTTTTAATCATTTATGATAAGTTTCAAAATTGATAGTTTCAGAAGTTTCAAATTTTCGAAATAAGGATTACATTTTAAAAATTTGGAAAGTTTCAAAAGTTTCAAAATTTGAAAATTTTTAAAAGTTTATAAATTTGAAAAGTTTCGAAAATTTTCTATTTCGAAAGTTTCAAAAATTCTGGAATTTTCTATTTCGGAAGTTTCGAAAATTATGAAAATTGTTATTTCGTAACTTTCACATATTCTGAAAATTTTATGTTTTAAAACTTTGAAATTTTCGAGTGTCACTTACTTTTAATTTCGAAGATTTTGAAAGTTTGAAAGGTTAAGGTAATTTTTTATAAAGTTTTGAAAGAGATTGAAAAAATGAGAAGTTAAAAAAGTTGAATGCTTTATAGATGGCTAAATGACAAAACTATATTTTTATGTATTATTAGTATGTGTTTTCTCTTTTTAACGATAGGTAGGAGCAGTATGGGCTAACGAGGCACGAGGATCGTATTGGAATTGAGATCCAAAGGAAACTTGGGCCTTTATTACTTGGACCATATTGACGATTTATTTGCATACTCGAAAAAATGAAAAATGTGAAGGTGTAAATTATTTCATAGTGGCTTATATAGAATTTCTTATAATTTAGATACGTTATTTGTGGATCAATCTTTTAGGAATAGAACTACATAGTTATGGTTCATTTACGTCTAATTGAATTTAATGAATAAAGAATCGGGTGACAAGTTTAACTATGGTGTACATAGTAGAATCCTCTTAAATTTATAAGCTTGAATATCATTTACAACCTATAATTTTAATAAATATTTTTTTTTTATAAATCTAAATTTGATCTATTTAAATTAATATACTTAAAAAAACTGTGCATGATAAATAAATAAATAAGAAAATATTAGATGATTCATATATATATATAAAAGTCATCTAATAGCAATAATATATATATATAGCAATAATCCCGTTAAAAGTGACTGGACCAACAAACGTTTGTATCGGACCCGACCCAAACTTAGACTTTATCGTACCCGACCCAAACTTTCAAGTCTAAGTAGCATACAAAAGATTGACTGCCTTTATACAACCAGCATAGCATCCAATTTTCACCCGAAAAAACGAGGTAATAGAATCTCTTTGATTCTTTTTTTCACGTTATTCAATCCTTTTTCTTCTCATATATTTATATATATTTATTTCTCTATAAATGTTGTATCGATTCTAATAAGTTAGGTTTTACAATCGACACCTCTCAAGAATCAGAAGATGCCTACGAAGGACGATAACTCGGAGAAAGAGAAGTGTCTCGATCTCTTTTTGAAAATCGGTTTGGACGAACGCACCGCAAAAAACACCATCGCTAATAACAAAGTCACTAACAATCTCACTTCTGTTATCCATGAGGTATTCATTCTTTCTATTTATATGCTCTCTTCCCTAAATTCTTCGATATTCTTTTTGTACTTTATTAATCAAATATTAATTAATTGTATTCTATGGTGTTTTAAGGCTGGTGTTACTGATGGATGCAGTCGAACTGTTGGAAACCTAATTTATACGGTAAGTTTCATTTTTGCATTATGCATGCAGCATTACGCAGCTTAAAATGCTTCAATGTTATATATAATTGTGCTATTGTAGATAATTTTTTTATATTTTGATTGTTTTTTGTTTGTTAATTGCTGACATTGCTCTTTCCATTGATTTATGAATTTGCAGGTTGCAACCAAGTACCCTGGAAATGCCTTGTCTCATCGTCCAACGTTGCTGCAATACGTAGTTTCATCGAAGGTGTGCAATATAGATTGTTGGTTTTTAATTTTGATGTCTATGTGTGTTCTAGGATTGGCTTGTCACTTGATATTATATTAGCTGTTTATTTTGTGTTCTTGTATGATTGGATACTGTTTTTTGTACTTGTTGGTTGTCAATTGGTTTGGGTGAATTTTTACACTGGAAGTATTCTCTTCCTCACATAGATTATCATTGCAGGTGAAAACAACTGCGCAGTTAGATGCAGCACTAGCTTTTCTTGGTACCACGGGTTCGGAGAACCTTGATTTGAATAAATTTGAAGAAGCATGTGGTGTTGGTATGTTACATAGAACTCAGTTTTTTTGTATATAAAATTGACCTCAACACTTTAAGCTTGTGGTGTTGTTTGGTGATGGTAGAAACAACTTCAGCAGTTCACGTGTGTATAAAATGACCTTAATTTTGTTTGGTTGGTAATTTAGCTTGTACGGCAGTTCACTTGTGTATAAGTTCACTAAGTTAAACTTTAGCAATTTATATCCCCTTTTGATATTTCTGCTTTATTTCACTCAGATTGGATATTGACCTCTAGTTATGGAGTTCTATTGTGTTCCAAATGTCTTCAATTTTATGTTTATATTTGTGCAGGTATTGAGGTTTCAACAGAAGATATTGAGCACGCTGTTAATGAAGTTTTCGAGGAGAACAAGGCTTCCATTCTTGAACTACGCTATCGAACAAATGGTATTTGTTTGATTTTCCCTTCTAATGGATACAATAATTATCATGTTTGGTTTTATTTTTAATTACTGAGGTGCTCAGATTAATAAATTTTGATATCTTTATCTTACTAGTTGGCGAGTTACTTGGGCATGTGAGAAAGATGCTCCCATGGGCTGATGCGAAAGCTGTCAAGGTGATAGCTATGAGACAAACATAATATGTTGAACTATTAATTTGTTGTTGCATGTTTTGTTAATACTGTTTTCTTGTTTTCATTTTTTTCTTGTTGCAGCAACTTGCTGATGCTAAATTATATGAGCTACTCGGTGATAAAACTGCAGCAGACAATGAAAAGCCTTCTAAAAAGAAGAAAGAGAAACCTGCTAAAGTAGAGGTGAGTTTGTTAACGGTTGTTTTAGCTCATTGGTGCTACTTTTTGTCACATGGCTTACTGGTAGTTTGCAATTCCACTTGCTTTATTAGGATAAGGCAGCACCTGTTGCTACTCCTGAAAAGGTACCCGAAGAAGATCTGAATCCATTTTTGATATTCCCTAATCCAGAGGAAAATATGAAGGTATTTAGTTGCCTTATTGTAAAAATTAAATGCAGCTTCATTCTCTTCTGTTTATGATGTGAACCTAATATTCACTGTTAGTGTGCTTTTTATAAGTGCCACTTTGAATATAGTCTTCGGCTTGCTCTTGCTCATGATATTCTTCTCTCTCCAATCAGTGGTCTATTTCGTAAACTTATTAAACCTTTCTAGTCAGGGATATTGTTCTTGCATGGTTTCCAAATATATGAAATTTCCTTGATAACAGTATTCGTGCTTCAGCTTGAAATTTTCTGTTTTCATTAACTTGCTTCTGCACACATCATGAGTATCATTTTATTTCAGGTGCATACTGAAGTTCCTTTTAGTGATGGTACTATTCTGAGATGTTGCAATACGAAGGCGCTACTTGACAAGCACTTGAAAGCAACAGGTGGGAAAGTTTTGACCCGGTTTCCTCCTGAGCCAAATGGATATTTGCATATCGGTCATGCCAAGGTACGCTGTATGTTACATTGTAATATGCACTTCTGAACTGCTGTTTATTTCCTGTGATTTATTATTTTAAAAATAAATAATCATTTCTCAGGCAATGTTCATTGATTTTGGGTTGGCAAAAGACAGAGATGGAGGTTGCTACCTGAGGTGCGTATTTTTTATTCTTTTTGTTTAATATATATATATATATATATATATATATATATATATATATATTGTCAGTGTACCAGTGTCCTTTCTGCCGAAAGTTATAGAGGGTGTCCATAGGTACACGAAACACCTATGGGTTGTCTACTGGTGTGTTCAGCATTTTGGCTTTACATTAACTAGTTAGATTTAGATAGAAATCATAAAAGATTTTTTATCTTTACATTCAATTGCTAGATGTAGAGAGAATTCGAGGAAAATGTATAGGTCTGTTAGAGATATACTGGTATATTATTGTTAAGTCGTGGGCTTATGGCCCTTGTGATAATTGGGCTTTGTACTCAGACCCATTAGCTTGTTAATCATTTTGTAATAGCTAACAGTGTGCATATATATATATACTGTTAGCTTATTGAGAAATTGAGATCAGATGAATAATATCACACTCTTTCCCTCTTCATTTTCTCTCACTCTTGATTTTAACAAGCTCAAACCATGAAGAGAGATTTAGAGGTTGGTCTATCGCTATCTATGATCTAATACATGACAGGATTTTACGGCGTCATTTGATCCTTGCAAACGACCCTCTCAAGTGGAAAAATGTTCAATCATTGTTGTTGATGAAATGCTTGATGGCCTCTAAAAATAAAATGCTTGATCGCCAGGTGTCCATTAAGAGCTTGTTAGTTGTTACGTTCTCTCTATCTTTACTGACCATTTTTGGTGATTGGGGGGGAAAACCTCGGGCATATGTACACGCGGTTGGTGGCATGTCCTCCCACCGTAGGAACTTAGTGTGAAGGAAGGTATCCTGTTTATGAATGGGCTTTGTTTGAAATTATTAAGGATAGAAACTGGGTGGGACTCTCATTCCCTCTGTGCAGATCTTGTTAGTTAAGTTCTCTCTAGTCTCTACTGACCAATGTTGGTGATTCGGTGAAAACTGTGGTCATATGCGCGCACTTGGTTGGTGCTACCTCGTCCTACTGTAGGAACATAGTGTGATGGAAGGTATCCTGTTTATGGACTGGCTTTCTGTGAGATTGTTGAGGATAGAAAACTGGGAGGGACTCTCGTTTCCTCTGTTACTGAAGTCATATATTGACCTTTGACTTGTTTTCCCTCTTTACCTCGTTACATTTCAGGCACCAGGCTGACTTATCTTATGAAATTATTCTCGACCTGCAGTGAATTAATAGTATTTTGACCAATATTAATATAGAATGAGCAGGTGTAACATTTTGTGCATCTGTGAAAGAGAAATAGAATAAAGTATACACATATTAGTTCATGTTATGCTGATAAAGCCTTGACCTGTATTACACATCCACATCCACTTTGATGTATCATAATTCAAAAGCCTAAAGATTTGAAGTTCCGATATATATATACATGCCATTCATCAATGATGTATTCATACAGTACTTGTACATCCCTCAGACTTGACGTTTTCTCACCTTTTCATGTTTAGCTATTACTAAAAGCTATAAAATGCCTTACAAAGCTTCATCATATCCCTGTGATTTGTTATTTAATATACAGTTTTTTGTTCCAAGTTTTATAGCTTTTGGCACTTCCAGGTATGATGACACAAATCCTGAAGCAGAAAAAAAGGAGTATATTGATCACATTGAAGAAATTGTCCAGTGGATGGGCTGGAAACCATTCAAGGTATGTTTGTTTGCACCTCTTTTGTTGATTGTGTGGAAATTGTCCATCCCAGCTTTTTAGATGTTTAACAGCTTTACACTTGTGCAGATTACTTACACAAGCGATTATTTCCAAGAACTATATGAATTAGCCGTGGAGCTCATTAGAAGAGGTTGTGCTTACGTTGATCATCAGGTTGGTATCCAACCAAACATGTATTGAATGCAAAATTGGTCATTTCTGTTATACCCGTTTCATTGGTTCTTTCTTTATGCTGGGTCTAATACATGTATTGACCTGAATTGAATCATTCAAACCTTTATGCTGGGTCTTATACATGTATTGACCGTAATTGAATAATTCAAAGCACAATTTCTTAGCGTTTTGGCAATTGGCAGTTGAATCTGGGCTTTGAGAATCTTGGTTGTGTGGAACGTATCATTTAACACAGAATAGTTAATGTGGAATAACTTATGGAGGATGAGATAATTACATTAAGTTATTCTATTTGTGTTTGTTGTAATAAAATAAGCATTTTTTTTTCATGATTTGGTTGTAGACACCCGATGAGATAAAGGAGTACAGGGAAAAGAAATTGAACAGTCCTTGGAGAGACAGACCAGTTTCAGAATCATTGAAACTTTTTGAGGATATGAGACGTGGTGTTATAGAAGAAGGAAAAGCCACACTTCGAATGAAGCAAGACATGCAGAGTGACAACTACAATATGTACGATCTTATTGCATATCGAATTAAGGTAAGACCCCAACAATATAAGTTTGATTTCACAAAATATTAATGGGACTATGATATCTTATGATATGAATTCTTCATGCCTTTAGTTTACTCCACATCCTCATGCTGGAGATAAATGGTGTATCTACCCAAGTTATGATTATGCTCACTGCATTGTGGATTCGCTTGAGAATATCACACACTCAGTAAGTTTCATCCACTAAATTTTGTGTTATGTTATTTCTCTATATTATATTAAAAATAATGATTTTTGTAGATATTTCTCCTTTGGCAAAGTTGATAATGCCTGGATCCCTCAAGTCTGCTGGACATCTAAATTCTCTTTCTGCATTGATATATTTATTTATAAGTTTCTAATTTTAAATTACATCAATCATCCTAAATATATTTGATATAATGTGTACTTTTGGGCAGTATACATTGTACAATTCATTGTAGCAGTTGGAGTTTTGTTGCTGCGATAAGTGTGTTATGTACAATTCAGTGACGTAATGGTTTTCATATAGTATTTTATGCACAACACTCCATAGCAAATTGGCTCTGTTTTTTTTTTTTTTTGCCTTGTTTTGTAGACCTGTTAATTTCAAGCTGGGTTATGTTGGTTATCAATTGAGTTGGAGGGTGGTTTAATTCCTTCACGTAGTGATTCTAGGTTTACTTTCATATTTCTGTGTCATTATGATTTTTGTTGTGCCTGATTTAACAAATGTTTCACCAACTATTAGTGAGATTTCTAGTTACAGTTTGTTTTTTAGCTTCACTTGCTGGGGTAATTCAGTTACTTTGCTTTTACTAAGGTTACATAATCTATATTTTCTTGATGCATCATCATTATAGTTTACCAGTAATGTTAATGCATGTTATGACTAATAACTTTGTGCATTTAATGTGACGTTGACAACTTATTTATTTATTATTTAAAATGTTTTTGCTAATCTATGAATGTCTCATGCAGCTGTGTACTCTTGAGTTTGAGACACGCCGTGCTTCATACTATTGGTTGTTACACGCATTAGGTATCTACCAACCTTATGTATGGGAATATTCAAGGTTAAATATCTCTAATGCTGTTATGTCAAAGCGCAAGGTAAGGCAACCATTTTGGACATCATATGAATATGTCGGCTTCTTTATTGTTGTATAATTTTCCAGTCACTTATTTTGAACTATTCTTCATTGAAGCTTAATCGCCTAGTTACTGAAAAGTGGGTTGATGGGTGGGATGATCCTCGTCTGATGACATTAGCCGGTTTGCGGCGTAGAGGCATGACTTCAACAGCAATCAATTCTTTTGTTCGAGGAATTGGAATCACTAGAAGGTAGGATATTAAATTTTAATACATTATTTTTGAGCGTTCTTCAATAGGTTGCATTAGAATCCTGCTTCGATGTTATTAATACACAAAAGTGCTAGAAACACGACTCACTGTGCTTTTGTAATGCATATCTAAATTGTTCTTATCCTCATTTTCACTCCATATGATGGGTGTTAACTTTCAAGATATTATGACGTTGCCTTTTACTTTCTTTGTTTGTAGATAAAATTGAACGTTAACGATAGAAGTATCTATAATACTCATCTCACATGTGTCTCACAGAGTACTACACTTAATATTCTGAGTTACTACTCTCTACTAGAAGCTTTAGGCAGTTATGCTTAGCTGTTGTTCTTTAGGTTTAGGAGCAATTAGCATTCTGTTACAGCTAAGCCTAGCTGTAATACCTAGCTATATACTGTTGTAGACTTGTATCATTCATACAATAATCATACTCAGAATATTCAGTTAAGTTTCTATCTCCATTTTCTCTTGTTTCCGAAACTGTATTATGATATCAAGAGCTTGTCTTATGGTTCCTTTTATGATATTTTGCTTTGCGAGTTTAGTTTAAGCAAATTAATAATAATAATAATGATGATAATAATAATAATAATAATAATAATAATAATAATGAAGTAAAATTAAAATACTGACAGAACTATCAAAGTTTCTGTAATAGGTAGTACAGGTGCCTTTTCCAAATTAATTATTTCACTGTTGACAATGTGTTCTGTTTGCATAATTTTTCATGATCTCTTATTTTTCCTTGGTTGTATTATGTTTTTTGATTGGAAAGTGCATTTTTTTGAAAGCTTTCTTAATTGATTTTTCCTCATGTGCAACAAGAAGAGCAAGATCATACACACTGGTTTTGCATTGACATTAACTTGATATATGACAGCACTAGTACATAATTCAAATGAAATTGTTCTTCCTTCCACTGCAGTGATGGCACTTTGATATCTGTGGCTCGCCTTGAATATCATGTTAGGGAAGAATTGAACAAAACAGCTCCTCGGACAATGGTTGTCCTAGATCCACTCAAGGTATTTTGTCTGTTTGAATTCTTTCTACAGTATATTATACAACTAGTATAAGACTGATCCTTTCTGTTTTGTAACTTGTAAGGTTGTTATTACTAATCTTGAAGCCAACTCAGCCATTGAGGTTGACGCAAAAAAATGGCCTGATGCTCAAGCTGATGATCCGTCTGCTTTCTACAAGGTAATTGGGCTTGTCAAGACTTTGTTATTGAGTTCTAAAGTTTTAGGAAAAGTTATATTACTAAATTTACTCTATGTTGTTTACTAGTGGTGATTCTGATAGGAACTGGTCCTGATTATGAATAGAAATAACACAAATTCCTTGAATATTCGAGAGATCTTGGATCTCTCCCAATTCTTATTCCAACAATATCTCTCAATCCCCTATTACTATTTATAGGCAACAGGCCTTATTGATCTCTTCTAAATATCTCAGCCTAAATATTTAAGGAGTTATAATACTCCCCCCACCCCCTTGAACATTCACCTTGTCCTTAAGGCTAAATGTTAGTTATTTCACAAAAAAAATACAGTCTGACGTTCCTGTCTCCGGCATTCTAAAGTACAAAATATTTTATATCCTTCTGCTGGCAGTTTTCCGCAAAGGCCTTATTTCTGTTGTCAAGCACACCGGGTTGTAGTCTCTGCTTGAATATCTTGTAGGGAATTGGGTGGACCTGTAACCCACCTTGAACTTCATAATCAATGAATTGCTGCTAATAGCATTTTGAATTAACTCATTTAATGAAGCAGTTTGTTTCCTTGATACACTCCGAGGTAGATGGTTTGTGCCATTTAGCTTAGAGTTTTATTTTTCTTTGAAATTTCCTGACCTCCTGTACTGAATTCGATTTTGTTTACTTATGTTTTTATGTCTCTGACTTTTTGTCATGTATTTGTTATTAGGTTCCATTTTCCAATGTTGTATATATTGAACGTACGGATTTCCGTATGCAAGATTCAAAAGATTATTATGGCCTTGCTCCTGGTAAATCTGTGATACTCAGGTTAGTAGAAGTATGAATTAACACTGCATGGGAAGTTATTTGTCCATTTGTTCAAAATGTTTGGTGTTTTGTGCAGATATGCGTTTCCTATAAAGTGCACCGAAGTTATTCTAGCTGATGATAATGAGACTATTCTTGAAATTCGAGCTGAGTATGATCCCTCAAAGAAGACAAAGCCTAAGGTTTACCAACTTTGTTATGTGTGTTGGTTTAAATTAATGTCTTCAAGAGTTTGTAAGATCAGATTGATAGTGATCTATATAAATTTTTATTTATAGGGTGTTCTCCATTGGGTTGCACAACCTTCTCCCGAAGTTGATCCATTCAAAGTCGAAGTCAGGCTGTTTGAGAGGCTGTTCCTATCAGAGGTTGGTTATCTTTATGCCTTAGTACTCGTTCACATTTATATCCTTGTTTCTAATGATATTTCCCTGTGCCTTTTATCGAAATCACTTCAACAGAATCCTGCTGAACTTGACAATTGGCTTGGCGATCTGAACCCTCATTCCAAAGTAGTAGTTCCGAATGCATTTGGTTTGTCCTCACTCCGGGATGCAAAACTTGGGGACAGCTTCCAGTTTGAAAGATTAGGTACTGTACTGTTTACTTATTGTTCTGCAGTTCAATCCTTTTCATCATCTTTTTTGTCTTGACTTATAATCCTTGTATTTGCAATGCCAGGCTATTTTGTGGTCGACCAGGACTCTACTCCAGAAAAGCTTGTTTTCAATAGAACTGTCACATTAAAGGATAGCTATAGTAAGGGTGGAAAATAGAGGTAAAAAGTAAGCTGACACAGGACAGGTCGGTAGGTAATATTTATTTGTTCAAATGACTAAAATATATAGCAGTTACCTACCACATAGTCATGAACAGTTTTTTGGAGGACCAACCATAAGTTCTCCAGTTATTTAAATTACCTCAGGTGTGGATCTGTAGTTTTTTTTTTTTATACACGTGGTTTTTTGAAGATTATAGTTTAAACCCGGAGAAGAAATACCAACCTTTTCGTTATTTTCATACCATATTTTAGGTGTAAAATGTGCATCTTTCCGTTATTGTCAAGACATAATTTTTCACTTTTAGTTGAAAACTAGACCGTATTCTTTGCAATATATTTGTGACATGGTCATGCCATTCTGTTATAAACTAGGCCGAAATTTTAAATGTTTGATGAAGCTTTTTTTTGTCTGTATAATTAGCTGTTGGTATAGAAGTATAATCGTGATTCGTAGCATTAAATATGAATTGTATGCAGACATAACCGTCACTATGATGTATGTTGAAGTATATTTTACAGAAATTTCGTGTTCCGTATCCTACCATGTATCCTTCCATATTTTGACCAAGTGATTTCGAAGAGGACTTTGATGATACGAAAATCAATCTAAGCTGTTTTGTAAGTTTATCTAAGCTGTTTCATATTTTGCTTTGGTTGTTGGAAGGGAAGGAAGAAGATAGAAATATGAAACTAGTGTTCAAAAATAATTTCTTACACAATAAATATAATAAAGGTTAACAACAATATATGACAAGAAAAAATGGGCTTACAAACACCAAGAAATTTTGGTGCTTTGAGTTCAAAAATATTTTCTTTGTATAAATATGTTTTTCTTAAAAATGAAAACCTCTCTTTGACCCAAATCAATCAGAATAGTACTCTTATTATTATATAAATGCATATCTTTCAAGATTTCGGTCATTTTGTCGTCCCTTAACTATTTAGGTATTTTTAAATGAGAACCTATATTATAAAATTGTTCTCAAATCCTTGAAGGTATAAACAGATTTCATTTGATCTCTAAACTAAGCCCTTAAATCTTTTATTAATTAATTTATTTATTGTACGATCTTTTTAAAATTTTAAATAATACAGTATTTAATTAGGTCTTGAAGTTTTAAATAATTTGTAATTGGGTTCTAAAATAAGGGAGTTAATTTAAAATTATTTAAATGTTTAAGGGTCAAATTTAAAACTTTTTAGTTAAGGGTATTATTACAAAATACTAACAAGGATCCAATTACTGTTTTTTTTAGTTTAAGGTTTTATTTAAGAATTTCTAAATAATTCGGGACCTATATAGCAATTAAATTTATTTTTTAAGATTGTTTTTTACATATATGAAAAAATAGAACTTAGGAGAGATCGATGCACAGCTACTTATTAGTTTAATAATTTTTTTCTTTGACTTCATGCTTATGTTTTTCATGTGTGCAAAAGCTTAGATGGAACGAAATATTATCTGGTCATAGAACTTGACAAAAGAAACAACATTTATTTGTTTCATTTTGTTCTATTATTATTCCTATTTTAATTCCCATCAGAATCAATCAGCAGACTGAAACGTTATTATTTGTTAAAAGAAAACTGGAAAGTTATTCTACTATTGTATCACTAGAGGCATCTTGAATAGTAACCTTCACCTAGAGAACATATGAATGGGTACCCACTAATCAGTACTAAGATTTCCCATCATATAACAAGAACCTAAATAAAAAACCGTATCCAATATAAATAATATATACATTACAGTTGAATTAATTTTAGAAAATATACAATTATATGTAATTATCTTTTTATAATATATATATATATATATATATAATATAAATATATGGCTGTCTATATAAACTTTGTATACTGTTTTTTTCTTTTGTGACAAAAACTTTCTATATTGTGAATGCACAGGGATATTAAATTATATTTTTAAAGGCAGTTTTATAAAACGAGTTTAATTGATTTATAACATCAACAGAAATTGAAGTTACAAAAGTCACAAAGTTGGTTGTAGCACTTATTTGCTGGTAGTCACGAGGTATTGGATTCTGTATTTTTTATCCATGTTATTTTGCACCTCTTCGTTATGAATGAATTGTTTATAAAAAAGATTCTCTCGGTTTTTATCAATTTTTTTATAAAAAAAAAAAAAAAAAATTTTCTCAATAATAATTGTGTCATATATATATTAATATTTAAAATATAATCAATAAATGTAGAATTAATAATACGATTATTTTTCTCCACCATTGGAGCAACCTCGGTAGAGAATCTAATTAAAAAAATTGTTTAAAAAACGTTTGAGTTTAAATTTTAATTAAAAGAATCGTTTATCAAACTTTACTAATAAACTTTTTCCTTTGAAATAGGATTGTTAATAGTCTAGTTAGTAGAGGGAAAAATGATTTTAGTGCCTTTCTCTTCAAAGGGATGTATCGCCGTACCATCACACACTCAATTGTCGGCTTATTTGTTTGCATTTTAAATTCTTTTAATTTTTGTTAATCTCCATTACTGCTTTTTGTCTTGAATGCACAACTTATAATAAAATTCTTACAAACATGCATGGTTAATTTATTGAGAATAAAGAAAAGTTATACATCTAAGAAAAATAATCAAATCAAATCAAATGGATGTAACCTCGTAAATGAGCTTATGTACTTGTGGGCTGCAATGCAACAACCAATCAAAGTATACAATGTCATTAAGCAAAGGGAAAGTAATAATAAAAGGCTCCAATTCCTAGTCACTAGTCAGTCTCATCATATGGAGTTTGGTCTAGTCACGCTTGCTTACATTACATACATTTTGATAGTGAGATATATTGATTTGATTGAAAGAAAAGGAATTAGTATTATTTATCTATATATCCATCCATCTACCAATCTAATCTTCTTCTTGTCTTGCCTTTCAAATGTTCCAATTCCCATGAATAATTTGCTCAAATGGTGCACATGCTCATGTTCATATGCCACCCTTTTTTTCTCCAAAAGAGTTTATTATTATCTCAATTCTCAACCATTTTGATACGCCAGCTTATCCACCTGACACGTCATATATATAACATCAGATATCAATATGCGCCTACCATTAACTTTTCTAGAATAATAACAAATAATAAGGGAATTTGTTAAGTAATAAAAAAGTAAAGTAAATGATAAATTTTAAATAAAAACATAAAATTTTTTAAAATTTTAAAATATAGAATGTATCACTATCAAAGTTATATTTTCATATTTAATTTTTTTTGGAGATATTTGTTAGCATTTATTTAATCATAATAATAAAATTATTGTGTTTTTTATTCAATAAATTTAATAGGGTATTACAAATGATAAATAATAGTTTATGAAGTATCAACTTAATGGAAATGTTAATTCTACCGTGTGATATTTTTACACTCTATTTTTTTATTTAATAAAATATTAGAGTTATAGTTAACACAAATCAAAACAATCTGTTCACACTCGTTGTAATTTAGAATCAAATTAAAATTATATCAATAGTAGTAGATTATACTTAAATTTTATTATAAAATTTTCATAGTTAATACTTCTCTCCAACTTTGCATAGATTGTGCTTCCTCTAACTAAAACTCTCGTAAGAAGTAAGAAATATGGTTGGGCATCGGTCGGTATAAGTGGATACAGATTCCATTTTGTGAAATCATTTAAAATCGAGCTTACAATTTACTGGTCTATTGATTTTTTCATCAATTTAGGTGGATTTCGATTGGTGAAGATTTACGGAGCAGATTGATGGGTTCTTTCAGGTGATGGACTTTTTATTTATTTATCGGACGACTGATTTTCTTTAATTTTTTATTTTATTTTATTATCAAATTCATATTAAAAAAAAAACATATATTGGACTTAATCTTTTTATTATTGTTTGAGTAGGTTTTTACAAACGACTCATTTATCATATTGACGGTGTAATAACTAAGTGAGACTTGAGTTACACTCTAAAAAATCTAAGTTTTCGTATATAAAATTTTATGTGAAGTGGTCGAGCTTGGATAATCGTATCCTTATTTATTCTCATCTGCATCCGATTACTCAAACTCATATATATCTACATTAAACTCGTTTGACTTGTGACTCAATGCAACTTACTTGCATATCAAATTGGTTCGGATAAAAAAGAGGAAATAAGGTTATAATAATTAATTGTTCTAGAATGAACTCGGAGATTATGTAAGAATGGTAGAGGATCCCACACAAATGGTGGATCTCGCTAGAAAAAATTGTTCCGTAAATAGTAGTGCTTAGCTGAAATCTATGATAGAGATGATGATGCATAGTTAGTGGTTGTGGTTTTGGGCTTGTATCCAATCTAAGCAAAAGAGAAGAATTGGGAAAGTGGAATGATGCTGTAGACTTATTATTAAGTGGCCTCCAAAATAAGCACGTTTGGAAAGAATCACGAACAAGTAATCTAGGACAGTTGGCGTAATTTGCTGCACGGGTAAATATGTGTCATTTATTTCTCTGTGATTGTTTTTGACCGTACCCTTTATTTTCTTAGGAAGACTTTGAAAAACGTACAGTGAACTAAATGCAATAGCTGTGTGGTTCAATGATTTGGGTATGTTTCTTTAATTTTTTTGGTTCATTCATAGAACTGAAAAAATAATAATAATCAACTTATAGCAGACAACAACTTTTAAAAGCGGTCTCTTTCTGTGATTCAACATTGAAACCGCATTAGTCACGCCATTTGGCCCCATCATATGATATATCATTTCTTGTCTAAACTAATTAAAACTTCGAATTAAATTTACATTAATAAATTTTAATTAAAGACGAATTAATTTTAATATTTAATTTAAAATATTAATTAAAATAATTTTTTTAATCAAAATTTGTTTATATCGTTAAAATTATTAGGGGATTTTTTCTTGAGGACCAAGGTGTAAAAAGACAAAAAATAATGACAAACAAAGTTTCTTAATCTATATATTTATATTGCTTTCATATCAGATCAATGGTCTTGTATTATTCAATCACTATCACACCATCATGCGCAAGAATTGAAATCAGTTTTCTAAGGTATGAACTATACTAGATAACATCTACTGGTGACACAAATTACAAGCTTTAATTTTCTTGAGTTGTTTACTTGGTGGCTCCCTAGCCGCTAATTTAGCAAGGGATAATGATTTTTAGGCTGAGATTACTATTTTAAAGTCACAGAATGAGACGCTTAATTTGGTTAGTCAAACTAAACCTTTTTCGCAATTGTAAATAAGTACTCGTAATTCATATGGTACTGTTTCATTCAAATATCTTTGCCATATTCCATAATGATTGATTTTTTCGATGGCTATCTATTTGAATCAATGTGACATGCATTCTAGATATAGACATCAAATAAGATCTCACGGTTAAAATGGTTAGTGTTATATTGTTGATGAGTCCAAATGTGACTGAAAGTCATACTTCAGATAAAAAATGGATGTTGAGTATTATCAGTGGCTGATTGATCGTGTACAAAATATTAGGGGATCGACAAATATTAATTAAAATTTTATAATTAAAATTCATAAAAATGTTTTATCCGAGATTTAATATAACATCAATATAAAATAAAAATAAAATATGTGAAAAGAGACATTTACAAATTAACTAAAACAATATAATATGTGAAAAGAGTTTTATCATACAGTTTACGAATTAACTAAAACAATTCATAATTAATAAATAGTATTACATTATATCATATATCAACTGTTAAAATGTAAAAACTTATTATAGTTTGTTAATAAGTACTAGTTGTGCTGCTAATTAGGGTATTAGAGTTTGTCCGTTCGATATTAGTTAGTTTATCATTCAAATTATGTAGTTTATCTGTATATAGAGCTCGTTGTATTAATTTTATTATATTTTATCAATATAAATTCTAATAAATGTTTACATCATTTCTCGTTTATCTCTTCAATCGCGTAATATTTAATATGACATCATCAACTTGGTTGTGATTTAAGAACCATTAAATAATTTCTGTTACATTATGATAAAGATAAAAAGAAGATTATTTGCTGACAAGAACCATTAACATTTGTTTTTTACTCTATTTGTAGAGAAAAATTACTTAAGTAGGAAGAGGAAAAGAGTAATAACCTAAAAAATATAATAAACAGATTGATATAGTATGACGATAAAGAAAAAAGCGACGCTGATGATTGGCCGTAAGAAATAGTTAAATTTTATGAAAAAAATCGAATTTCAAATTTTAATTCTAATAAGATATCTATTCTTACCATTCGAATAGAGTAAGGGAATTATAGTTAGAAAGTTAAATAGTATTCTTTAGCTATATATATATATATATATATATATATATATATATATATATATATAGATATAGATATTTCGTTTAATTGTCGGATATTCCTATGTTGGTCCAATAAAAACAAAGTAAGTGGATCTAACCCATTGAATCACAACGAGTGAGAGGGAAAGTTCAATAAGAGAGAGGAATAACAATCTGAGATGAGAAATGAGAGGAGTGAAGGAGAGCAATAAACTAGAGAAGAAAGGGAGAGAGACGATATGCAATGTCAGTTTCTCAAAACTTTAAAGGGTCCGTTTGATGAACATGATAAGAGACAAAATAAGAATAAGTTATCAAATCATATCTGAATCCCGTGTTTGATGAACCTACATGATATGATAAGTTAATCTAGAATTCTATCATATCATGTCTCTTTAGTTGAAATTTCTAACCTAAGTATGAGTTGAGTTAGAAAACAAAATGATAGGATAAGAACAATAGTTTACTTAATTACCATTATAAAATATAATTTAAAATATAAATATAAAAACAATTTATAAAATATAATCTAAAATATAAAAATGTAAATCTAATCAAATAGAAATATAATTAATAGAATTCGATATTAAACTTAAAAATGAAATATTAATAATTAATTTAAAAAATGTTTATGATTTTACACAAGGATAGTTTTGTCTTTTTATATAATTTAATAAATTAGTATTTACAATTATAAATATATGAAAGTTAATTAAAATTTTAAAATAAATATAATTTGTTTACAAAGTATTACATATAATATATATCAAATCTTTATTTACATTCTAACAAATAAAATAAAATTATTTGATTACTCATGATTTTGTTTTTAAAATTTAAATTTTTTATTTAATTAGTGGCAATTGTTAGTTTCAATATAAAATTATTTTATTATTTATTTAAAAACTATAAGATAGGACAGTGATGTAACATCTGTCCGCTCTTGAGAAAATCTGTCACTGAATATCATATAAGATATGACTGTTCTGTAAAAATATATCGGTTGGTAAATTAAGAAACTTTAAAGAAGTTTCATGCAGAAAATCTTAGATTAATCTTAGATTCTATATTAGAAAACTAATGTAATATAACAATTACTAATATTTATCTATTAAAAAAAATATAAGATAGGGCGGTGCAACTGGATAAGAATCGACACTCTATGTGTCAATTGTGAATAAAAATATAATATTGAATAAAGAAGGGTATGTTTTTGGTGAACATGTTGAATCTATTGTAATTACACTTAATCATCCAATGTGATGATCTCTAACCCAACAAAAATAACTTATGTCATGCATACGGTGGCCTGTTAACATGTATATGCAATATTTAAACAGTAGTGCCATACGGCACAAAACACCATTTACACTAATTGCACGAGGGTGTCCATTTTGCTTCACTTTATGGCTTTGGGTTTTTATTTTTAAAATTAAAATAAAGGATAACTAGAAAAAATAAAGTACTAGATATGTTTTCTTAATTGGAATATATTGTAATTTAATTATATTTTCTCCATATTATAATATAAACAAAAATGAGTTAAAAAAAGTAGATGTATGTGGTCTAAAATTTATATCACATACATCAATTTTTTTTGACATATTTTAAATTAAAAATAAATTAATATCATTAATTCAATTAATTTGATCAAACATTTGAAATTTTATCAAGCAATTTTCAGCTACATAGCTTATCAACTTCGCACCAGATAGTTAACCGAAATAAAACTTAAGTTTAATCAAATATATATAATATTCCTTTAAAAAGAGAAAAGTTATTCTTTTAATTTAAATGGTTTCAACAAGAGTGTCTTTAAGAGAATGAAATATTATTCGAAAAAATGAAAGAATAAGAGAGAGATACGAAAAGAGAAACAAGCGTAAAGAATGTGATGGATTATGGATGATACTCCGTCTGTCTCATAACGAGTGTTGTTTCTATACGAAATACAATAATTAGATAAAAAAGAAAAATAATTCTACTAAACTATTTATTTTAATTATAGTGTGTTTTTTTATTATCATTAATGCAAAGTACAATAATGATTTAAAAATTAGATATATAGTAATAATTGAAGTATAATATAGAAGAAAAAAAAATTCATGTTGCATTAAAAATTGAGAATAATATTTATATTGAAAGACAAACGAGTAATACGAAGAAAAAAAGAAGAGATAAAAAAAAGTATAAAATTTGTATCAAAAAAGTGTAAGACAATTAATTGATAATACTTAACGGATTAATGAATTTCAACTTTAATTAAAAACAAAGTTTGAATCTAACTAAAAGAATTTAAATCAAACTAGTGAATGACTCATTTTAAAGACCGGAATAACGTGAGACGAGGCATGCATGTTGGAAATGCTCTTGTACACCCCACACACATGCTTTGGAATTCGGATAATTTCTTATTTTGTAAAGTGGTTTGTGAACCTGCAGGGTGTTCTGTGCAAGCTTAATATAATGATGAGCCAAGCTTATAAAATGGTTTTTTAACGAAGGAATTTATGAATCTGTCAAAAGAAGTTGTGATTGAAAAGTTCAAATTCAATGTGACATTGAGCACATGCGAATAATATATAGGCAAGAATATTTTGTTAGTCAATTTCTTCGTTGTCAAGCTGTGAGATATATGCCATCATTGCAAAATAGTACCAAAGTTGAGAGTTGGAATCCAATCTTGACAAAAAAATTCTATCCTTATGATTGCAACATGGGACAAGAAGGCTGCTATAGTGGTATACTAGATAAGAAATGAAGAGATACCATAGTACAACTAACAAAATGTTGGTCATATTGGTAATAACATGATCCGTTTTTTTTTTTAGAAAAAAATGATTGAATTGAATTATCTATGTGAAAACTTAGTTGATAGGTAAGTCATTAATAATTCTGTCAACAGTTTCTAAACTTTGAAACTTATTCTAAATCTATCTATGATAAATCAAAGAACCCAAATCATCTAATTTAATTTTAGAATTAAAAGAAAAAGATATTGAGTTCAATTGCGGAATGTATTAGAGGTGACAAATAAATCCATCAAAACTAAATTCATCCACTATAATATTAAAAAGTTATTGAATTTAATCCAATTCATCTATTTAATTTTGTGGATATTAGTAATTCATTCATTATTTAATAAATATTAATTAAAAAAGTTTTTTTTTTAAATGGAGAGTTTGGGTGGCTAGTGGTGAGTGGACCTCCGGCGGCCTATGGTGGTGATCGCTGCAAAACTTCGATAGCCTATGCGGGTGGTTGCGGCAGCCTATGGTGGTTGTACCAACAACAGTCCATGGTTGTCTTAGAAGGCCATTTTTTGTTATGCATAATATTCTATGATTTTTCCAAGTTTTCAAGATGCAAAATGATGAGGTTGTGCACATAAAGAATATACCATTTTTATGAGCTAACCACTACTTTGTTAGTTAGTGGCTGTACTTGGAAATATGAATACTAGTGTTCTTCATTATCTTCGTAACATGGATGCATTACTTATATTTTGCAAGTGTCACTTCATCATAAAAGATGTGACCCCATTTTGTTGATTGTCACTTCTAACATCATTTCTTTCATACTATTAGACTCCTCTCTTTATTTAATTTCATTTCAAATTATCAAATGGTAGGAGTCAAGAGTTTACTAAATTTTACTTAAAGACAAATTTATTTTGGGGAAAGTGTATTAACTTTTCTGACATTAGATTAAATGACATTAATACATTTTTTTAGTTTTGAAAAGACACTCACTTTCTCTATATTCACTAAAAAAATTGTGGATAACATTTGTTATCTGTCACTCTTTATCTGTTATTTATAAAAAAGAAACTAGAATACATACTTCAGTTGTATTACTAAGAATATAACTATATCTTTCAAAATTACAAATATCAGATATATAGTCGTACCTTTACAAATTAAAGCAAAAACTCTAATTATTTCATATAATTAATGACAAGAATAGATTAAGTCAGAAAAAAATATGTTTGATGCAATTTTTTTTAGTGAGTATAGGAGAGGTGAATGTTTTTTCAAAACTAGAAGAGGTGTTAGTGTCATTTAAGCTGGCCTCAAGAGAAGTAAATGCAATTTTCTCATTTATTTTGGATAATTTGAATTTATATTCTAATAAGAATAAATTTTGATAAATTTTATTTATTTTAAACTGTATTCCGAATCATAAAGCTGTTTTCTTTAAAAATTGAAGTGTAAACAAAATCCCTTTCAATTCCAACAAAATAGTTACTCTTTAACATGAAACAAATATCTACAAAACAAAAAAAAAAAGGAAGGAGAGAAAAAAAAATCATCAT
>JBBPBP010000001.1:15472992-15501897 GCA_037974735.1 Cicer chorassanicum
AGTGCAGTGAATCCAATAAATTTAAGAAGGAAAAATAATAATGTTTTATTTAGGGTAATCATGTTTATTGAATAAGACAATAAAGTTATAGAACAAAAAAAAGTAATTATTTAGTTCAAAATTTAATTAAATAGTTAAAAGACTAAACAAATATATAAATTATATCATATTTTTTATTGATTCAAAAAATATATACTATTTATCCTTAATGGGTAAGTGTCAATTGTGAAAAACAATTAATAAATAGAAAAAAAAAAAATAAACAAAATATCATATTAGGTAGTATATTACAAAAAATCTATTCCATTGAAGAAATTAAACTAATCAAATTTTGATTTTATCTTGTAGAGATAAAAGATTTCATAAAAAAAAAATCTTGTAGAGATAAAATTAAACACGATTTATTATTTTTACTAATAACATGAAATGTAGGGGTGTACGAGGATTGAGTTAAGTTCTAAACTCGTATTTTTTTTCATTTAACCCGAACCGAACCGATCTGATCAAGAACAGGTTGAGTTGGGTTGGGTTGGCGGAGTATACATAAATAATAACCTGTTTTTTTATTTTACCGGTAAATATATTGAATGAAAATATATTTAATACTTAAATGTCTTAAAAACTATATGATGGAGCTAAATATCACTAGAAGGGGGGTTGAATAGGGATTTTGGCGTTTAAAAATATTTTATAAAGAGTTTTTGAATTGTTATCCTCTCTGAGAGGATGCGAACTTGACGACAGAAATTTAAACCTTTAAATAAGAACAGAATAAATGCAAGGAGAGTATAAAGAAAGTGACACACAACTTTTATACTGGTTCACCCAAATATGGCTACGTCCAGTCCTCACACCCTTGTGAGATTTCACTAAAAATCAATCAGATCAACCTCTCGCAGAGGATGATTACACTTGTGTATTCTTAAGCTTCACCAAGCTTACAACCTTGTTCCTTACAAGTTTCAAATATTTTCAAGTACAACTTACTTGAAAATTACAGAGTGATGAGTATGATTTCTTTCTCTTTACTTAAACACTTTCTAAAAAGATATTTCAAAGATCTAGTGTATGATTGTAGAAAGTATAAAGAGGATGAATATTGCTTATGATAAACTTTAGATTCTTGATCTTTTTCTGCAATATTGTTGTGTGTTTAATGAAGAAGAGCTTGTTGCCTTTTATAGAGTCCTTGTACAGCTCTTCCATGTGTTAAACATTTTATGACCGTTGGGAGGTTTCATCAAAGAGTCCAATGGTCTTTGAGCTGAAATTACAAAACTGCCATCCAGCTGTCTTGGACAGTTCCAGTCCATCCTCAGCCTTGAGGTTCAAACCTCCTAGGTACTTGGTCATTTGTAGCATTTTTCCTTTTTCTTTCTCCAAGACATGAAAAGGCTATTTCTTTGACTATGTGAGTTACAGTCGTCTGAATGTGTGTAATACTAGGTTGAGTTCAACTTTTGGAGAATGATGTGACAATTTGTCCAACCTTTTACCTAGTACTGACTGTCCTCTAAAAAATATTCTAGGTTGAGAGTTAGATGAAGTGAGATGATGAACAATGAGGAGAGTGAGTGTTAAGTAAAGAGGATGCTGATGGAAGATGGAAGGTGGAAGATAGTAACCGTTGGGGAGAGGAACGTTTGATGAATTCATTTCCTAGGAGGATGCACTGATGATTGATGAGACAGGAGGCGTGCAGGTAGGTGTGTGAGGCACGCGTGTTGGGAAACGGCAATTGCAGCCGCTGTAGCATTTAATGCTTGCGTGGAACACGGTGACGGCGCCACGTGGACGGCCAATGGGAAGGGAAGCGCGTGCACGCAAGGTCTAATGTGATAAATGGCAGATACACCAAAATGGACTTTGTGTCCTCTGGTTTCTTGCCATCCTCTAAACGTTAGACTCCTTTTTAGAGATCAGATTTGATCTTTCAGCAGGTTTTTTTTTTTTAAAAAAAAAAAGTTAAAGAAACAAATAAGAGACACACAGCAATGTACAATGGATAAAACACTTAATCAAATAATTTTTGAAAAATTAATGATGGAGAGTTTTTCCAAGATATCTTTGAACCTATCCTCCTGAAGAGGTTTGGTGAAAATATATGCTAGTTGATTTTCAGTATCAATGAAAATCAATTCTATATCTCCTTTTTGAACATGATCTCGTATGAAATGATGTTTAATTTCTATATGCTTAGATCTAGAATGATGTATGGGGTTTGTTGAAAGATTAATGGCACTAGTATTGTCACAGAGGATGAGAATTTTTGTGTACCTTAGTGAATAATCTTCAAGTTGATTTCTTACCCATAGAATTTGAGAGCAGCATTGAGCAGCTGATACATATTCAGCCTCCGTAGTTGAAAGGGCAATGGTGTTTTGTTTCTTGCAAGACCAACTAATGAGAGAGTTTCCAAGAAATTGACAAGCTCCACTTGTACTCTTTCTTTCCACTTTGTCTCCAGCATAGTCAGCATCGCAGTATGCTGTGAGGTCAATGTCTTGACAATTTTTATACCATAAATCCAGATCTGTTGAACCAACAAGATATCTCAAAATTCTTTTTTACAGCTGTGAGGTGTGATTCTTTTGGTGAGGATTGGAATCTGGCACATAGACCTACGGCAAATACTATGTCAGGTGGGCTTGTAGTTAAGTATAATAATGATCCAATCATTCCTCTGTACTCCTTTTCTGATATTGGAGTTCCTTCATCATCTCTGTGTAGCATGGAGGATGGGTGCATAGGAGTTCTCATACTCTTGGCTAAACTCATGTTGTATTTCTTTAGCAAATCTCTGGTATATTTTTCTTGAGATATGAAGATGTTAGTTTTTAATTGCTTGATTTGTAAACCAAGAAAGAATTTTAATTCTTCCATCATGCTCATTTCGAATTCACTTTGCATGAGGTTAACAAAATCTTCACACATCTTTTCGTTTGTAGACCCAAAGATTATATCATCAACATAAATTTGCACAATTATTAAATCCTTTTCAAGAGTTTTCTTGAAGAGTGTTGTATATATTTGTCCTCTTGAGAAACCATTGTCTTTTAAAAATGAGCTTAACCTCTCATACCCAGGTCGAGGAGCTTGCTTTAATCCGTAAAGAGCTTTAGACAATTTGAATACATGATTAGGTTTCTTTTTCTCCACAAAGCCAGGAGGTTGGTGAACATAAATCTCCTCATTTAAGAAACCATTCAAAAGGCACTTTTGACATCCATTTGGAAGAGTTTGATACCTTTATGAGTGGCATAGGCCAGAAGTATTATGATGGCCTCAAGTCTAGCAACAGAAGCAAATGTTTCATCGTAGTCAATTCCCTCTTGTTGGTCGTAGCCTTGTGCCACTAGTCTTGCTTTATTTCTTATGACTTCTCCATCCTCATTTAGTTTATTTCTAAATATCCATTTAGTTCCAATGATGGATTTTTCAAGTGGAAAAGGTATAAGATCCCATACTTGGTTTCTTTCAAACTGAGATAGTTCCTCCATCAAGGCTTCATCCCAAGATTTGTCATTAATTGCTTGATAGATTGTTTTGGGTTCAACTTGTGATATCATGGCCATGTTAGTTGCATTTCCTCTTAGAGATTGTCTGGTCCTTAAACCATCAGCTGTGTTCCCAATAATCAGATCTAGAGGATGGTACGTAACTGTCTTCCATCCTCTTGGAGGTTGCTGAGAGGTTGGATCAGATTCATCCTCTTCGTTTGGACTGGGTACGTTGGAGGATGAAGGTTCATCTTCCTCAGATTTATCAATTTTTTCTAAACACAAGTCATCAAACTCATCAAAAATAACATGCATGGATTCCTCCACAGTTTGAGTCCTAAGATTATATATTCTATAACCTTTTGACGAAGTGGAGTATCCAAAAAATATGCCTTTGTCAGATTTTGAATCAAAATTTCCCAAATTTTCTTTATTATTTAGAATGTAGCAATAACATCCAAATATATGAAAATAAGAGATGTTTGGTTTTCTGCCTTTCCATAGCTCATATGGAGTTTTGTTTAAAATTTTTCTAATGGATACACGATTTGACACATAGCATGCCGTGTTGATAGCTTCTGCCCAAAAATATTTTTCAATGTTGGCTTCATTTAAAATGGTTCTAGCCATTTCTTGCAATGTTCTATTCTTCCTTTCAACAACTCCATTTTGTTGAGGAGTTCTTGGGCAAGAAAAATTATGAGAAATACCATTTTCATCAAAAAGATTTTTAAATGATTCATTTTCAAATTCACCTCCATGGTCACTTCTCACGGAGATAATTTTTTATCCCTTTTCATTTTGGATCTTTTTACAAAAATAATGAATAGCCTCAAAGACATCATTTTTATGTTTTAAAAATAAGACCCATGTAAAACGTGAAAAGTCATCAACAATTACAAATCCGTATCTTTTTCCACTAAGGCTAGGAGTTTTGATAGGTCCAAAAAGGTCAATATGAAGTAGCTCAAGAGGATGATTTGTTGAAACAATATTTTTAGAGTGAAAGCTACTTTTAACTTGTTTTCCTTTGGCACAAGCTTCACATACTTTGTCTTTCTCAAAATCAATTTTTGGAAGTCCTTTAACTAATTCTAATATAGACAACTTAGAAATAGTGTTTAAACTTGTATGACCAGCTCATTTATGCCATATCTATTTATCGTTTTCAATGGATACAAAACAAGATTCAGTAGGCAAATCATCTATATATAACTCATATAAATTCTTTTTTCTAAAACCGGAAAAGAAAACTCTACCCAAGGATGAGTGTTTAACCTCGCATAGATTGGGTTTAAAAATAACTTCAAATCCATTATCACATAGTTGACTAATACTGAGCAAGTTATGTTTTAAACCATCTACATATTGTACATTTTCAATTTTGGCAGAATTTTTATTACCAATGATACTGGTACCTTTTATTTGAGCTTTCTCATTGTTTTCAAATGTGACCGATCCTCCATCCTTTATTTCCAAGGAAATAAAGCAATGTCTATCCCCTGTCATATGCCTTAAGCAGCCACTGTCCAAGAACCATGGCTTTCTTTTGTTGATCAGATGATGTACCTGTGTTTGAGTTTAATAGTGACTTAAGTACCCGTATAGAATTTGGTCCTTGTTGGTTAGTTCTTCCTCTTGTGAGGAATTTTCTTTTATGATAACAAATAGAATCGTGATGCCCATGTTTACCACATAATGAACATCCTTTTCTTTATGTTGTCTGCCTTTTTCTTGGCATAACATCTTTTGAAAGTATGTCCAAGTTTTTTGCAAAAGGTGCATCTTGGCCTATCCTCTTGTTTCTTTGGAATGAAATTTTTTTCATAGAGTTTTTGTTTTTTGAGAACTTTTAAATCCAATACCAGCTTTGTCAAAGATTCCAGACTGTGATCCCATTATCTTTTGAAAAGTATCAGTGGATTTAACAAAGTTGGTAAGATCATTTTTGAGTTCTTCAACCTCTATTTTCAAAATTTCATTTTCTGCATCCTCTTCTAGAGGATGAGTTTTGACATTTCTTTTGTTTACAATAGATAGTTGCTCAGACAACTTCTCATGAGATAACTGCAAGTCTAGAATGGTTTGTTCATAATTTTTATTCTTAGCTTGAAGTTTTTCATTTAGCTTCTTTATTTCATAAAGTTGGTTTTTAAGAAAGCCATATTTATGAGACAAAGTGTTTGAGTCATTTAAAAGATTGTCAAATTCTATTTCTAATTGTTCACAATTAGGACAAAGTTCAAATATGATTACCTTTTCAGTTTCTGATTTAGTCATGAGACAGAGGTTGACCTCTTCTTCCTTTTCTTGCTCAGAGGATTAGTCGTCACTATCATCCCACGTGATCATCATAGATTTGTTTTTGTAGGAAAATCTTCTTGAGTTCTTTTTGTTTAGAGGACACTCAGTTTTGTAGTGACCCAGCTTGTTGCATCTAAAACAAGTAATATGACTTTTGTTAGTTTTTTCTTTTTGAGGAGATCTTTTGTCATGTCCTCTACAATTTATCATCCTCTGGATTTTTCTGGAAATTAGAGCGAGTTCATCCTCTTCCTCAGATAGAGGATACTCTGGGCTTTCCTCCTTGGAGGATGAGTTTTCTGTTTGACTTTATTTTAGGGCAATCATTTTTCCCTTTTTGCTTGGTTTGTCAGCCAGCAACAATGGTTCATGAGCTCTTAGAGTTCCAACCAGGTCCTCTAGTTTCATGTTGGCCAAGTCTCTTGCTTCTGTAATGGCAGTCACCATTGGTCTTCATTCTTTTGGTAAACTCCTTAAGATTTTTCTTATCCTCTCTTGAACAGAGTATACCTTTCCAAGAGATCTCAAGCTGTTTAGTATGATTGTCAGCCTTGAGAACATTTCATCAATCGTTTCTTCCTCCTTCATTTCGAATAATTCGAATTCTCTTACTCCCATGTCAATCCTTGCTTCTTTTACATAGCTTAATCCTTCATGATGAATCTTTAGAGTGTCCCAAAGTTCCTTGGCGTTTTTGCATTCTTCAACTCTATCGTATTCTTTCCAGCTCAAAGCACACAATAGAAATAAATGAGCTTTAGAGTTTAAGAGTACCTTAGCATTTTCATCAGCCGTCCATTGTGCTTGAGGTTTCTCGTCGGAGGTTGCATCTGTGTTGTTGGTTCTGATGACATGATCCCTATTTTCAACAACAGACCACATGTTGTTATCTTGTGATATGAGAAACAATCTCATATTACCTTTCCAATGGTAGTAATCTGTACCATCAAAATAGGGAGGTCTGCTGGAGGATCCTCCTTCAGGAACATACTTAGCTTTTGACATTTTTTCTTTTGATATTTTTCTCTTACACGGTTAGATGTAATATTTCTAGAGAACCTTGCTCTGATGCCAATTGATGGAGCTAAATATCACTAGAAGGGGGTTGAATAGGGATTTTGGCGTTTAAAAATGTTTTAAAGAGTTTTTGAATTGTTGTCCTCTCTGAAAGGATGCAAGCTTGAGGACATAAATTTAAACCTTTAAATAAGAACAGAATAAATGCAAGGAGAGTATAAAGAAAGTGACACACAACTTTTATACTGGTTCACCCAAAGATGGCTACGTCCAGTCCTCACACCCTTGTGAGATTTCACTAAAAATCAATCAGATCAACCTCTCGCAGAGGATGATTACACTTGTGTATTCTTAAGCTTCACCAAGCTTACAATCTTGTTCCTTACAAGTTTAAAATATTTTCAAGTACAATTTACTTGAAAATTACAGAGTGACGAGTATGATTTCTTTCTCTTTACTTAAACACGTTCTAAAAAGATATTTCAAAGATCTAGTGTATGATTGTAGAAAGTATAAAGAGGATGAATATTGCTTATGATAAACTTAAGATTCTTGATCTTTTTATGCAATATTGTTGTGTTTAATGAAGAAGAGCTTGCTGCCTTTTATAGAGTCCTTGTACAGCTCTTCCATGTGTTAAACACTTTATGACCGTTGGGAGGTTTCATCAAATAGTCCAATGGTCTTTGAGCTGAAATTACAAAACTGCCATCTAGCTGTCTTGGACAGTTCCAGTCTATCCTCAGCCTTGAGGTTCAAACCTCCTAGGTACTTGGTCCTTTGTAGCCTTTTTCCTTTTTCTTTCTCCAAGACATGAAAAGGCTATTTCTTTGACTATGTGAGCTACAGTCGTTTGAATGTGTGTAATACTAGGTTGAGTTCAATTTTTGGAGAATGATGTGACAATTTGTCCAACCTTTTACCTAGTACTGGTTGTCCTCTAACTAATACTGCTTATCCTCGTACTAGTCCAAAAGAGCTTTCTGACCTCTTTAGATAATATGCTTTATTTGTTCATTCTTGGTTAGTGTCTTGACTTCTCAACATGACTAAAAATCACGATTACTTTGCTGGATGAATATTGTGCTTATAAGAGGTCATCCTCTCACAGATTCAACCCATCCTCTAGCTTGCAAATATGATGGTTTTGGGTCATATTTTCTTCCTTTTAGACTTTTGTGATTAATAACTTGTTTTCTATTATAAATCCACTCAAGAGCACAGATTAGTCTTTAAACACAATCATAATCTTTTAAGTAATTTTGTTATCGTTAAAATCATTTGAGAGAGATTTTGTCTCAACACTATAAAATTTCAATCACATCATTCAATTCTTTAAAAAAATCATCGACTTCTCACACAAAAAAATAAATTCAACAATCTTCAAATACATAAATAAATTCAACAACAGTATATCAATAAAAATATAAAAATTCATCAATTCTAAGCAATGCCAACTTCAAGTACAAGCACTTAACAAGTTCCTCAAAGTCTTGAAAGGAATAATTGGGAATCTGCAAAAATGTATATTAATAATAAAAGTGAGGAGAAAATAGCTAGCATTGCTACTTGGTCCACCACATTACTTTCATCATTACAAATAACCCACCAACCATTTTAGTTTATTAAGCTACCATAATTTTTTAACAGTAGTGCTTCATTTATTTATAGTTAGGGTACTTACTATTTTCAAATAAAATACTACAAAAAAGTGTTTAATAGATTAAAATATAAAAAATTTAAACTAAATTCATCATAAGCTTTTATATAAACATCATTTTTGTTCATAAATAGTATTTAACTCAAATGAATAGTATTTAACTAAAAAAAGTTGTATTTAACAAATGTAAAAAATTTAAACTAAATTCATTATAAGTATAAGTTTTTCGTTCATATCTTTATTATGTAAAACTATAACAAAATATAGCATTTAAATAAATAGTATTTAACTCAAAAATTAAATTGCTCTTTTGAAAGAGACAATTCAAAAATTAGATACGAATTTTGTGAGTAGGCATATCCGAGATTATAAGGCCTCTGCAGTTGTGTCACTAAGGCGACACTGTACATAAAAAAAAAGACAAAAGTAATGTAAATATTATGTGATGCTTCTATATATCTACTCTAAGACAATTAATATTTGTTTGGTTTTGCGATTAGATTGACAAAATCACGATGAGCTAAAGTAATTTTGCATAAACTATTGTTGGGGTCTGGATACCAATAATACTTTTTTGAAAAATCGCGATAATTCAATGTGATTTTGACCCTTTGCCGTAAAACCAAATATATATTAAGAAAAAAAAAGAACTAAAGAAAATTATTATTATTGGTGAGTCACCTATCAATACTACAAGCTATGGCATGACCATCTTCTCCCCAAGCTTGAATGTTTGGAAACAAAAGTATGAATGAGACTATAGTGACCAACTGGATTTTGTAATACTCAATTTTGTTTGTTTCACCTAAGAATGAAAATTATGTCCTTGTTATGTGCATATATAACATGTGTGCGCCTGTTAAGCCACGATGGTGGATTTTTGGTAAGAACGGTGTGAATTAATAAATTTTTTTTTTGCTTAAATTTTTTTTGTGAATTCTTAAAGTTAACATTCTTTAGCGTCACATTATGAAAATCATATGAAAAGCAAAGGCACGCGTAAAAATTATTTGTCATTATTTTTTATTGAATGATGTTATTTTTTATGTTTAAATATCATTTAATTAACTAAACTTTTGAGTTTAAGTAGTTAATTAAATGTAGTCAAAATTGAATTGACAAAAATATCAAATTTAATAGAAATAATATTTAATTAGATATTACTTACTTCACAATCAAACTCCAAATTATCAAGGGACATTATTTTTTCCGTGTAAGCAGCAAAAATGGAAATAAACAATCACAAAAATCGAATTGGATTTTTAGGAATTAATTCGTGCGAAGTCGTGCGAGATCGTGCGAGGGTAAAATCTGGCTAATTAAAGAGTCAAATTGATTTAATATAAATAAATTGTGATGGAATCAGGACACATCATATCCCAATCAATTAATGTATTTTTTATCATAAAAATTAATGTATTTTTTTTCTAAGAAAATTAATGTATTCTATATATTCACGATCTTTTCTTTCAAAAGAAAGATATATATTCATCATTTTTTATCCTTTTCTTTAATAATATAATAAGATCTAAAAATAGAAAATGACATCTTGAATTTTTAAAGGATATATCAATAAAAACTAAAAAAAATTATTAACTAATGTATTTAGTTTTACTGAATAGTTAATGTAATGATTAGTAATCAATTATGTTCACTTTTCATCTATTTAAGTAAAATGTAATTATATTGAAAATTAAAATCATAAATGTTCGTTTTTTTTGTTTGAGATTCGTTATCTCAAAGTTATAATGAAACCCTACTTTAATATTCAGTGCAGTGAATCCAATAAATTTAAGAGGGAAAATAATAATGCTTTATTTATGGTAATCATGTTTGTTGAATAAGAAAATAAAGTTATAGAACAAAAAAAAGTAATTATTTAGTTCAAAAGTTAATTAAATAATGAAAAAACTAAATAAGTATATAAATTATATCATATTTTTTATTGATTCAAAAAATATATACTATTTATCTTAATGGGTAAGTGTCAATTGTGAAAAACAATTAATAAATAGAAGAAAAAAAATAAAAAAATATCATATTAGGTAGTATATTACAAAAAATATCTATTCCATTGAAGAAATTAAACTAATCAAATTTTGATTTTATCTTGTAGAGATAAAAGATTTCAGAAAAAAAAATCTTGTAGAGATAAAATTAAACACGATTTATTATTTTTACAAATAACATGAAATTTAGGGGTATACGTGGGTTGGATTTGGCCGATTTTGACAAAATTCGATATCCAACCTGATCGATTATCTTTGGGTTGGGTTAAGTTCTAAATCAGTATTTTTTTCATTTAACCTGAACCGACCCGATCAAAAAACGGGTTGAGTTGGGTTGGCGGGTTATACTTAAATAATAACATGTTTTTTATTTTACCGAAAAATATATTGAATGAAAATATATTTAATACTTAAATGTCTCAAAAACTATAAAATTTCAATCACATCATTCAATTCTTTAAAAAAATCATCAACCTCTCACACAAAAAAAATAAATTTAACAATCGTTAAATACATAAATAAATTCAACAACAGTATATCAATAAAATATAAAAGTTCATCAATTCTAAGCAATGTCAACTTCAAGTACAAGCATAAAAAATTCCTCAAAGTCTAGAAGGGAATCTGCAAAAATATTTATTAATAATAAAAGTGAGGAGAAAATAGCTAGCATTGCTACTTGGTCCACCACATTACTTTCATAATTACACATAACCCACCAACCATTTTAGTTTACTAAGCTACCATAATTTTTTTAATAGTAGTGCTTCATTTATTTATGGTTAGAGTACTTACTATTTTCAAATAAAATATTAAAAAAAAGTGTTTAATAGATTTAAATATAAAAAATTTAAACTAAATTCATCATAAGATTTTGTATAAGCATCATTTTTGTTCATAAATAGTATTTAACTCAAATTAATAGTATTTAACTAAAAAAAATTGTATTTAACTAAAAAAAATTGTATTTAACTAAATTCATTATAAGTATAAACTTTTCGTTCATATCTTTATTATGTAAAACTATAACAAAATATAACATTTAAATAAATAGTATTTAACTCAAAAATTAAACTGCTCTTTTGAAAGAGACAATTCAAAAATTAGATACGAATTTTGTGAGTAGGCATATCCGAGATTATAAGGCAAAAACAAATTAAACTCCAAATTGCGAGAAAAATTAAGTATTTGGGCTAAACGCATAAACACATTGGATCAACATTCACATAAAAATCAGTTATTAACAATATCTGAAACTCTATTGGTCTGCTGGGTTGCCAAACAAATTTTCTTTAAAAATATAACTAGTTACCGGGTCGGATCGACGGTTCAAATTGTTAAACCCATTACCCAAACCAAATATAAACGGGTTTCAATGGGTTGGGTTGGACCCCAAAGTGACCGGGTACGAGTAAAATCGGGTTGGATTGAGTTGGATGATCGGGTTGGCGGGTCAACCTGCACCCATAACAACGAGTTGGGTTGGGTTGGACCCGTACCCGTGACCTTCCTTTAACCTTCTTTTTTTTGGTGGTAGAGAAACTGGTCAAACCTTAAAGTTTTTTTTTTGATTCTCTTAAGCTGTTTTCAATTTATGACACAAACGATAGGTAACCTTGACACGGTAATACAGAAACTTTTTTTTTTTTTGATCTTATGTGAATTCATAAAGTTAACATTGTTTAGCGTTATGTCACATTATGGTATTTGCCGTTTAAATTTAAAATCATATGAAAAGCAAAGACATGCGTAAAAATTATTTGTCATTATTTTTTATTTTTTTATAAATAGAATGATGTTATTTATTATGTTCATAAATTGTAATCATATTAACTAAACTTTTGAGTTTAAGTAGTTAATTAAATGTAATCAAAATTGAATTGACAAAAATATCAAATTTAATAGAAATAATATTTAATTAGATATTACTTACTTCACAATCAAACTCCAAATTATCAGGGGACATTATTTTTTCCGTGTAAGGAAAAGTGGAAATAACCAATCACAGAAATCGAATTGGATTTTTAGGAATGAATTCAAATAGGTCGTGCGAGGGTAAAATCTGACTAATTAAAAGGCCAAATCGATTTAATATAAATAAATTGTGATGGAATCACGACACATCATATCCCAATCAATTAATGTATTTTTTATGATAAAAATTAACGTATTTTTTTTTCTAAAAATATTAATGTATTCTATATATTCTCGATCTTTTCTTTCAAAAGAAAGATATATATTCATCATTTTTTTTATCCTTTTCTTTAATAATATAATAAGATCTAAAAATAGAAAATAGAAAATGACATCTTGAATTTTTAAAGGATATATCAATAAAAACTAAAAAAATTATTAACTAATGTAATTAGTTTTACTGAATGGGTAATATAATGATTAGTAATCAGTTCTGTTCACTTTTTTATTTATTTATAAATAATCAGTAATTTTCACCGATTTAAGTAAAATGTAATTATACTGAAAATTAAAATCATAAATGTTCTTTTTTTGTTTGAGATTCGTTATCTCAAAGTTATATTGAAACTCTACTTCAATATTCAGTGCAGTGAACCCAATAAATTTAAGAAGGAAAAATAATAATGTTTTATTTAGGGTAATCATGTTTATTGAATAAGAAAATAAAGTTATAGAAAAAAAAAAGGTAATTATTTAGTTCAAAATTTAATTAAATAGTGAAAAGACTAAATAAGTATATAAATTATATCATATTTTTTATTGATTAAAAAAATATATACTATTTATCCTTAATGGGTAAGTGTCAATTGTGAAAAACAATTAATAAATAGAAAAAAAATAAACAAATCAAATTTACCTAATATCGTATTAGGTAGTATATTACAAAAAATCTATTCCATTGAAGAAATTAAACTAATCAAATTTTGATTTTATCTTGTAGAGATAAAAGATTTCATAAAAAAAAATCTTGTAGAGTTAAAATTAAACACGATTTATTATTTTTACTAATAACATGAAATGTAGGGGTGTACGAGGATTGGGTTAAGTTCTAAACTCGTATTTTTTTCATTTAACCCGAACCGAACCGACCTGATCAAGAACAGGTTAAGTTGGGTTGGGTTGGGTTGGCGGGTTATACATAAATAATAATCTGTTTTTTGTTTTACTGGAAAATATATTGAATGAAAATATATTTAGTACTTAAATGTCTTAAAAACTATATGATGTAGCTAAATATCACTAGAAGGGGGTTGAATAGGGATTTTGGCGTTTAAAAATGTTTTATAAAGAGTTTTTGAATTGTTATCCTCTCTGAGATGATGCGAACTTGAGGACAGAAATTTAAACATTTAAATAAGAACAGAATAAATGCAAGGAGAGTATAAAGAAAGTGACACACAACTTTTATACTGGTTCACCCAAAGATAGCTACGTCCAGTCCTCACACCCTTGTGAGATTTCACTAAAAATCAATCAGATCAACCTCTCGCAGAGGATGATTACACTTGTGTATTCTTAAGCTTCACCAACCTTACAACCTTGTTCCTTACAAGTTTCAAATATTTTCAAATACAACTTACTTGAAAATTACAGAGTGATGAGTATGATTTCTTTCTCTTTACTCAAACACTTTCTAAAACGATATTTCAAAGATCTAGTGTATGATTGTAGAAAGTATAAAGAGGATGAATATTTCTTATGATAAACTTAAGATTCTTGATCTTTTTCTGCAATATTGTTGTGTGTTTAATGAAGAAGAGCTTGCTGCCTTTTATAGAGTCCTTGTACAGCTCCTCCATGTGTTAAACACTTTATGACCATTGGGAGGTTTCATCAAAGAGTCCAATGGTCTTTGAGCTGAAATTACAAAACTGCCATCCATCTGTCTTGAACAGTTCCAGTCCATCCTCAGCCTTGAGGTTCAAACCTCCTAGGTACTTGGTCCTTTGTAGCTTTTTTCCTTTTTCTTTCTCCAAGATATGAAAAGGCTATTTCTTTGACTATGTGAGCTACAGCCGTCTGATGAAGTGAGATGATGAACAATGAGGAGAGTGAGTGTTAAGTAAGGAGGATGTTGATGGAAGATGGAAGGTGAAAGATAGTAACCGTTGGGGAGAGGAACGTTTGATGAAGTCATTTCCTAGGAGGATGCACTGATGATTAATGAGACAGGAGGAGTGCAGGTATGCGTGTGAGGCACGCGTGTTGGGAAACGGCAGTTGCAGCCGCTGTAGCATTTAATGCTTGCGTGGAACACGGTGACGGCGCCACATGGACGGCCAAGGGGAAGGGAAGCGCGTGCACGCAAGGTCTGATGTGATAAATGGCAGATACACCAAAATGGACTCTGTGTCCTCTGGTTTCTTGCCATCCTCTAAACGTTAGACTCCTTTTTAGAGATCAGATTTGATCTTTCAGCAGGTTTTTTTATAAAAAAAAAAAAATTTAAACAAACAAATAAGAGACAGACAGCAATGTACAGTGGATAAAACACTTAATCAAATAATTTTTGAAAAATTAATGATGGAGAGTTTTTCCAAGATATCTTTGAACCTATCCTCCTGAAGAGGTTTGGTGAAAATATCTGCTAGTTGTTGACAAGCTCCACTTGTACTCTTCTTTCCTCCTTGTCTCCAACATAGTCAGCATCGCAGTATGCTGTGAGGTCAATGTCTTGACAATTTTTATACCATAAATCCAGATCTGCTGAACCAACAAGATATCTCAAAATTCTTTTTACAACTGTGAGTTGTGATTCTTTTGGTGAGGATTGGAATCTGGCACATAGACCTACGGCAAATACTATGTCAGGTCGGCTTGCAGTTAAGTATAATAATGATCCAATCATTCCTCTGTACTCCTTTTCTGATATTGGAGTTCCTTCATCATCTCTGTGTAGCATGGAGGATGGGTGCATAGGAGTTCTCATACTCTTGGTTAAACTCATGTTGTATTTCTTTAGCAAATCTCTGGTATATTTTTCTTGAGATATGAAGATGCCAGTTTTTAATTGCTTGATTTGTAAACCAAGAAAGAATTTTAATTCTCCCATCATGCTCATTTCGAATTCACTTTGCATGAGGTTAGCAAAATCTTCACACATCTTTTCGGTTGTAGACTCAAAGATTATATCATCAACATAAATATGCACAATTAATAAATCATTTTCAAGAGTTTTCTTGAAGAGTGTTGTATCTATCTGTCCTATTGAGAAATCATTGTCTTTTAAAAATAAGCTTAACCTCTCATACCCAGCTCGAGGAGCTTGCTTTAATTCGTAAAGAGCTGTAGACAATTTGAATACATGATTAGGTTTCTTTTTGTCCACAAAGCCAAGAGGTTGGTGAACATAAACCTCCTCATTTAAGAAACCATTCAAAAGGCACTTTTAACATCCATTTGGAAGAGTTTGATACCTTTATGAGTGGCATAGGTCAGAAGTATTATGATGGCCTCAAGTCTAGCAACAGGCGCAAATGTTTCATCGTAGTCAATTCCATCTTGTTGGTCGTAGCCTTGTGCCACTAGTCTTGCTTTATTTCTTATGACTTCTCCATCCTCATTTAGTTTATTTCTAAATATCCATTTAGTTCCAATGATGGATTTTTCAAGTGGAAAAGGTACAAGATCCCATACTTGGTTTCTTTCAAACTGAGATAATTCCTCCATCATGGCTTCATCCCAAGATTTGTCATTAATTGCTTGATAGATTGTTTTGGGTTCAACTTGTGATATCATGGCCATGTTAGTTGCATTTCCTCTTAGAGATTGTCTGGTCCTTCCACCATCAGTTGTGTTCCCAATAATCAGATATGGAGGATGGTACGTAACTGTCTTCCATCCTTTTGGAGGTTGCTGAGAGGTTGGATCAGATTCATCCTCTTCGTTTGGACTGGGTACGTTGGAGGATGAAGGTTCATCTTCTTCAGGTTTATCAATTTTTTCTAAACCCAAGTCATCAAACTCATCAAAAATAACATGCATGGATTCCTCCACAGTTTGAGTCCTAAGATTATATATTCTATAACCTTTTGACGAAGTGGAGTATCCAAAAAATATGCCTTTGTCAGATTTTGAATCAAAATTTCCCAAATTTTCTTTATTATTTAGAATGTAGCAATAACATCCAAATATATGAAAATAAGAGATGTTTGGTTTTCTGCCTTTCCATAACTCATATGGAGTTTTGTTTAAAATTTTTCTAATGGATACACGATTTGAAACATAGCATGTCGTGTTGATAGCTTCTGGCCAAAAAAAAATTTCAATGTTGGCTTCATTTAAAATGGTTCTAGCCATTTCTTGCAATGTTCTATTTTTCCTTTCAACGACTCCATTTTGTTGAGGAGTTCTTGGGCAAGAAAAATTATGAGAAATACCATTTTCATCAAAAAGATTTTTAAATGATTCATTTTCAAACTCACCTCCATGGTCACTTCTCACGGAGATAATTTTTGATCCCTTTTCATTTTGTATCTTTTTACAAAAATAATGAAAAGCCTCAAAGACATCATTTTTATGTTTTAAAAATAAGACCCATGTAAAACGTGAAAAGTCATCAACAATTACAAATCCGTATCTTTTTCCACTAAGGCTTGGAGTTTTGATAGGTCTAAAAAGGTCAATATGAAGTAGCTCAAGAGGATGATTTGTTGAAACAATATTTTTAGAGTGAAAGCTACTTTTAACTTGTTTTCCTTTGGCACAAGCTTCACATACTTTGTCTTTCTCAAAATCAATTTTTGGAAGTCCTTTAACTAATTCTAATTTAGACAACTTAGAAATAGTGTTTAAACTTGTATGACCAGCTCGTTTGTGCCATATCCATTTATCCTTTTCAATGGATACAAAACAAGATTCAGTAGGCAAATCATCTAGATATAACTCATAAATTCTTTTTTCTAAAACCGGAAAAGAAAACTCTACCCAAGGATGAGTGTTTAACCTCGCATAGATTGGGTTTAAAAATAACTTCAAATCCACTATCACATAGTTGACTAATACTGAGCAAGTTATATTTTAAACCATCTACATATTGTACATTTTCAATTTTGGCAGAATTTTTATTACCAATGATATTGGTACCTTTTATTTGAGCTTTCTCATTGTTTCCAAATGATGCCCATGTTTACCACAGAATGAACATCCTTTCTCTATGTTGTCTGCCTTTTTCTTGGCATAACATCTTTTGAAAGTATGTCCAAGTTTTTTGCAAAAGGTGCATCTTGGCCTATCCTCTTGTTTCTTTGGAATGAAAAAATTTTCATAGAGTTTTTGTTTTTGAGAACTTTTAAATCCAATACCAGCTTTGTCAAAGATTCCATATTGTGATCCCATTATCTTTTGAAAAGTATCAGCGGATTAAACAAAGTTGGTAAGATCATTTTTGAGTTTTTCAACCTCTATTTTCAAAATTTCCTTTTCTGCATCCTCTTCTGGAGGATGAGTTTTGACATTTATTTTGTTTACATTAGATAGTTGCTCAGACAACTTCTCATGAGATAACTGCAAGTCTAGAATGGTTTGTTCATAATTTTTATTCTTAGCTTGAAGTTTTTCATTTAGCTTCTTTATTTCATAAAGTTAGTTTTTAAGAAAGCCACATTTTTGAGACAAAGTGTTTGAGTCATTTAAAAGATTGTCAAATTCTATTTCTAATTGTTCACAATTAGGACAAAGTTCAAATATGACTACCTTTTCTGTTTCTGATTTAGTCATGAGATAGAGGTTGGCCTCTTCTTCCTTTTCTTGCTCAGAGGATTAGTCGTCACTATCATCCCACGTGATCATCATAGATTTGTTTTTGTAGGGAAATCTTCTTGAGTTATTTTTGTTTAGAGGAGACTCAGTTTTGTAGTGACCCAACTTGTTGCATCCAAAACAAGTAATATGACTTTTGTCAGTTTTGTCTTTTTGAGGAGATCTTTTGTCATGTCCTCTACAATTTATCATCCTCTGGATTTTTCTGGAAATTAGAGCGAGTTCATCCTCTTCCTCAGATAGAGGATACTCTGGGTTTTCCTTCTTTGTAGCTTCTTCAGATAGAGGATACTCTGGGCTTTCCTCCTTGGAGGATGAGTTTTCTGTTTGACTTGATTTTAGGGCAATCATTATTTTTCCCTTTTTGCTTGGTTTGTCAGCTAGCAACATTGGTTCATGAGCTCTTAGAGTTCCAACCAGGTCATCTAGTTTCATGTTGGCCAAGTCTCTTGCTTCTGTAATGGCAGTCCCCATTGGTCTCCATTCTTTTGGTAAACTCCTTAAGATTTTTCTTATCCTCTCTTGAACAGAGTATACCTTTCCAAGAGATCTCAAGTTGTTTAGTATGATTGTCAGCCTTGAGAACATTTCATCAATCGTTTCTTCCTCCTTCATTTTGAATAATTCGAATTCTCTTACTCCCATGTCAATCCTTGCTTCTTTTACATAGCTTGATCCTTCATGATGAATCTTTAGAGTGTCCCAAAGTTCCTTGGCGTTTTTGCATTCTTCAACTCTATCGTATTCCTTCCAGCTCAAAGCACAGATTAGAAATAAATGAGCTTTAAAGTTTAAGAGTACCTTAGCATTTTCATCAGCCGTCCACTGTGCTTGAGGTTTCTCGTCGGAGGTTGCATCTATGTTGTTGGTTCTGATGACATGATCCCTATTTTCAACAACAGACCACATGTTGTTATCTTGTGATATGAGAAACAATCTCAACTTACCTTTCCAATGGTAGTAATCTGTACCATCAAAATAGGGAGGTCTGCTGGAGGATCCTCCTTCAGAAACATACTTAGCTTTTGACATTTTTTCTTTTGATCTTTTTCTCTTACACGGTTAGATGTAATATTTCTAGAGAACCTTGCTCTGATGCCAATTGATGGAGCTAAATATCACAAGAAGGGGGTTGAATAGGGATTTTGGCGTTTAAAAATATTTTATAAAGAGTTTTTGAATTGTTGTCCTCTCTGAGAGGATGCGAACTTGAGGACAGAAATTTAAACCTTTAAATAAGAACAGAATAAATGCAAGGAGAGTATAAAGAAAGTGACACACAACTTTTATACTGGTTCACCCAAAGATGGCTACGTCCAGTCCTCACACCCTTGTGAGATTTCACTAAAAATCAATCAGATCAACCTCTCGCAGAGGATGATTACACTTGTGTATTCTTAAGCTTCACCAAGCTTACAATCTTGTTCCTTACAAGTTTAAAATATTTTCAAGTACAACTTACTTGAAAATTACAGAGTGACGAGTATGATTTCTTTCTCTTTACTTAAACACTTTCTAAAAAGATATTTCAAAGATCTAGTGTATGATTGTAGAAAGTATAAAGAGGATGAATATTGCTTATGATAAACTTAAGATTCTTGATCTTTTTATGCAATATTGTTGTGTGTTTAATGAAGAAGAGCTTGCTGCCTTTTATAGAGTCCTTGTACAGCTCTTCCATGTGTTAAACACTTTATGACCATTGGGAGGTTTCATCAAAGAGTCCAATGGTCTTTGAGCTGAAATTACAAAACTGCCATCCAGCTGTCTTGGACAGTTCCAGTCCATCCTCAGCCTTGAGGTTCAAACCTCCTAGGTACTTGGTCCTTTGTAGCCTTTTTCCATTTTCTTTCTCCAAGACATGAAAAAGCTATTTCTTTGACTATGTGAGCTACAGTCGTTTGAATGTGTGTAATACTAGGTTGAGTTCAACTTTTGGAGAATGATGTGACAATTTGTCCAACCTTTTACCTAGTATTGGTTGTCCTCTAACTAATACTGCTTATTCTCGTACTAGTCCAAAAGAGCTTTCTGACCTCTTTAGATAATATGCTTTATTTGTTCATTCTTGGTTAGTGTCTTGACTTCTCAACATGACTAAAAATCACAATTACTTAGCTGGATGAATATTGTACTTATAAGAGGTCATCCTCTCACATATTCAACCCATCCTCTAGCTTGCAAATATGATGGTTTTGAGTCATATTTTCTTCCTTTTAGACTTTATGATTAATAACTTGTTTTCTACTATAAATCCACTCAAGAGCACAGATTAGTCTTTAAACACAATCATAATCTTTTAAGTAATTTTTTATCATTAAAATCATTTGAGAGAGATTTTGTCTCAACACTATAAAATTTCAATCACATCATTCAATTCTTTAAAAAAATCATCGACCTCTCACACAAAAAAATAAATTCAACAATCTTCAAATACATAAATAAATTCAACAACAGTATAACAATAAAATATAAAAATTCATCAATTCTAAGCAATGTCAACTTCAAGTACAAGCACTTAACAAGTTCCTCAAAGTCTCGAAGGGAATAATTGGGAATCTGCAGAAATATATATTAATAATAAAAGTGAGGAGAAAATAGCTAGCATTACTAATTGGTCCACCACATTACTTTCATCATTACACATAATCCACCAACCATTTTAGTTTACTAAGCTACCATAATTTTTTAACAGTAGTGCTTCATTTATTTATAGTTAGAGTACTTACTATTTTCTAATAAAATACTACAAAAGAGTGTTTAATAGATTAAAATATAAAAAAATTTAAACTAAATTCATCATAAGCTTTTGTATAAACATCATTTTTGCTCATGAATAGTATTTAACTCAAATTAATAGTATTTAATTAAAAAAAATTGTATTTAACAAATGTAAAAAATTTAAACTAAATTCATTATAAGTATAAGTTTTTCGTTCATATCTTTATTACGTAAAACTATAACAAAATATAACATTTAAATAAATAGTATTTAACTCAAATTAAATTGCTCTTTCGAAAGAGACAATTCAAAAATTAGATACGAATTTTGTGAGCAGGCATATCCGAGATTATAAGGCCTCTGCAGTTGTGTCACTAAGGCGAGACTGTACATAAAAAAAGACAAAAGTAATGTAAATATTATGTGATGCTTCTATATATCTACTCTAATACAATTAATGTTTGTTTGGTTTTGCGATTAGATTGACAAAATCACGATGAGCTAAAGTAATTTTGCATAAACTATTGTTGAGGTCTGGATACTAATAATACTTTTTTGAAAAATCGCGATAATTCAATGTGATTTTGACCCTTTTGCTGTAAAACCAAATATATATTAAGAAAAAATAGAACTAAAGAAAATTATTATTATTGGTGAGTCACCTGGTCGATACTACAAGCTATGGCATGACCATCTTCTCCCCAAGCTTGAATGTTTGGAAACAAAAGTATGAATGAGACTATAGTGACTACCTGGATTTTGTAATATTCCATTTTGTTTGTTTCACTGAAGAATGAAAATTATGTCCTTGTTATGTGCATATATAACATGTGTGCGCCTGCCTGTTAAGCCACCATGGTGGATTTTTGGTAAGAACGGTGTGAATTAATAATTTTTTTTTTTTTTGCTTAAAAATCTTTTGTGAATTCATAAAGTTAACATTGGTTAGCGTTACGTCACATTATGGTATTTGCCGTTTAAATTTAAAATCATATGAAAAGCATAGGCATGTGTAAAAGTTATTTGTCATTATTTTTTATTGAATGATGTTATTTTTTATGTTCAAATATCATTTAATTAACTAAACTTTTGAGTTTAAGTAGTTAATTAAATGTAGTCAAAATTGAATTGACAAAAATATCAAATTTAATAGAAATAATATTTAATTAGATATTACTTACGTCACAATCAAACTCCAAATTATCAAGGGTCATTATTTTTTCCGTGTAAGCAGCAAAAATGGAAATAAACAATCACAGAAATCGAATTGGATTTTTAGGAATTAATTCGTGCGAAGTCGTGCGAGATCGTGCGAAGTCGTGCGAGATCGTGCGAGGGTAAAATCTGGCTAATTAAAGGGTCAAATTGATTTAATATAAATAAATTGTGATGGAATCAGGACACATCATATCCCAATCAATTAATGTATTTTTGATGATAAAAATTAATGTATTTTTTTTCTAAAAAAATTAATGTATTCTATATAATCACGATCTTTTCTTTCAAAAGAAAGATATATATTCATCATTTTTGATCCTTTTCTTTAATAATATAATAAGATCTAAAAATAGAAAATGACATCTTGAATTTTAAAAGGATATATCAATAAAAACTAAAAAAAAATATTAACTAATGTATTTAGTTTTACTGAATAGGTAATGTAATGATTAGTAATCAATTTTGTTCACTTTTCACCGATTTAAGTAAAATGTAATTATATTGAAAATTAAAATCATAAATGTTGTTTTTTTTGGTTTGAGATTCGTTATCTCAAAGTTATAATGAAACCCTACTTTAATATTCAGTGCAGTGAGTCCAATAAATTTAAGAGGGAAAAATAATAATGCTTTATTTAGGGTAATCATGTTTGTTGAATAAGAAAATAAAGTTATAGAACAAAAAAAAGTCATTATTTAGTTCAAAATTTAATTAAATAATGAAAAGACTAAATAAGTATATAAATTATATCATATTTTTTATTGATTCAAAAAATATATACTATTTATCTTAATGGGTAAGTGTCAATTGTGAAAAACAATTAATAAATAGGAAAAAAAAAAAACAAAATATCATATTAGGTAGTATATTACAAAAAATATCTATTCCATTGAAGAAATTAAACTAATCAAATTTTGATTTTATCTTGTAGAGATAAAAGATTTCATAAAAAAAAATCTTGTAGAGATAAAATTAAACACGATCTATTATTTTTACAAATAACATGAAATGTAGGGGTATACGTGGGTTGGATTTGGCCGGTTTTGACAAAACTCGATGCCCGACCCGATCGATCATCTTTGGGTTGGGTTAAGTTTTAAACTCGTATTTTTTCATTTAACTCGAACCGACCTGATCAAGAACGGGTTGAGTTGGGTTGCCGGGTTATACTTAAATAATAACATGTTTTTTTATTTTACCGAAAAATATATTGAATGAAAATATATTTAATACTTAAATGTCTCAAAAGCTATAAAATTTCCATCACATCATTCAATTTTTAAAAAAAATCATCAACCTCTCACACAAAAAAATAAATTTAACAATCGTCAAATACATAAATAAATTCAACAACAGTATATCAATAAAATATAAAAATTCATCAATTCTAAGCAATGTCAACTTCAAGTACAAGCATAACAAATTTCTCAAAGTCTAGAAGGGAATAATTGGGAATCTGCAAAAATATTTATTAATAATAAAAGTGAGGAGAAAACAGCTAGCATTGCTACTTGGTCGACCACATTACGTTCATCATTACACATAATCCACCAACCATTTTAGTTTACTAAGCTACCATAATTTTTTAATAGTAGTGCTTCATTTATTTATAGTTAGAGTACTTACTATTTTCAAATAAAATACTAAAAAAAAATGTTTAATAGATTTAAATATAAAAATTTTAAACTAAATTCATCATAAGATTTTGTATAAGCATCATTTTTGTTCATAAATAGTATTTAACTCAAATGAATAGTATTTAACTAACAAAAATTGTATTTAACAAATGTAAAAAATTTAAACTAAATTCATTATAAGTATAAGTTTTTCGTTCATATCTTTATTATGTAAAACTATAACAAAATATAACATTTAAATAAATAGTATTTAACTCAAAAATTAAATTGTTATGAATTCAAAAATTAGATACGAATTTTGTGAATAGACATATCCGAGATTATAAGGCAAAAACAAATTAAAAGTCAAATTGCGAGAAAAATTAAGTATTTTGGCTAGACGCATAAATACCTTCGATCAGCATTCATATAAAAATCAGTTATTAACAATATCCGAAACTCTATTGATCTGCTGGATTGCCAAACAAATTTTCTTTAAAAATATAACTAGTTACCGGGATGGGTCGACAGATTCAAATTGTTAAACTCATTACCCAAACCCAATATAAACGGGTTTCAACGGATTAGGTTGGGTTGGACCCGCATCCATGAGCCTCAGATTCCTCCTTTAACCTTCCTTTTTTTGGTGGCAGAGAAACTGGTCAAACCTTAAAGTTTTTTTGGTTCTCTTAAGCTGTTTTCAATTTACGACACAAACAATAGGTAACCTCGACACCGTAATACAGAAACTTTATTCTCATTTAATATGTTGTAAACGCATTTGATAATTAACACCAACAAATTACATCAGAACATGTTGTGTCACTGAAAAATACGATTGAGGGTTGCCGCCAATCGTACTCCTGCTTGAGCTAATCGCAAATTGACTATCGGCAAACGTGATAAGAAGTAATCATCTGCACGGCATTGTTTCATGATACAATGAGAAAATTTAAACGTGATATGAAGTAATAATTTGCAGGGTATTGTATTTTAGCGTACCTTCTAGTACAGAACCTTCAGGGGCACCTTTATATGCCCATTGACAGGCTGCCTTAATACCTTCAGATGCATATCTACAAAATTATCCAAGTTAAATAGATAGCTTGGGAGGTTCAACAAGGGCACCAGATGGAAGAATAGTAAATTTGTAATTGCCATTAAAATATTTTCAAACTAAACATGTAATGAAGAAATAAAATTTCATAAAATAAGTGCTAATGGGACATACATATCTGGGCATGTGGTCTCATCAGAACTGCAAGCTTCCCATTTGTCAACTTCATCCGACCATGTTTTCTGTATCAGATAAAAAATTTGAAGTAAATATTAAACTTTGATAAGTACTTCCATAGTAAAATCCTTGCAACATTGCATGGATGTAACAAAAAAGTTGGCAGGAAATAGAGGTGTAAAATTTCGCTGCAACGTTAGCATAAGACTTTTCTTAAATACCGTGATATTCTCTTGAATAGCACTAACGAAGTTATCTCTGTTAGAGTCATAGAATCTTTCTTCTGCTGTCTCAATTATGCTCTGATCCCAAACCTATGATGTACAAAATTAGTCAGTCCAGTAGATACAGTGAAATAGTCAAATAGATCATTTTGTAGTAGCTGATGGTGATGAGAATTGAGGTCACTCACATGGTGAAGATTTTGCTTCCTTGTGTACCAATGAACATTAATTAAATTTGCTCCCTTGTCTGAGGTAAAACCAACATGTAGAGGCTGCAAATAAACCAAGCAAAAAGAGCATTATATAACTAAATTTCAAGTTGAAATATAAACTTGAAGCTTTGTTATTGTTATGTATATGTACCTGATGGACATCTCCCATAAAATGAGAAAGGAAAAGAAGGGCTTGTGTGAGGTTATCTGATATTTTGATTTGATTTCCCCATGTAAAAAATGAATTTGGTTAGTAAGCAGATGAGAGATGATATAAAGAAGAAGAAGAAAAAATTTAATGAGAATATTAGGCTCATAGCAGGGGCTTACATTGAGTGTCTTTGCCATAGTCAAGAAGTTGTGTGGTGTAATTGTTAATTGCTCCCACAACACATCTTCCTTTTTCACCATTCTGATCCATGCAATCCCCTAAATCAATGTTTAGGCAAATATTAAGTACAATACAAAACCATTTAATCCTAGCCTTGCCATCATATATTTCACTTTAAAATGCATTGGATTCCAATCCATTAATTTTTCAAATCCAAAAAATTAAAGATTTTTAGACCTATGCGGACACTAAATCACATGGTCAAGCAACCTTGGCCGTTTCATAAAAACCAGACAAATCGTATTTTAATTTCATCGAAAAGGTTTTAAAATATAACTCAAAATATGAATTGTCTAATATTCATCCAACGGCTGAGGTGTACGATTACGTGACAACATAGAATCCAATTTCTTAGTTTTTTAAATACTATTTGAAAATACATATGAGATGTTTATGGCATAAGTAAAAGCAGAGCATGAAAAAAATGAACTTACTGTTATACTGGTAGTTGCAAAGATCATCAGGGGTATCAGCAAAGTGCAAAGCAGCAGACCAGTGAAGATAAAATCTCACACGATCAGCCCATGAACACACACTTGCCAAGTCATTGTTTGCATAACCTGGCAGCAAATTTTTCACAGCCTCTGCAGCTGTGTCACTAAGGCGAGACTGTACATAAAAAAAAGACAAAGGTAATGTAAATCTTATGTGATGCTGCTATATATCTACTCTAATACAATTAATGTTTGTTTGATTTTACGATTAGATTGACAAAATCAGGATGAGCTAAAGGAATTTTGCATAAACTACTATTGGGGTCCGGATACTAATAATACTTTTTTGAAAAATCGCGAAAATTCAATGTGATTTTGACCCTTTTGTAAAACCAAATATATATTAAGAAAAAATAGAGTGAAAGAAAATTATTATTATTGGTGAGTCACCTGAGCGATACTACAAGCTATGGCATGACCATCTTCTCCCCAAGCTTGAATGTTTGGAAACAAAAGTATGAATGAGACTATAGTGACTAACTGGATTTTGTAATACTCCATTTTGTTTGTTTCACTGAAGAATGAAAATCATGTCCTTGCTATGTGCATATATATAATACATGTGTGTGCGCCTGTTAAGCCACGATGGTGGATTTTTGGTAAGAACCGTGTGAACTAATAAAGTTTTTTTTTTTTTTATCTTACGTGAATTCATAAAGTTAACATTGTTTAGCGTTACGTCACAATTATGGTATTTGCCGTTTAAATTTAAAATCATATGAAAAGGCATGCGTGAAAATTATTTGTCATTATTTTTTATTTTTTTATAAATAGAATGATGTTATTCATTATGTTCATAAATTGTAATTATATTAACTAAACTTTTGAGTTTAAGTAGTTAATTAAATGTAGTCAAAATTGAATTGACAAAAATATCAAATTTAATAGAAATAATATTTAATTAGATATTACTTCACAATCAAACTCCAAATTATCAAGGGACTGTAAGCAGCAAAAATGGAAATAAACAATCACAGAAATCGAATTGGATTTTGAGGAATGAATTCAAATGGGTCGTGCGAGAGTAAAATCTGGCTAATTAAAGGCCAAATCTATTTAATATAAATAAATTGTGATGGAATCACGACACATCATATCCCAATCAATTAATGTATTTTTTATGATAAAAATTAATGTATTTTTTTTTTCTAAAAAAATTAATGTATTCTATATATTCACGATCTTTTCTTTCAAAAGAAAGATATATATTCATCATTTTTTATCCTTTTCTTTAATAATATAATAAGATCTTTGTTTATATTTTTTTATCAATAATGTTAGTCAAAGTAATTATTCCAAAAAATAGAAAATGACATCTTGAATTTTTAAAGAATATATCAATAAAAACTAAAAAAATTATTAATTAATGTATTTAGTTTTACTGAATGGGTAATGTAATGATTAGTAATCACTTCTGTTCACTTTTTTATTTATTTATAAATAATCAGTAATTTTCACTGATTTAAGTCAAATGTAATTATACTGAAAATTAAAATCATAAATGTTCTTTTTTTGGTTTGAGATTCGTTATCTCAAAGTTAGATTGAAACCCTACTTTAATATTCAGGGCAGTGAACCCAATAAATTTAAGAGGGAAAAATAATAATGTTTTATTTAGGGTAATCATGTTTATTGAATAAGAAAATAAAGTTATAGAAAAAAAAAGTAATTATTTAGCTCAAAATTTAATTAAATAATGAAAATACTAAATGAGTATATAAATTATATCATATTTTTTATTGATTCCAAAAATATATACTATTTATCCTTAATGGATAAGTGTCAATTGTGAAAAACAATTAATAAATAGAAAAAAAAATAAACAAAATATCATATTAGGTAGTATATTACAAAAAAATCTATTCCATTGAAGAAATTAAACTAATCAAATTTTGATTTTATCTTGTAGAGATAAAAGATTTCATAAAAAAAATCTTGTAGAGATGAAATTAAACACGATTTATTATTTTTACTAATAACATGAAATGTGTGGCTAAGAAACATCAAATATATGGCCAAATTCCGTATGAAAAATCGGGTCGAGAATTAGTTTCATATAAAGTCCAAAGGGCTTAAACTGTGGTAATTCCATGAGACGTCTATGGGTCAAAGACACTATATATTTCATTGATAGCCATTTGTTCCTTATATATAGAATATTATTCCCAATTTTTTTTTATAAATATATTTTTTTAACAGAAAAAGACTACTAATACGAGCCTATCATTTGCAACATTGTGAAATTAGAAAACTTAGATATTAAGCATGTATTAATATTATTAATATTATTATTATTATTATTATTATTATTATTATTATTATTATTATTATGGAGTCACGTTGATAATAATGCATTAATATATTTTTCTTTAAAGTTCAGTTTTTTTAGTTAAAAAATTCAAAATATTTAGAAACATATTTATAGAATTTAAATAAAAAAACTAATTAATAAAAATTTAATTTGCCGAACAATTGAATTTAGGTTACCTACAATTGAATTTTTTTTTTCATGAAATAAATTTAGAGTGAGAGAATAATGCCCTAATCCAAGAATTTATGGTACAATATAAC
>JBBPBP010000001.1:15502155-15519895 GCA_037974735.1 Cicer chorassanicum
AGATAGAAAATACATTAAAATTCATTAACATTATTGTTCTTATCGTACAAATAATTTTGTTTGAACATTGTAGGATATTTTACATTTTCAAAATTACTAAAATATTATTGATAATATTATAGGATCATATATACAAAGATGTTACACGAACTAGATGAATTGTAATGAATATTTATGATTACATTTCATATGGAGTTTATAATATAGTAATAACGACACAAATAACAACATAGAAAAAACAATTGGATATACTTCTAGATGTTATATTTGTGCAACACAAATTTTATATAAATAACTTATAAACCAATAAAAAAAGACATAAACAGCTAAAAATAACTCGCCAAATATTAAAATAAAATAAAAACCATAAACAAAAAAACTGTGAGTAGTTTATTTTGAATATTATTGTGCACCAATCTCTTTTCCTTCTCCGGCAAAACTACCAGAAAATGACAGCTTGTATACAAAGTGAAAGGCAATCTGTTGCAACAATTTTAATTTGCAATTTGTATCAATAATTAACTGACTTCCAAATCCGAACTTCTCGTGCTCATATTGCATCACCGATATATATATCCCACTTTTTTTAAAAAATTAATCAACATATCCTATAATTTATATATTAAAATATCTAAGACTTTTAGGAACTTGTATCTCCACTTTGCGACACACAAAAGATGATCTTTTCTTTGTAGATAGCTGCATTCTGCTAAGGATCGCAGGAATGCGACCCCTGAAAGTGAAAAAAACTAAAGTATTTTGGTATATAAATTTCAATCTATAATATATTGGTTACTTAAAAAAAAAAAATGATATACATGCAAAAATTCATCAAGGAGAGTGCAAAAATATTTAATTTTTACTTTAATCACCTTTAAAATTAAAATGTATAGTGTAAAACTATTGTGTATAGAAATTATTTGTCTTAATTGCAATTTTAGTCTTCCTATTTTTATTGAGTCAAAAAATTGGTCTTCCATTTTAAAAGTCAACAATTTTTGTCATCTCTCTAATTTTTAATTAAAAAAAATGACGTAAAATGTTTTACATAACACCAATGAAATTAAAATAAAATACAGTAAAAACTTAGATTTCAATTTCATAAATTTTGCATATTTTTAATTTAATTAACGACGTATAAATAATTAATGCATATAGACGGTTATATATTATAGAATTATATGTCGCCTCATTAAAAATATTATATATCATAAAATTGTATATCACGTCATTAAAAATATGACATATCATTATTTTTTTAGTTCAAAAATCTGTTGAGAAGCTAAAACTGTCGACTTTTAAAAATAAAGAAGAATTTTGTAAATCATTATGCAATTAAACCAATTTATTTTTCTTCCATAATAATAACGTCGAAGTTACTTCACAAGTTGCCAGGTGCTTCTCGACTTTCATTTTACGTCGTATTTTACTCAATTCTCACTATATTAAAGATCTTTCTCTTAATCCAAAATAAATTTAATTTTATGACAAGTGCGATATTTATCATTTAATTAGTTTAATTAATAATTATAATATTTCTATTAATAGTAATCTATCTATTATTATTTTTAATTAATTTTATTTATGATTGATTAATTGATTGTAAGTTGTATTAATAATGCAATGCATGCGTGTTTTCAATGTACTTTCAGCAATAAATAAAAATGCGTGAATTTCAAAAATTAAATAAGGTAATAACAATTTGTCAAAAAAAAGCTCAATTAGTTTTTTTATTTTTATTTCACCATTTTACTCTTTTTATATTTGTTGACTTTAACAATTATCACTTTGTTTTCTTTATGAATCTTGGTGTATACGGTATTATTTATCTCCTTAATTTAATTTGTGTAATAAAATCATCAATTCATCTATCAAGAGTACTGGTGTTAATTTCAGTTCATTAATTATTGGCTTCATTCCACATTTTTTATTTTTGATAAAAAAATGATTTACAAAATGTTTTATTTTTTCTTGAAATCTTTTTGTTCGAGAAAAAGAATTTTTTTGATTTTTCTCACAATTTTTGGAGAAAAAAGTGATTTAATTTTTTTTCCAACAAAAAATGTTTTAATTTTTTTTGATATTTTTCTGAGAGAAATAATTTTAAGAAATTTTTCAAGAAAAAAATCTCAATTAATAAAACATTGGATTCATAAACCCATCACTTAAACTCACAAAAATAATAAGATAATAGGTTGAAATTTTAAAAAATTATTTCAATTGAGGGTCTAATGTTAAGATGATTAGTAGGGAATTTTTTAATGGAAACTTTAGAGTTTAGGGCTTAATTGACAGCTCCAATCAAGTGACACGAATCCATCATTCATTTCTATCTTCCGTTAGTTTTTTCATTTGCCAAAAAACATAGGAAGCATACATCTTTATCTTTCTTTCATTTATTTTTGCAAGCTTTTCTTCTTAAATACTATTCCCTCATATTATTTCTTCTACATAAATTCCTTCTTTCTTTATGCTTTTTACATTTGTTTATTTTTGTGTTTTTAAAATTTATCTTTTCAAAATTTTTTATCATCCATGTTTCTTAGTGGTTGTTGGTGTTGGAGGAAGATGAAGGGTAACACGACCGGGTTCCATGGTGGATTTGCAAAAAGTAGAGGAGATAAGAGACGAATATTTCATGATTTATTCGAATTAGTTACATCTAGGTGGTTTGTATTGATTTTGTGCTCATGTTCATATATAGACAATAATAGATCTTGCACGAAATATTAAGGGATCGACAAATATTAACTAAAATATTATAATTAAAATTCATAAAACTGTTTTATCAAAGATTCAACATAATATCAATAGAAAATAAAATTATAATATATATGTGAAAAGAGACATTTACAAATTAACTAAAACAATATAATCTGTGAAAAGAGTTTGACGATACAGTTTATTAATTAACTAAAACAATTCACAATTAACAAATAGTATTACACTATATCATATATCAATTGTTAACATGTAAATTATTATAATTAGTTAATAGGTAGCAGATGTGTTGCTAATTGTTAAGACAAACTCTCAAATTAAGTTTTGATGAAAATAAACAAATTTTAATTAAGAATATTAATTATGATTCTAAATGTTATGTTAATTTAATATGTGCTCTTGAGTGTTTTCATCAAAGATATGAACCAAGCAAAGCAAAGAAATCAGATAAAAAACAAATAAAACAGTCATGATCATAAACTATACAAAACAGAGAAAGATCAGCAGAATCAAAAATGATTATCACAGCCACTTCACCAATCTTTCTCCAGCGCTTTTACATTGATTCTGCCTTAATTCTTTATATCAGTTTCATCAGTACATGGCAAGGAACAGATAGGAATCATGTTTACTCAAAACGGTTCTCGAATCACTAAGATAAATCATCATGAATCTAAGCATGTCAAAAACGGACTGCAACTTTCTCCAGTCTGGAACTGTCAAGAAAGTTGAACAAAACTGAACGTCAAGATTGATTATAAGTCCTCAGCTTGTCCAGAAGACTATCAGATTAGATTGATCATCTTTCTCCACCTTTAATCAACGTTCTCCGTTTCTGAAGAAGAACAATCTCTGTTTCTGCAGAAGAAGACTTCTCAATTCTGCAGAAAATTATTCACTCCTTTCCAATCAGTTTTGGATCAAATCAAGTGTCCAAACCAAAGCTCAATTATCATCAAGTATTATCAAAACTTAATGGGTCATTAAGCGCGCAGGAAGCTTGTGCAAAATTAAGTAAAACAGCCCAAACAACAAAACCCAAAACTGTCACATGAATGATGCATGTTGTCAACAGATTCGTTGCTTCTGTCAGAAGGAAAACAGAGCACTACCAACAACTCTTTCTGACTAGAATTAATTGCTCAAATCATCTATAAAAGGAAGACAAAATCGCAAGCATCATTCAGATCTTCAAGTGCCAAGTATTCTCATTAAATCATATTCACTTGCATTCTTGAAGCTATCTCATTCACAAAAGAAACCAGGCTGAAACCATTACATACTTCCAGTTTATTCTACTGAGTTCTTTACGTTCTGAATTTATTCTCAAACAAGAGTTAAGCATAATCAGGTTCAACCAAACCCTTTAAATCATTATTGTATAAACTCATAACTATAAGGATTGTTTATAGTTTGAATTTGATTAAAAGAGTTAACTGTAAAATCCTAGCAGATTAGTTAGGTGACTTGATTGAATCCTTTCTAGGTGGAAAAGAAGTGTAGTTACAGATCAAGGTTGATCTTTAACTGTGATTATTCTCCGTTCTTTGAACACTTAGTGAAAATCTCACAGTTGTGAGGACTTGACGTAGCCCACGTTGGGTGAACCAGGATATATCTTTGTGTGGTATCTCTTCCTTATCTCTATTTACATTCAGTTATTGTTATTGTCAAAATTAAATAGAGAAACTAAAAACTGTGATTTTAATTAATCAAGAATGTTCTGCGTTTTCTGTTTCGAAACCAAGAACGTTCTTCGTTTCTGTTTTCATAACCATGATCATTCTTGAGTTGTTTTCTTAAGTTTTTAACAGGAAATTTTAAATAGGCAAGATTACAATTCAAACCCCCTTCCTTGTAACTTGACATTGCTACTTCAATTGGCATCAGAGCTGGTCTCTAAAAAGAACACTTTAACCAAGTGCTAGAGAAAAAGATCTAGAAGAAAAAAATGTCAAAAGCAAAATACATTGTTGAAGGAGGATCCTCAAACAGGCCACCATATTTTGATGGAACTGATTACTACTTTTGGAAAAACAAGATGCAACTGTTTCTAAAGTCTCAAGACACAGGAATGTGGCGCATCATTACAGATGGAGATTTCATTCCAAGAGCTAATCAAAATGATTCAAACTCTGCCAAAAAGGAAGAAATCAACTGAACATCTGAAGACAAAACTAAGGTACTCTTAAACTCTAAAGCTCAATTATTCTTATCGTGTGCTTTGAGCAGGGAATAAAGTGAAAGAGTCGATGAATGCAAAACTGCTAAAGAAATTTGGAATACATTGCAAATTCATCATGAAGGAACAAACCATGTCAAAGAAACAAGAATAGACATCGGCATAAGAAAATTTGAGTTGTTCGAAATGAATGAAGGAGAAACCATTGATGAAATGTATTCAAGGTTCACAACTATAGTGAATGAAATGCGATCCTTGGGAAAGGCTTACTTAGTACAAGATAGAGTAAAAAAGATCATGAGATGTCTTCCAGTCGTATGGAGACCAATGGTAACAGCTATAAGCCAAGCCAAGAATCTTGAAGTACTGGCACTAGAAGAGCTAATTGGAACCTTAAAAGCACATGAGGTATTACTGTAAGAAGATAAACCTGTCAAGAAAGGAAAAAGCAATAGCCTTAAAAGCATCTGAAGAAAGCATGCCTGACCAATAGAGGAAGAACCAGAAGAAAAAAGTCAAGAAGATGTTGATGAAGAAATAGCTATTCTCACTAGAAGAATTCAAAGAATAATGAGAAGGAGAGACCAAATGAAGAAGGGATTCCCAAACAGAAAAGAAAATCCTAAAACAGAACTAGACAAAAGCCAAATTACATGTTTTGGATGTAATAAACTGGGACATTACAAATCTGAGTGTCCTCTGAACAAAAGAACATCAAACAGATTTCCTTTCAAAAAGAAATCAATGAACAAACACTGAAGAAAATGAGGTAACAAATTATGAATCCTGCATTTTATGTGAACAAATGGATAAAGAATTTGACAACTTATTAAATGATTCAAACATACTCATTCAAAAGTGTAGTTCTTTAAAAGAAAAATTTTATAAAGAAAAGGAAGAGAAAGAAAAAACTCAGGTTATGAATGATAAGCTAAAGGAAATCATTCAAAATCTGAAAGAATCTCAGACCAAAAACTTTCACACTGAAAATCAAGAAAGTCAAGAACATTCTGCACTTCAAAAGGAGAACGTTCTCCTAAGCTGAAGTTCAACTTTTTAAAAATGATTTGTTGACAAGAACTATTGACATTTGTTTTTTACTCTATTTATAGAGAAAAATTACTTAAATAAGAAGGGTAAAAGAGCAATAACATGAGAAATATAAGATACAAATTGATATAGTATGAGGATAAAGACCAAAAAACGACATTGACGACTGCAAGGAATAGTTAAATTTTATGAAAAAAAAAAAAGAATTTTAAATTTTAATTATAATAAGTTATTTATTGTTATCATTCGAATAGAGTTAAATAGTATTCTTTATATATATATATATATATATATATATATATATATATATATATATATATATATATATATATATATATATATATATATATATATATATATATATATATATATATATATATATTGAATCACAACAAGTGAGAGGGAGAATTGAAGAGGAGAGTGGGAGAACTCATAAATGAGATAAGGGAGAGAGCAATAAATGAGATGAGAGATGGAAAGAGGCAGATAGGGGAGAGTTCACGTTCTCAAAACCCGTTGAGGATATCTTAGTAACTTATTATTATTATTTTAACAATCTATTATTATTTGTAAAAATAAATTTTAAAATATAGAAGATGTTGTTACATCTGTCCGCTCTTGAGAAGATCTGCTACTGTATATAGATATATTTTTATTCAAATTTGGATTTTAAAATCAAATCCAATCTATCATGTATTTTCAATTTGAGAAAATAAAAAGAAGAAAAGAAAGTAATGATTTCGATTGATCAATTGAGTTGCTTTGTAAATAATTACTGCAAGTGATTTTTTTAAGTCCCTAACAAATTGTGTCATAAATTCTTTCTCTATTAAAGGATTTTAAATGACCCGTAAAAATATGTTTAATGTATTTTAATTTCTATACTAATATAATTTGATAGTTTCCCTTAGAAATTTGTTGGTAGTCTTATATAATTGAGATTGTGTAAATGAAGATCCTCATTTAAGGTGCAGGTCATCCAAGACTATTTTGTAGTATTCTTCATCTGCGTCTTTTTTACAAGCCTTCGTCAACCGTGTATTTTTTTTTTTTGTGAATAACTGTGTATTTGTTTTTAATGCAAAAAGTCAATGTTAAACTCCTTTCATGTCATGCGTAAATGGTAATGTAGAAAGCAGAGAATATAAATGTATATTTTCCATTATACATATTGTATAAACATTTTTGTATATATTTAGCATGGGTTTTTTGTGTTGTATAATTTGATTATTTAAATTAAATTTATTATTTTTCTAAATTTCTAATAATTATGAATTTTATTATTAAAAAAAATTGTAGTAAATAGATGAAATATTTAAAATAATATTTTTTGATAAGCAATTTAAACTAATATTTTATTTGAAACTTTATTTTAATTTTTTTTTAAAATAAAACAAAAAGATGGTACTACATTATAAAAATCATTTTAAAAAAATGATAATAAATAACATAATATCTAAATAAAAGAATGTGGTTTAATATATGATTCTTAATTACATTAATAAATTAAAAAAGATATTAAACTCAAATTTTACTCATGTTATATCTTTATTATTAGAATTTATTCATTATCTGCGCGTCGCACGGGTTAATATACTAATTAATAAACATAAACAACACAGTGAACTCACAACTCAAATTTATATAGATTGAAATGACGGTGTTATTGTCGGCCTAACAAATTTCAAGTTAGCTAACAATGTACATCATATCAAACCGTTAACTATGAATGTATTTACACATCAAAGAGACAATAACAAAACTAATATTGATAATTAAAACAAACTTACCAACAAAGTTATTTTTTCCCTAAAAGGTTAGCGTTGATTAATAGCGTGATCAAAGTTAATTAATTAAGTGTTATTCATGAATTCAACAGGCATAAACTATTTTTTTTAATGATGTAGTGGTATATCGCTTCTTGAGTTCTTGTTGACTGTTGTTTACCATGTTTAAACAAGTATAAATAAAATTTCACACATGAAAATACACACAAAAAAAACGAATTTCCTTTTTAATGTAACTTTGTTATGTTTTTTTTCCCTAAAGTCCATACTAATTTGATTAGGAATAGCACCTCAACTCATGCAAAGTTTAGATTAGGAGTTTGAATCTCTCAATTCTCTCTATTTCTTTTAAATTTTTTTTTTAAAGAGGTTTATTTTATCATTTGTCTATTGGCTCATGTAATATTTTAAAATTCCTTTATATTTTATAATTTATTTTTCTTATTTTCAAATAAAAGTTGACAATAGATGAATTATTTGATAGATAATTTTAAAACAATAATAATATATACAAATTATAACATATGTACGTATAAGGAAATAGAAGAGAAAAATTTGTGTACTATCTTTTATATTCATAAAAAAGAGAAGGTAATGAAAGGATTAAGATTCATAAAGATGAGAGTAGATTATCCTCATAATTGTCTATTTCTTCTCCATTAAACTAATCTTCTAATGAGACAACCATATATGTTGGTCTTCTTTCAAAACACCAATTTTGTTCAATCACTCAACTATATATAGCTGTAGCAAATCAAGTAAATTTCATTACTTTTTTCCAAAAGCAAAAATCCATTATACATACTATCACAAAACAGTGTATCCAGGTATCTTGGAAGTCACCTCCTCAAAACTCGTTCAAGATTAATATAAATGAATCTTTTAAGAATTCTTCGATTGCTACTTTTCGTAATACTACTTTGTTTATTATAAAAAAAATAAGAAAAGATCGTGAGTGAGAGTGCCGGTGTGAAAGAGAGAGAACATTGAGATGAGGAATGAGAAAAAGATAAATAATGTGATCAAAAGAATAATAGAATTAAGGTTTTTTTTTTTATTTTACTCAAAAAAATTATAGATAAATTACTAATAGTGTGGCAACAATTAAAATTATTTTACAAATTTATATAGATATTTTATGTTATTTTCACATTCACTTCATTAACATTACATATTTTCAATGAACATGTTCCCATTACTATGTTAAAAAATCTAATAAAAAATATCTCACATGGATCAAACCATGTCTTTAGGAAGATTAAATAGAAATGTGAACACCATGAAAATCGTGATCATATATAATATTTCACTCGTCCAAAAATCATTAACATAATTAACAAACGAACTGATTTATATATAAAAAAACATAATAATTGTTCTTGTATATAATATTTCACACATTCAAAAACCATTAACATAATTAACAAACTAGATTATATAAAATCAAGGATGAAATGTAAGCAAAAATCATTCTATACATAAAAAATCATATCATTTTGTATATTAAAATTTATCTTATGATAAGCTTTGAATACATGTACGAGCACACATGATGACATACCTCAATCAATGATTAGTATTATATAAATATCATTGGTGCAATGTTTTAAAAATAACCCAATTTTTATAGATATAAAAATAAAGATTTAAATTTTATTATATGAATAATAGACTGTTTTAGTCTTAATAAAAAACTTGACGTGAGACATGTTAAAAAAAATTTAAATAAATGGTATGTATAGTTTTTTATGGATGTTTTTATTATTTTATTTTTGGTGCAAAAGAAAGTAAGAGCCCAAAAAAAAAACGCTAAGGAATTATCTTAACACATGCAAACTCTAAAAATATCATCAAACATAAACCTTTGAAGCTCACTAGACAAAGTCTCCAAAACATTACAAGTAAAGGAATCTATAGATAGGTTGTATTAAGGCAGCAACCTACACTTTTGTTTTCTCCCGCCAAGTATATCTCACTTGGTCATGTCAATCCCGATCCAGCAGATTGCGGAAGCGCCATACCAAAATATGAACCATTGCTCTAATCTTACAATTAACAATAAATATGTCTATTAGAATTATGGAGTCACTTTCAACATTAATACTAGAGAATCGCTCCCTCCAGGCCAATTTCAAACTAAGGTACATGTATGTTATTGACAAAATTAAAATTTGTCAATAAATAAAAGTTTGTTCGATAGAAATGAAGAGTTGAAATCAAGGTCAATAAAAATGTTAAATTTCATATTACACGAACCATCGACAATAGTGGAGTCGGCTAAACATGAAATAATTCGACATCCAACAAAGTTTAGACGAAACAAAGGTGGATAAAATAAATTGTCATGATTGTGACATCTCACATAGTAAAGCTATTTAGTTTATTTTATCTATAAATAAAACTTCTTGCTAAAAAAAGAAAGGATTTGAGGTCTTTTGTCTTTGATATATATTACAAGTAGTATTATAACGTCTATGCATAGAAATTAATTTCTATAAAAAAATATTTTCATTTATCAAATTAGATGATAAAATGATATATATTTTATGTCTTTTTTTATTTTATAAATGAAATGATATAATCATCACCAGAAACTGTCACACAATTGTGAAATTTTGAATTCAAATTCGAAATATAATATTTTATTATATATAATGTTTTAATAATATCGATATTTTTCAAAATTAAACTATATATATATATATTATGTCTACCCCGTAGAAAGAAATTTCCACGAAACCCACTGAGCCATGTATTACACGTTTTAAATTTAATTTGGTGCAAGCACCGCATGTTTTCAAATGTTCAAAGTTAGACTTTGAAATAAAGTTGGAGCACGATGCCCGAGGAAGCTTGGATGAATAAAATAATACTTAGACTTAACAATGTAATTAAGATAGGAGGAAAAGCTATATATTTGTTTGGACCACATAGGGAAAGTTAAAAACTTAAAACATATCCAAATCTATACTCGCTGATTCATATCGACAATCCCACCTCAGCATTGATTTTATTCCTACAACACAATACAACAATACAATGCAACATGTAATAACAATCAAACAACCTATTTCGTTAAGTGGAACGAATCCAACTCCCAATCTGTTTGCACGTATTTATATATCAACCATATAGTCTTATATAACACATTACATTACTACTACTTTACGATCATCTCTTATCTTTTTTGATTTAAATATTTTTCCTGTTTCTTCATTCTCCTCCCTCTGCGCATTGCTGTTGGAGTTTACAGGTTCTTGCACAAAAAGAAAATGATCATGCAAGTTCCCGTGACACACAAACTCAACCATCTCCTCAGTTTTCTTCAAAATCAATCTCATCCTCAATCTTCTTCCGTAGCTCTCAATCTTTGCAAATGGGGTGTTCTTTTTCTCGCTCTACTCGCCACTGTTCGCACCATTCTCATCATCAAATTTCGTCAAAATGCCCCTTCTATCTCTCCTCTCATCGTGGTAGCTGAAAGTGATTACAGCTACGACGACAGTTGTTCCTCGTCGTCCTCGGAATTTGAAGAAGAGGACGATGAAGAAGAGGTAGAAGAAGAAAATGAAAACAGAAAAGGTGAGTTTTTCCGAATCAGAGGCTCCGGCAACGGTGAAAGCGAGTTTCTACGTAGTTGTTGTAGCATTAGCGATATCTTTTCGCTTTCGGAAATCGCGAACAGCGAAAGCGTCGTGAAACTTAGGGATACAATAGGGTTGGGATTAGGATTTGGATTTGACGATTCTGTTTCCTCCAGTGACGGCAGTATTGTCTCCGTTTACGGCGCTAATGAGGAGCAGAGAAATTCGCCGGCGATGGTGGTTTCTGCCGGAGAAAATGCGTCGGGGAATGTTGCATTGAGGATTTGGGATACGCGGCTACGGCGTCGGATACCGGCGGTGGTCGCGGAGTGGGGGGCTGCCGGCATTGGAAAAACCGTTGAAATTGAAACCGCCGGACAGAATGTTTATGTTAGAGATAACGGACGTTATGAGTTGACGGTTGGTGACATGAGGAATGTGAGATCGCCGTTAGTAACGGAATCTCAACTAGACTTGTGGATAAATTCCTACCTGGTTAACATGTAATCCTCAGGGATCAAGAGTTATTTCTGTTAAAAAAGAAATGTACTGTTCTTTTTAATTTGTAACTGTGAATGATGCAATATATTAACTTAGAGTTAGACAATTGATTTCCCTTCCTGATCACTTTGAGAATGAGATTTAAGATTCAAATATAAGAGCTACTGCCTACCATAATATACTAACAAACAATAAACAATACTATTTTTTTTTTATTACAAAGGAGGGTCCGTGGTCCAAAGAAAAAAACGAAAAACAATAAAGAAATTAAACGAATGTTTTTATATGTGTAATATTATTTTTTTTCGCAAAATTAAGTTATAAGATGATAGTTGAAAAATTAGTTTACAGTTGATAAATAATAATTGATGACATATAACTGAAAAACTAGTAAATTGAAATTAAAGTGTCAGAAAAATTTAGTTTTTATAAATATAAAATGACAAAAAAAAACATAATTATTTGAATGTATTAAAAATATTTTAAAAATAAATTTTGAATTTTCAAGCAAATTTTCTTCTTTCACTTCCTCCGTCACGTTTGCTCACTATATCTCACCATTTTTTACTCCTTCGATATTTTTATTTATGAATTTTGAGGAAGAAAAAAAAAATCAATAAACCATTTTACAAATATAATTTTTAGTAAAAAAAATTTCAATTCCAAACTTTTAAACAAATTTTCAATTACAAATAATTGGACTATATGGCCGGTAAAAGGGCCAAAAATATGATTGAAAATAAATATGACAACAACGTTAATCAAATTGATTTGCTTAATAAAATATCTTTTTGAAATAAAAATGAATTTTTGCAAAAATGTTATTAAGAATACGAAGAATGTAGCAAATAACGTGACTAAGTGGTGAGTGAAGTAGTTATATAATATTTTACAAAATTAACTAAAAAAGTTAATAAAATTAAAATAATATGGTTATAAATGGAAGAAAGTCTAAAAAAAAATATATGTTATAAGCTCAAACGATAGTTAAAATAACATTTCACAAAAAAAATTATAAGTTCATGTAAAAAAATTGTTAACCAAACATGTCTAATTTGATCAAACAAACTTTTAAGTTAATTCAATAAACAATAGGCTTACTTATTAGTATTACTAAACAGACACTAAGTCTCGAAAATATCATCAAATAAGAGTTGTCTAAGCTCAAAAACTCTAAAACAACAAAGTTTCAAAAAGCAAAGATAAGTCCAAAAATAGTCTCTCAATTTGTGTTTCAATTGCTTTCACGTCATGTATGAGTAAAATGAATGTCTCAATCTTTTTAAGAAAAACTAGCGTGTAATCCATGCATCGCAAGAGACAAATTATGATATGGACTTTTTATTGTTCTATTAAATATATATATTATCAATAAATTATTATCTATAATAAATTTTTTGTCTAGATAATATATATAATTTTTATTTAAAAATGATTCAATTCAATAAATAAACGGCATATTAAAAACTTAGGTAATAAAATTAGACGACATGAACGAAATAAGTTGGCATAAACCAGAGACAATTTTAATCTCATGAATAACTAATAATAAGTAGCTTAGAACCAAAAAAGATTTAATTGACAAATTGTTGAAAAATTGTTTGTACACATCATTTGTAGTGTAAGCACATGAATTTCCTTATCATCCAAAATAATAATTTTTAATATTTTCCGTGACTTTATCCTTAAAATAACCACACATAATTAAATATGAGTACATACATGTCATTGCAAATAAAAATCAACTTGAGAAATAGATTGACCACGCCACTTACCTATGGTTAATATTGCCAAACAATGACAATTTTCTTAGAACTCAAATTCATTATTGATATATAAATCTTATCACAAGTGTTTTTTACTCTAATAATATTGGCTCCAATAAAATATTTTAGTGAAAAAAACTCCAATAATATTTATCCACAATTCATTTATAAATAATTGTTCCATTACAAAGTTTATCAGATTGATCTATGTTCTCAAAAAGCATGATTGGAACACCAATCGTCAACCTTAATCAGTGATTTAGAATTCCTATCATTTGAAAATTAAGGTGTGAACTAATCTTCTTGGACAACATAACTTTTAATTGGAATTAAAGTTATGTTAGAATTAATGTATTCTTTTTCCTCGCCTAGAATTGAAGATAGAACAATATCATTAACAATTTCTACAAATAATAGTTGTATAAAAATAATTGTAGTATGATAAGTGGAAAAAAAATTACATTCTTATATTCTAATCATAAATGGATTAAATTATCACAAATAATCATGGAATATTATTTGTTGTCAGCTAAAATAAATATTGTATACATTAATTTTAGAAAGAGGACAATCTAAATAAAATATCCTCAGGAAAACAAAGTACCCAACCATAGACATATATATATACACAAAATGCAAATGAAGAACATACAATTGAAACAAATTTTGGAAATCCACCCTCACTTTGTTTCAACAACCATTGATCATCACCTACAGAAATTTCATAATGAAAGATATCTCCACAAAGAAGAATCGTCTACTACATATGAGGACCCCTTTACAAGAAGATATCTCAATTGAAAGAGAGAAAAAAATCACACAACATTGAGAAAGTACTTGTCAATCCTAAACAAATTTAAAGAATATCAACAAACTAACAATCAATCTACAAATTAACTGTTACTAACAAACTCTAACAATCACTATAATATATAAATGATCATCAAAAGGATCTATTTATGTATTGCTATTTCACACAATAATATCACTAATGTAGTTACTTCCCATAAACGTAAAACTATCGTAAAGTATTATAATAAAAAATTAAAGATCAAATACATAGAGGTTTTTCCTATATAATTACAACCTCTTAGATATAAGCCTAATGAATCTAAGATTAACAAAACTATGAACTACTACTACCGAAATCAGAGCTTAAGGATATCAATCACATCCACATGTTTATAAATATAAGTATTGTTAATACAAAAGTCTATAACATCCCAATTACCTGTTTGTGCTCCCAATTAAATTTACGAAATCTTTTATATTATTGACAACTTCACCTATTTGTAACATATAGAATTGGTAACATGTAGAATTATGACACGATGAGAAAACGTGTTAAAATATAAAAGAAAGAAGAAGGGTTAAATGTAAATAATCATTAGATCTTACACAATAAATCAAATAACTCAAATATTTAATGAAAAATAATGATAGAATTAAGGGTTAAATGTATTTGTCGGTGTATGAATCTTAACTGACATTGTTTCTCTCTAAGGTTCATTCTCCATATAGAATTCTCTGCAAGCCATCAAACAAAACCAAAACAGAAAAGTTGTGTAAAAAAAGAAACAATAAGAAGAAGAAAAAACATAGAGAAATAGAACGATAAACACAACGATAGTGTTTGTGCAAAAGGGTGGAAGAAATAGAAAGGGTGGGAAAGAAGACGATTGAAGGCAATTAAGAGGTTCCTGAATGGGCGTATCAGAATATAATGTATAACCAACCTTTGGAAATAGTGGTTTCAGAAAATCAAAATAAAAAATCATAAATGAGAAATAGGGATAAATAATCGATAAACAAATTTGTTGAAGAAAAGAGTGCAACAAAAGAGATGAAATTGATCCTATTTATACATTTAAAAAATTTAGATAAGATTGATGAATCAGAATTATGAACAATCATTATTTCATTTTAACAAAGTTAAAGTATGAATCTATTCTTATCTCTCACACGCCATGTATATCCTACTTTCGTCTTTATATATAAAATTCTCTTGAAAATTTTATCCGTTTCTTTTAATAAGAACCTCTTTATATTTTCAATCATCTTAATTACTCTTTTTACTCACATACTTCAAATTAATTTACATTTTTTTCTATAATCAACCATAAATGTCGTAATAAAAACTTTACTAACTCTCTTTTTCGAAGAGTAAACATAAAAAAATCTTTTTAATTTTAGTATTCGTAAGTATTTTTTATTTAGTTAACATCCCTACAAATATAGTTTCATTTTAAAATAGTCATTTCATCCAATTTCTTTTACAAAAATTATAAGTTAAAACATAACAATTTTTTCACAAAAAACTAAAATATAATTAAATTATAATATTTTTTAACCTAAAATTAAACACATTTTTGTCTTTTTTTATAATAAATATGATATTTATATTTATGAATTGGTACGAGTGGGAAAATCCAAACCCCCTCGTGTATACAAAGATTTAAATTGCAAACCCAATGAAAAACGAGTGCGAGTTTTCTCCTATTAGTGTAGTGTAGGTGTGGGAGAGGCAAAACCTGCATCCGCCCCGCCCTATTACCATGCATATTTGCAATGTATATTATCGTCTTTTCTCTCATCTTTTAATCTTTTATTCTCTCATGTAACTGTCTATTTATCATTCCACATACCAACACTATATCAAAGAAGGTAATGGTCAGAAGTTGAATAAATAACCTTCACTCTTTATCTTTACATGTGAGTGAATTTGCATTGTTTTCTCTTCTTCTGTATTTTTGTTTTATAATTTTTTGAATTTTGAATTTTTATTTTTAATTTAAAATGTCGATGATGAGCGGTTGCTCAATCAATGATGACACTTGAGTTTTATTTTCTTACTTAGATAATTATGTTTATTTTCTTCTATCTTTCTATTGTTGATTTTTATTTTGGTTTCTTTGCTTCTAATAATTTTATGTGTCTATTGTTGTGATTGTTTTGTTATTGGAATTAACATTAATAGTGATTTTAGGTTTGACACCATATGTATTTGTTGCTTTCTTCCGATTTTGCAATTATAAATTTTCCTTTGTCCATAAATTGGTTTTGTTTTGACTTGCATTTATAATGTTATTCTATAATATTTTTCTCTTTTGTCTCCCAAATGAACTTTGGACGCCAATGATAAGAATGGCAATGCAAAAATATAATTTGTTTGACACAGCATGATAGAGAATTTTAACTTAAACATATGGAATTTTCCTTTGTAGCTTCAATTGCAATTCACAGTCGACTGCCAAGTTTAAAGCCTCAAATTGAAGCTTTAAATATCAAAGACTTTTGAACAATTTTAACTTTAGAATATTCTTTAGTTTTTGAACATTCTCTTAAATTTAAAATATTTTTATTGGTGCATAAATATGTAGATCGAATTTATCCTCATCCTTTTTAAAAACAAAATTTACTCAGGTACGGAGGTATAATTTGTCTTGAATTCACATTTTTTAGCATTGTTTTGATCCTAGACTTTGTTATTATTTATTTTTATATGCATTTAGTTTTTATCTTTTGTGTATCTCCTTTCTATATATATTTTTATATGAATTTTTTATCCTTTTATTAAATTCTTTGGCAAATAGTCATTCTCCAAGGCCATTCCACTTGTGCTATCGCCCTTTTGCCATTGTCTTCGGCTGTGATTGTTTTTTTATATATAATTTTTATTAATTGAATATTTTTTTGTAAATATTTTGGCATGAACGTTTCATATATCAAAGTGTGGGCATTTTTTAGTTTGGCATGATTTGAAGGTAAATAAGTAAAATGAGATATTGGTAGAAATCATTCTTTTGTTTTAAGATTGTCTGATTATCTAAAATTCTTTATTCCTTATTTTTTGTCTCTTAGTTTTTAGTACTCAACAAAAACAACAATATTTTGTTGCAATATTTTGAAAATGGTCGATCATAATTTTGAATCAAGTATATTTCTATTATTTAATTTTTTTGTTTTGACAAACAAATCTATTAATATGAATAAAAAATATAATAATTTTGAAAATAAAATAAATTATGGTAATCAATTTTAAAATAAATAGATCTTCTTAACCCTCTATTTTCATGCTCAATTAACATATTAATTGGACCAAATACTACAAGTCTACTTTATATAAAATACTACACATAAAAAAAACTA
>JBBPBP010000001.1:15520025-15538971 GCA_037974735.1 Cicer chorassanicum
TTTCTTTAAACACTCTTTGTTCTCAATACCAAATAGATCTCCCCAGCGATAATATTATCTATACAAAATTAAAAATTAATATATGACATCAAACGTGTCTATATATATATATAATTTATATCATTATATTAAAAATCATTTTTCAAAAATGAGGGGAAGTCTAAAGTTTTTATATCATAGTTTTTATTAATGATTATTTTACGATAGATTCATGTTTTATTTGAATTTGTTCTTTACATTTTGAATGTCAAAACTCTTGATATTAAATAATCAAATTCAAAATATATTAATAAATACATTATAATTCAACGATAAAAAACTTCAAGGTGTAATAGACAAGTTGGTATGATAAGCAAGGAGTTGACTTTTTGTCTTTTAGGTATAGCTCTTCTCATCGATACCATATTCAGATAACTCAAATAAAATGTTGACAAAAACACCAAGCCTCACACTCATCTTTATCGTTGACTCTAATACAATTGAATGCATAGATCCATTAGTTGTAATTAAACAACTATTAATGAAATATTAGTAGCGTGAATTAACAGCACAACATGGATGCATATTGATTCCAATTTGTACATAAATATTTATTATTATTTATGAGAAAAAAGTAAGAGTAATATTATAGTCTCACTAGAATAAAATATATAGAAAAATGTAAAAAATTGATGTATGTAATTAAAAAATAAGATTATATATATTAATTTTTTTAGATATTTTTTTTTAATTTCATTTTAGAGTAGTACAATAAAAGTTTGTTGTGTGAAATTAAAGAAACACGAAAACACAATACAACAGGAAAATAAAATTAGGGAAACAAATAAAACCAATATGCTAATTATTCTTATGTCCAGAAAGAATGAATTATGATTCACGCTAATTTCAGCTACATAACACTAATACACAAACTTTACAAAAAATATGAAGAAGAAAAATTACAATTAAGAGACCAACCTAACTTTGCACACAACATGCATCTATTAATTAATAAATGAAATCAATTTGAAGCTTGAACATATGAATTATGAACATGTACAACAACCTTGCTCCAAAGTTAATGAATTAATATTCAGGTAGCTCTTTGATGAATCCCAATCCAGCAGGAGATATCAAACTTCCCAAAATCCCAAATGGAGAATCAGAAAATTGATAAACTGGTTTAGAAGAGCCAAAGAAATCATATGAAGTTGGAGTAAATAGGGGCATATCAGCAAAACTCACATTAGAAGGATTATATCGATCAACATTATTTACACCCCCTTTATCACAATTCTCACCGCTCCTAAGAACAGAGTTAGTTTTTGAAGTAGTTTCATCACCATCACTAACATGATCATCATGTTGCATCCACATCTTCTCATCATGTTTGAAATTGCTATTAGATCCATCAGACAAAGATGACTCAAAATTCTCAGAAACCTCTTGATCATGATGAGACATGCCAGTGAGTCTTTGAACAAGAGCCATGAAATCTTGTGCCTTTGTGTGAATAATTTTTGGTGATTGAGTGTAAATGATTATTGGAACCCTTTGTTGTTTGTGACATGAATTAGGCTTTCGTATCATCAAAGGGGAAGGACGAGGACCATTGATAACCTTCTTTGGCTGATCACAATTATTAAAACCATGCAACTTTGTATCATACTTCATATTGCAATAAATTGATGAAAGATAATTGTAATTAAGAAATGTATGGATTTTTTGATATAAGAAGAAAGAAAAGTGAATAGGGAATTAGAGATGGTAGGTAATATATATAGATATATAGATAGATTAATGAGATTGAAAAGGGGAAATATTTTGGCCAACAATGCTGACCGTTGACACTTGAGCTACAACTCTCAATTATATATTTGAAATATACTATAGTTGATGAGTTGTGTTTTTTGATTTGACCACTGGATATTTGAACCTCAAGTACTTAGTATTTTAACTATTTATTAATTTTACTTTATTACGTACAAGAAAATTGTTGATTTCAGATCAAATGAATTAGTAAAATACAACGATTGTTAAAGAGAATTTCTTGGCAAGATGCTTCAAAAATAAATATTTCTTATCAAGAGTTTTAACACTTTTCAACTACTGCATCAATTAAATATTATTATAATACTGGTTTTAAATCGCTTAAACAAATAAGTGCTATTAAATTCTGTGCGGAGAAGACAAAAAAAAATATTGTCATGAGGAATTCGATAGTGTTTCTCTAAAAGCCTTTAAAATTATGTAATACTTGTGCCAATAAATGCCATAAAACTTAATTTAAAAATAACATAAAATGTATCGTGTTTCCTTTTCCTTTTTTTTCGTCTTAATTTTCACTTTTCTCTTGCTTTCTAAAATTGTGCAAATCACAGTAAACCCTTGTTTTTTGTTGCTTTCTTCTTTGATCAATACTCATAATAATAAGATTAAACCCTAAAATACCTATATGGCATCTTGTTGCTTCCTTCTTCCGTCGTTTTTGACTGTGTTAGAATATTGCTATATATAGTGTGAGAGTAAAGTCTCTCGAGGACGAAAATGGATTTTCTCAATAATATTTTATCGCGATTCTCGCCTTTGTTTAATAACTATTGAGATTAAGGTCAATAAACGCTTTTAGGGTTGGAAATAGATAGAGTCAGTGATCTAGAGTGTTGATCCTATGTGTTTCAGTAAAGATGGACGATACCTTAGACCAATCTAAACATATATTAACTATTAACATTTGTCTATTAAAAAAATAAAAAATAATAATAATTGAGTAGTGATATGAATTATTTAATTAAGTAAAGATAGTGACAGACAAAATTATTAAATATATTGATATTCTGAAATATCAAACTATAGTTTAAGAGAAATATATATTTCAAATATGACAGTTAAAGATGATGAAGTAATAATCTTTAAAAAAAAGACCCATTTGGTTATTTGTTGATTTGTTTAGTTACAACTTACACATTAGGCCTCCATAGTTGTAGCACTTAGCCATCCGGCCGTAGACGGCTCAAAACAGATTTATCTTCCCCTTCTTCTCTTTATGATGTTGATTACGCGTTTTTAAGTTATTATTATATTTATATTATACAATTTGTGTTCTATAACTTTCCTCAGCTTATTATTTGAATCTAAGATCTCTCCTGCTCTTTTCTTATTCTACCGCCACTTTACTTTAGGCATAAAATAAATAAACCATTTTCTGTAAAATTTTATTATTTTATTTTTAATTATGAAAAATTTCATTAATTTTTAATCTTTTAGAATTTTTTATTTTCATTTTTAATCTTTAATTTTAAATCAAATCTTATTTACCTCTAAAAATTTTGAATGATTTTTCACAATAATGATAAAGACATAACTAGTAATAAAAAATTAAATATGAATTTTTAAACACTAAAAACTTAAAAATTCATAATTTGTTAAAAAATTCTAAATTTTTGTAAAAAAATTATTAAACATGTCATAAATATTACTGCAACAAATCATTCAAAAATTCCAAAGATACATAATATTTAATATATAATCAAGGACTAAAAATAAAAAGAAAAAATTTTAAGAGACTAAAAATTAATAAATTTTTTATAAAAATTAAAATCAAAATAGTAAATTTTTTACTAAACTAAAAACTTATTTAACTCTTAAATAAAATATAATAAAATTTGAAAAGTGGCCATTTTGAAAAGTACTTAATTAAAAGCTTGTTGTTCTTCCTTGTTGCTGCTTAAAATGTTTATAAAAGGGTGCTTGTGCGTGGATTTATTTGTTATTTTTTTTTTGTTGATCAAAATAAATGAAAATAGCCCTCAACTGCCGTACAGGAACTTTTGCATTTTCAACATAAAACAAATAAAATAAACAGGAACTTTGGCATGAATTTAAATGCACTCTGTGGTGAGTTTGAATATTTTATTGAAAATACAGCAGACGTAAATATGATGTATATGAATATCTTGACAAAAAGATGTATTTCAAATAGGTTAAATTTTAGTTTCATTAAGTTTAAAAAAATTAATTCATGCACTTGTAAAAAAATATATATTCTGTCACATGGAGGTGATGGACTTTGTCTGGGTTTTTGACATTTAGTTATGAAATTTATTTATTCGAGGTTAAGACAAGAAAAAGTTTTCTCAACAAAAATTCAAATGAAAAAGTAATTGACAATAAAAAGTCAATAGAAGTGTATATAATTGAATGACGAAAAATAAACTTGAATTAAAATCACAACATCGGTTCATCATTCGAAAGTCTTTTTATCGGCCGAATAATCGAAGGCTTTGAAAATACTTTTTTAACAAAGGAATTATATTGAGTCAGAATAAAGAAAAAGGAATTATATGTTTTAGGGTTGGTTCCTTGTGGTGTTGTAGGAAAAATAAAAGGTTAGTAGAGTTGATTCAGTTCATGAATATTTTGACGAACTACACTTGTTTAATTGTGCAGATACTAGTTGGGCTATGGTTCCAACCACCTAAACTTAGACTTTCATGTGATGACGCGCTATGATCCTGACAAGTCCATTGATAAACAAACCTTTATACTTTGCAATCATACCTTTGTATTTCTATAAAAAATATAAAAAAGTTTCTTTATAAAAAAAGAAGTTTAAAATATGACTTTTAAATTCATATTTTTATTATTTTTATTTTAAATTTTTATATTTAAAAAGTTTATAATTAATTCATCTAAATTTAAAAAAATTAAATTTTTGTAGAATTATTTTTTATAATATTTTAAATAAATTTACAAAAAATCAATTAAATATGTCTTATTTAAATAAAGACTAAAATTATTTACTGAATAATTTTGCAATAACTAAAAGTTATATTTTTAGTTTATATAGAATAAAATTAAAATGTTGAAATTTTATGAAAAATAAAAAATATATTTAACTATTTAAAATATTATTCACTCAAATTTAATCATAAATTCATGCAATAACTCTATACGATACTTAGTCATCAAAATATCTTATCACCTACTCTTCAACTAAGAACTATAAGAATCTCCAATTAACATAAAATAATGGCAAATAATTAACGTTGACCGACATGATTTATGATCCATATTAAACATTTTTTTTATATAAATTAGGTCATTATTTTTTTTAAGTTTATTTAACTAAATATGAGTCTACATGCCACTGAAAAATGTTTTCAAAATTTTATATGTTTGCCAATTGTAATTTTTTTTTAAAAATAAAAGAAAAATTGAGATTTTATGTATTTTCAAAAATTTAAAGTTTGAGTTTTTGAAATATTAATGTATTTAAAAAAAATTTAAATATTAAATTTTTGATAATTTTTTTAAGAATATAATATTCTGGGAAACACTTCTTAAAAAAAATTGATAATATCTTTTTTTAACATATTTTTTAAAATAGATAAAATAAGTAGTTTGATGGAATGTTGAGGTATATGTATATTTGTTGGGATATGTGATAAAATCTTCTTAATTTGCTTCATTCACAACGAAAATGGGCCAAGTAAAGTCCGTGAAACAAGTTGAAAATGTTTATAACAGGGTCCATACAACAGGATGTGATTTTTTTGTTAACAAAAAGGGATGAGATTGGTCATATAACAAAACAAATTACAAATAAGATATAAATAGAGGAGATTTGATGTATAGTTTGGTACGAGAGAAAAAATAAAAGAGAAAAAATATTGTTTAATTTTAAAAGTGCAACAATACTCTTAAATAAATAAATAAATTGCCATCAAATTTAATTATATCTAAATTTATTTTATTAAACAAGTTGTTTTTACTAAATTATGTATGACATTTTATAAATTATTTATAACTGAACAACCCTGCAATATATTCTTTCTATATTAACCTCTATGTCTTACTTCTCCATTCCACGTGTTCTTCACTCTTAAACGAATTTTAGTCAAATTATTTTTGTTTTTGATTGAATTTACACCAAAAATAATCTGACTTGTAATTTGAGAGCTACCAGTAGCCAAATTGAGTTTTAGATGATTTCCAAGCAATTGAATGAAAGTATGAAAAAAGTAAGAGCAGTTAAATATAAATTCGACATATCTTTCTTGAGCTCAAATTTTTTTAAAAAGGGTAGCACTTGACAATTCAACTAAAAGATTCGTGTTTCTAATTTTTAACTTCCATTAAATGAAACAACTATTTTCACGTAGTTTGAATGTAAATGATAATGCATGCGTTGATAAGAAAAAATTTCACATAAAAAAAAAAAGAGAGACTGGAGATATGCATGGGCGCTATGTACAACCTATAATAGACAAAAACACATATTATTTATGAAATGAGTTGAATAAAGTGAATCATTGCTAGATTAATCTCTCCTATACCAAACAAACTTAAAGAGTTTAATTTAATTTTTATATTAATCACATCACCTTTTAAATATTTTTTACATATCAATAAATCATATATGATATAAATAGGTGTGACTGAACTCATGTTTTTCAGACAATAATTTTAAAAGGCAACCCATCTGATCCATAAATGAATTTGTTTTGATTGTTACTTACTCGACTAACCTTGGCTCACCTGATATTGCTTTCATAGTCCATTGCTTGACTGCATCAAGTTTGCAATTCCTTAAGCTGCAAGAAATCTGAAAAAGTGTATTATTAATAATTTAAACGTTTATTAAAAAATACTTCAAAAAGTGTGTTGTCAATAATTTATTTCAATTACTTACAAATAAATATCCTAAAGAATATTAAGAATTTAAATATAGAAAGTGTTTATTAAAAATTAATAATATTTCTTTCCACTATAATTATTAATCCATTAACGGGTATATTAATCACAAGTATCTTTTAATATTGAATAATTTTTTATTAATATTGTAACATATTATCATAAATTTACTAACATTACATTAGTTCAAGTGAAATTAGATTTAAATTTTGTAAGGTCTTGTAGATGAAAAAAATTGTTGTTTGAAGAAGAGACTCCACACTAAAGGTGAACATTCAAATTTCTCAATGAAAATTTGTCTTCCTTAAAATTAATAAATATTTCACACCAATAACATAATTAAAAAATTATTAAATTTATTTGCATTAAATTCTACTACAATATAAATATAATTTATAGTGTCTCACATAGAAGAGTTGTAAATGCATAATTCACTTGCAGTATAAATATAATTTACTCTTTATAATTTATAGTACCTCACTCAGGCATGGAAAATTACAAGGTAAATTCTTCACATAAGCCGAAATAAATATAAAAATGACATCAATTTAAATTATTGATTGTTATAGTGAGTTGAAGTTCAGAATACCGAAGTGTTTTTCACTTAGTATTTTTTTTATGATTGTGATTAAAAACCAAAATGGTGAGTCACGTCATTCTATGAACCTTGAGCCAGAAATGTACAAGTACAAATGTCCCAGACCCATGCTCCATGATAAAATAGTGGGCTTAGTAGGCTAAGTTATTATAGGATCATGCGCAAAAACAACGCATGCGCACTGTCTCATATGTCCACGCAGGCTGAAGCACAATGTTGTTCCTTCCTCTCTTGGATTCTGTTTCAAAACCCATCATGTTTACCACTATATATATATAAACCCATATTATATTCTAAGTTTGGTGTATTTGGCCCATTAAGCTCACACCCACATTGTGTAATGTAATGGCTCAGTAAACACTGTACTCACTCACCTTTCGAAGCTTTTGTCTTTCACTCTTTTCACCTTCTTCTTTCTTCCCCTTGGATCTCCCATCCACACTTTTATCATTCCCCTTTCTGTCATTGATTTATTGTTTCTTTATCAATACTTAATTCTTGAACTAACATTCTTAGAAGGACAGCTTCATTAAAACCAGCATGTTCACTTCCAACCAAAACTGACACATGCATTTTTTTTTTCATTTTAAACTGACACATTTACATTATACCTTATATTAGTTGGACTGCACATATATAAAATAACTACACCAGTTAATTTACTGTTTTCACCAAGATGAATCAACCCCTGGGAAAACATTCCCCTTCTTCGTGGTATCAATTGTATGAGAAGGCATTAATTATTTTGTTCGAACTCTTTACTATCTCAAATGGTTTTCTTTCTTGTTTGGACTCGCTGAGGAATCAAACTAGTGAAACATATTTAATTGGAAACACAATTGCTAACAACCGCTATTAAATAATCAAAAATGAAAGTTTTACTAACAAAATTTAACTTTTTAATATTTAAAAATACAAATTTTAATATATTTATAATTGAAATTTTTTATATGTTTTTATTAACAAGTGCCTCAATTGCATTTGTTCACATTTGTTTTAATTGAATAATTGGAGAGAAAAAATTTAGAGAGCTAATCATAAATTTTAATACATATTTGATATTTTCAAAAAAACACAATGTATTAAATAAACATATCATATCATATTGTTATTTTAATTTTTTTTAAATTAAATATTTATCAAATATAAATTTAACTCTTCAAAACTTTCTTCAACAAAAATTAACTCACAAAGAGATCCTAAATGTATGAAGTCTTATCACAATAGTCTTTAAATGTATTTAAATGCAAATACATTTTTAATATTTTTTTGTTGACAATTTTTTTGAATAAAATTTACCGACAAAAATATATTTAAATATTAAATTAATTAATTAAATAAATATTCAAAAATAAAAATAATTACCAAAAGATATATTAAAATATATTTTTATAATTTTAATATATTTAAAAACTATGATGACAATATCTCGAAATTAAAATAATTGTTTTCTCTTATTTAATTGGTTCATTACGTGGGACACCCATTTACAAGAGTTGCATATTTTTTCAGTTCCTTTTGTGAGTTTTTTTTATCTTTTTATCTGTGAATACCTTTGGAGAAAGTTGCAAACCACTCTCCATCCTATATCCAGTGATCTATTTGCGAAAACATTATCTTAAAATAAATGTTTTTTTAATTTTAATATATATTTTTCTCATTATATACTTTAATTAATATTATTTTTAAAATAAAATATTTACTATACAAATAAAAATATTAACAATTTATTAATATTTAATAAAAATAATTATTTTTATACATGTTTTTAATATCAAATGATTTAACACGTATTCAATGGACCACATATTAGCATTTTCTAATTATAAATAATTTAGTTATAGTTATAAAAAAACAGCTAGGTAGTAGCTCATCCCAATATGTCGCCAGCCATTCAGAGACTGCAATACTGCTAGTCTACTGCACGGTTTGCTTTCCCTCAGTTGAGTGATAAATAAATACTTAATACAAATACTATATTATATAATAATACATAAATAAATACTTCAAGTTGCTCTAGATTTCTTGTACAGTTGGTATGCTTCTACAAAATTGCAACCACAAGTCATAACTATTTAATTAGTTGCATAATAAATTAGGATTAAGTCGAATGATATTTCTTAAACATGTTTACTTCAAGTGACCGGAAATAATTCTTTAATAAAATAATCAATTGGACTAAGTTGTGATCAGTCCTTAATCATTTAACAAATTTATAAAAGACATTCTCACATGAACATCTTTCACTTATATTGCTCCGCCGTATTTATAGTACATATACCCTGAGCATATTTTCAGTTATTGGTCCTCAACTACAAACTATATTCATCCTTTGGCGTACAGAATGTAACCACAATAGCATATTCTTCGATTCTCAATGTCCTCCATTGCCAATTTGCCATTAACCAAGATCAAATTGATTTCTAAATATAAAATTTTATTAATCCAATGAGATTTAAGAAAGTTGAATATAATATTAAATTTATCAATAATTGATATTATATTTATAAGTATTATTTTTTTTAATTAAGTAGTTTAGCGACTATATTCGAATACCTTAAATATAGAAAAATGAAAAATCTTAAGTTAAAATTCAAGTCTTTACGGATTATTGTCATAAATTTATCATTTAATAGAAAGAAATTTTGTTAATGTTTATATTATAATTAATATTTATTGTTGGTGGTAGCAAAATACGTAAATTTGTAAATTTATAAGAAATAATTAATGTTCTGCAAAAGAAATTAATGTACCTAGTTGAAAATATAACAAAATATAATGTGAAATTTATAAAAATAGAGAAAAAGATTATCAAAGTAAAAAGTTTTATACTTTTATATTTAAAGACAAATGAATTATAATTTTAATTGTAAATGATAATTGATTGAATTAAAATCTTGCAGGGAATAGATCACTTTTTTTCCATTTATTTCTTAGATGAAAAAAAAACTAGAGTTAATAATTTCACTGTACAGTTTCAACATTGAAGAGAGAAAGAACGAATACAGTAGCTAGTAATTAAGCTATAGCTACACACGTCTTTCCCAAGGGAAATAGTACCCTTAGTTTACATGCTCCTTCGGACGCATTACACAATGCACATGCACCCATCAATTTGGGAATTCTATTATTGTGTTTGATCTGAGATTACTAGCTGTAGTATAACTAAATAAACAACCAATTTGGCAAAAAATAAAATAAAATTAAACCTATAATTAATACTACTCAACACACTAAACTTTCGATGTGTCATCATCCCACTTATGTTAACTATGACATTATACTAAAATGCTTCCTCATAACAGCTAAATAAGCTACTTTATGTATGAGGTTCCACCTATGATCCATGTAAGCCAATTTGGGTTCTTCTAGGATTTGAATAATTATACTACAGCCTAAGAGCCTATTCTTAGTAACTAAAGAACATGTAATCATGAAAATACAACCACACTAGCTAGTTGGACCAAAGAACAAGAGAAACATGCCTGCTCAAGGCCACTTTGTGTTTAGTAATTGCAACTAGTAATATGACTCTGCTTGTTGGCACTTGAAAATTCAAGGTTTCTAAGTTGCAGTATTTTAAATTGCATGCTATACTTTAAAAAAAAATTCAAAAAAAATAATAATTATAGTATTTTATGAATGTACGAAGAGTATTTGTAAAGCTTACCACTGAACTAGTAATTCATAATTTGACATATACTTACATTCAAATTTGTAATTAAATCCTTAATCAACAAGCAAGAAAAATTAGTAATATTTTCACATAAATGGTGATTTTATATAAGTTTAGTTATTGTTGTAGTCCTTCTATTTTATCTTATTTATGATTTTGATTTCTCTGAAATTTGTAATTTTAATCTTTAATTTTTTTTAAATCTCTGACTTTTTTTCCTTATCTATATATTTTGAGACTGAATTTTCGTGATTTAACAAATGAGATATTATATGACAACTAAGTAGATGAAATAGAACTCAGATATTAAAGCAAAAGCAAATATTTACTATATAGTCTCTTACATCAAATTTGATTCTTTTTGTGATATATATATATAGATAAAATTAAAATTACATTTTAACCAGTAATTCATCTAAACAATATTATGTTTTTTTTTAAGTAAACAGTGTCGTATAATCAATTGAATTGCCAAATAAGTATATTATTTATCGAATTATTAAAATTCAACTTTAAAATATATATAGAAAATGTTAGACATTTTAACAATTAAAGAATCAAAATTGTGTGTTTAAAAATAGAGTTTAAAATTGTAAATGAAACAAGTTAGAGAGGGGAAGGTAGCTTTACTAAGACTATTCTTTTTTAAGCATGTCAACTTAATCACGCTGAATATTGTTTTAGATGCATTTGATTAGGTGCATCACACAAAAAATCATGATGCAATAAAATCTAAGATATTTTTGTTCTTAATAAATTTCAATTAAATGTTTGTTTGGTAAGGGAAATTTATGACTCTATGAATGAGAAATAGATGAGTGACGAAATATAGAGGGTTGGGGGGAGGGGTCCATCCTATAGTATTGGTGTCATATAAAAACTATATAGTCTCCAGAAAAATAGACTGCTATTCATGAAACAAATTTGGGAACTGAAAGGCAAAGAGAAAATAACATTTGTTCCCTTAAAAATGCAGGGGACCCCTTAAAACAGAATAGAGTTTGGCCCCCCCACTCTGCCAAAGTTATGAGTTCTTGGGGGGTGGGGGGAGAATATGATGACACTAATTGTCTCACCCTGGGACTTGTACATTATGCACAAGTTACTTTCCTACACTTATTTACCTAAAATTCTCAACCCTGAGCCCAAGACTTAGGTCCTTTTGTACTATAATTAACAATGTGACAACTGACAACTCCATTGCACTAACTACACTACCTCTATGCCTACCCTTTTCTTTCATAGCTATGAATGAAGGAAAATGAAATTGAAGGACAAAAAAGTCAGTAACATAAAAAAGGACACCCTGATGAGAAGGTTAGCACATATTTGGATTGTCCAACATCCGGTAATAACACCTCAGATTTTAATTCCCTACTTCTAATATTCCATTTCTACTTGTTGAAATTTTTATTAAATCTATATCAACTTTTACAAAATTAATTTATAAAGCAATAAGTATTTGTTATTTATAAACACATTTTTAGATTATAGTTTATTCAATGTCAAATTTTGTTACCTTCTTACTAAATTGCGTTGAAAAATAAAAATTAGGAAGATTGTTTGTTTTTTAGTTTTCTTCGTGTAGCTCAGTTGGTGATTACAGAGACTACAAATATATTAGAAGTTATCCGAAAATATATGAAAAATATTTGATTTTGTCCTCGACTATACTTTCGTGAAGAAAATGATTGTGAAAACTATTTTAGGAAAATGGAAGTTAATAGTTTGAATTCTTTGGCTGTGGTTCATGAGTCATCTACTAATTTTTCCTAGGTTATTTTGATGTTATAAGTGTGTCTTTTTTAAAAACTTAGATTCTTAAAAAGACATACGAGTAGATTCGAAAAACAAGAGTTTCTACCAAACACAAGGACAAAATTGTCTTTTAGCCTCTTAACGTCGATTGAGAGACTATTATTTTGGTACATCAAAACGCCTCGTGTTTGTCTAGTTCTTAATGTCATGTAGGTAGATTTGTGTATAAGTATCATGATATCTCCTTTGTCTTGCAATGAGTGACTCATTTGTCACATTAACACATATTAAGAAAAATGTATAATTAAATGAGAGAAAGAGAGTTGTATGTGTGTGTATATATATAATAATATTTTTAATAAACCAATTACTCTTATAAAAGTACTGATGTCTCCATGATTACCATAAATGTAAATGGATGACAATGCTAGACAATGTAAAATGGAATACTAGGATTAGTGTTAGATGATATTTATGAAAAGTCAATAGAAATAATTTGCAAACCTTCGTTGATACTAGAGTAGGTCACAAAAACAATTGCTTTAAACCTTAAAAAAAATTACGTAATAAAAAAGCTTCTAAAAATATTTTATACTTAATAAAGTCCACATATTATAGTATTTTCATACCTAAAACTAATTAAATCTTATCTAATATTAATATTCTTTCAATAAATATTAAAATAATCAATTAAATTATCAATTAAAAAAAATTATACAAATTGATTATATTAATTTTTTGGGGTATGTGGATTATATTCATTTAATAAATGAGTGTTTATTCTAAAGTATTTAAAAACTATTTTCTTTTTGTGCAACTTTAAAAAAATATTATTATAAGTTGTAAAAAGAAATTTATATTTAAATTTGCTTTTGGTCTCACTATATTTTAAATCCTTGGTGTTGTTGTGAGATGATGAAATGCTCATGAATCCAAGTACCATGATTGATGATAGTTGTGGTATCATAAACTCTTGAGTGTGTGGATTATGTTGATTGATTGCATAATTACAGTAGCATTTGGGAAAGAATTGTTGGATCTAAGAGTGATTTGTTGATGCATCAATTGTGTTGACAGGACTTGTTGAAACTGAATGAGAATTGAATTCTTGACCATGCTTGTTGCATAGTTGACCACCTTGCCCTCGTCCCCAACCATGACCGCCACAATATCCACCCTTCTAGTTATTGAATGATTAGAATTAGGGTTTTCAAAATAAACTTATTGAAGGAAGAGTATAATGACAGAGGGATAATCTGGTTTGTTGTACATCATGACGAAAATGTTGTAATCAAATATAAACTTTTAGGCAAAAAGATATATTCGAAAATGGATCACAATTTTTCTTGTTGTTTTTTATTTCAGATTGTAATACAAGAATTCTAGTTTTTAGATGTGATTCAAAGTACATGTGTATTTTGTACAAGAATGTCATCATCGGAGATGGAGGAAAAAAGTCAGACGAAGAGCATTTGGTCCTTCATCAACCATTGTTGATACTTTTGTAGGTGTTTTTGGAATATTTGTTAATGATTTAAATATATATAATTTTTTATTTTAAATTTTTTTCTTTTCAAAATAAAGTTATTATTTTTTGAGTTCTTAACGAGTATTCTACCCTTAAAAAAATTATAAAATAAATGTATACACTCAGAAGCCTTAAACAGCTAAATGGGAAAACTACTTTTATAGATGATCTTAATCCTCACATATATTCCAGAGCTTGAAATATATCTCTACTGGCCAATAACCAAATTATTAAACTCAGCATCCCTTCCATATCCACATCTGCTTCGTCTTAGATTTTGTCACTCTTTATTTTATATAAAATTAGATTTTGTCACTCTAACTGAATATTATAAATATAACATAAATAAGTTGTGACGGAAGGCAGATCGAACAAAATTAAGTTCGTCCTCCAAACGTCGCATATTCATGCCAAGCATAATTTCTTCCCAAGCCAAGACAAAAATGATCCGTCCTAAATGCCCCCTCTCCGTCATCTTAGTACCCAAAACACACACACACATATGTACAAAACAAAATTGTATTTACTCCAAAAAAATATTGTACAAAGAGTGAGAGAAGGAAAGAAAAAAGTGTATGGTTGTCTTTAGTGAATTCGTAGAACGGGATATGGTGGTGGGGTTGGAGAGAATTTGTGTCTCATGCCGTTTGCCACCCTTTAATCCAGTATCCCATTTTCCACTTGTACCCGTATACAAATAAATATAAATATAAATGTGTGTATTGCTTTGCCTGGTGTTGGAAAGTTTCTTAACTTTCTATACGATTTGCTCATCATTTCATAGTCCACGCCCAATGTATGAGTGAGAGAAATAAAGAGAGTGGGAGAGACACGAATAAATCGGACAACACAACACAACAACAGCATTCACAATTTTTTAAGGTTGCAATGAAAGAAAAATAAAAAGAAATTAAAAATAAACTCTATTGCTACCAAAACTTTGTCAACATTTTTCTACACTGAAGTGTTACTGCCATTTCTTTTACATTTTTCTTACCAAATCAAATCAGCCTTCAAAGTTCAATTGTAGAACCTCACATGAGCCGAAACCCAAAACTTAGTGATACACCACCATTAATTAATTCATCCACAATCAAATTTCAACTTACCAAGCCACTCTGCTCTTCTTAAGAGCGCAGAATCATCGACTTCAAATTGGCAACTTCCAATTTCATTTTTGTATATTTTCCCCCAAATCCCAATTCTTCCTTTTTTTTTAGTAAAAAAATTAAATAAAACCACATACAAAAAAAATTAAATAGTTGGAGTAGCTAAGCTGGATTTAGCTGTAAAACCTACTCCATCAAGAACCGCTTCACAATCTTCACGCTTGGTTCCAACACTTGATTTTTCCATACATCGGAAAATTCACCACCGCCGCCGCCGCCGTGAGACTCTGACGTCAGCACCGCCCTAAAAGCCTCCGTGGCATCTATTCTCCGTAGGTCCCACCCAGCTCGTTTTAACCGTAGGATCTTTCCAATCTGCCTCTTGGCTAACTGACACGTGTTATCTTTAATCGCCCTCACTGCTTCCTCGTATGCACCTTCCCGCACCGGATTTTCAACTTCCTCTAATTCTTCCGCCGGTGGATACTTATTAAAAAAACGGTCGAACTCTGGCACTCCGATTGCTTTCCTCAACCCGGTTCGGTTTTCCGAATCCGGTTCGAAAAACTGGGCCAACTCGTCCACCATTCCCGAGTCGAACATTTCGTCGACTCGCTTCAATAAATATTCCGATAACACAGGAAACGATATATCCATCCAGAGAAAGCAACATTTGTACCTTAAATCCGACGATATTGACGATAACGACGATGATGATGAAGATGAAGATTCATCGAACACGTTTAACTCGGGGTCGAATCGTTCTACGAGAAGAGCGTGAATGAATGAGTTGGACCCACCGACGATAATGGGTAGCTTTCTCCGGGAGGTTATATCGGAGATTATTTCTCCGGCGTGACGGCGGAAATCTGAAGGGGAAAACTCACCGTGGGAAAGGTCGACGTCGCCGAGAAGATGATGTGGAACGCCGTTGCGTTGATGAAAGGGGATCTTGTTGGTGGTAATGTCGAGTCCTCTGTAAACTTGCATTTTATCGGAGTTGATTATTTCTGAGAAGGGGAAGAGGGTTGCGAGTTCAACGGAAAGACGGGATTTTCCGGAGCCAGTGGCGCCCATGATAACGACCACTTTGTCTTTCCGGCGGTGGCGGGAGGCGGTGCTGTCCATTCGAGGCCAGCAGGATTTTGTACGGGAGGAGGAGGAGGGAATGAAAAGGGTGAGAGAAGAGTGATGAAATTTGATGGGTTGATGATGATAATAATAAGAAGGTTGAGAGTGGGGTGAGAGAAATGAAGGCATATAGGAAATGAAGAAAGAGAAAGGTTGTGAGAGAGAGAGAGAGAAGAAGCGTTGATTGATATGATATTGTTAATGTTTGGGAGAGAAGGCAGAAAGTGCGTGCGTGGGTTTGGGTATAGTACAGAATACAGATAGCGTGTGTGTCCTGGCAGTAGTGAGAGTGAAAATGAGTGTAGTGGGTTGTTTATTATTCTTATTCTTATGAGTATGGAGAAATAGAATCACTGATCTCTCAACTTTGAAAATGGCATTGCATTTTCATTTCATAATATGCCACACAAATTCTTCAATTCAGCACCACCTGTTACTGTTGTTGTTGATAGCTAGCTAGCTAGCTGCTGCTATTTTTGTTGGAAATTGGAGGGGAGAATGGCATTGCATGATTTGGGAGGGAAGGGTTTGTTTTTGATTTAAGAGGAGAGAATAGACACACTTTCACCTCAGCTTGGATATATACTACTATCATTATTCTCTGTCTTCTTTGCTTTACCCTCACTCACTCTGTTTCTTTCTATTTCAGTGAAATGAGTTTGTGACACCAGAGATATATATATATCCTCTCTTATTTCACTCTCTAAATGTGTGTCTACATCATCTTTAATTATAAATTAACATCATTTATTTTACTATATTTTTTTCGGTTCTGTTGTGTCATCGAATGCAACTGGTGTTTCATTCAAAAATTCTGTTTTTCATTTTCTAGTCTTATTCCTTCATATTAAAAAATAAAAATAAAAAACTCCTATTCAATTATTTGTGGCTCAATCATAATCCAACACTTATATTTTAATAATATTAGTGTAGATAACTAGATATATGTGTTGTGCAATAGTATATAATTATATTGTTTTAGATGGGCCAAGGCTCATTCCATATGAACTATAGCCGAAACGCTCAAGCTTGTGCATATATTTGGAACCCTAAATTTCTTTCTTCTACTTGTTGGCTCTAGCTCTAACAAGCGGGAACAAACAAGAAGTGGGCATCCTGGACGAGAGATCTACAGTTATTGACACTACTGTACTATTCACATATAAATATGTACCAACATTTTAGAGTGAGTGTATCATTCTTGGAGACGAAGTGTTGTTCTGTTAAATTCTCTCAACTTCATGAATTTTTCTTGATCTAGTTCGGATTAAATATTTGTATATTTTTAGTGACAATATCGAACTTAACTTATTTCATTCATTAATAAAATATGTAATACGAAGGATAAAATCATGAATATGATGACTAATATATAACTTAGAGACACTAATTAATATATAACAGTTGTGTTAGTTAATTATGATATAATTTATAATTTCTTCTAAGATAAAAGTATTTATGAGTGATGTTGTTTACTTATTTTATGAATAAAATTTATTCTAAACTTTGGAAAATAATTTAGTAAAACTCTTCGGTGGTATCCATATTTATCAACAAGTAGTTAAAATTTTGCATTTAAATGATATGTATTGAAAATTTAGAAACTATCATATTCCTTCATTTATCTGTCTTTATTTCTTTGACACCTCTACTTTTGTTAAATTGATTTTTTTATTTTTATCTCTCTCATTTTATATTGATTTGACACTTACTTTTGTACTTTTACTTGGATGATTAAATTTTTTATGTTCTTTTATGAAAATGAGTCACTAAAAAAATAATTGTAGAATACAATTCATACATAAGATAAATATTTGTCACTAATATATTATTTGTCACTAATATAAATGAAAATAATTATAATATATCAATTATAATTTATTGTAAAAATTATACAGAAAACAAATATTTGTCACTAAAAATTTAAAGAAACACATGATAATTAATCTAAATCACTTATAAATATAATAATAACACGAGGTAAACAAAGGTTCAAATCCCTACTGAGAGGTACCCATATCTAGTGTCTCACACACCTCAAATAGGATTATCTTCGATGGAGGGAAATTAAGATAAACAAAAAAAAATTATAAAATAAACGGAATAAATATTTATCACTAATATATATAGAAAAACATGAGATAAATATTTTTTTGGGTCCATAGACGAGATGATAAATATACCCCTAGAAATTAACGCACAACTGATAAATAAATAAATAAATAAATATATATATATATATATATATATATATATATATTTTGTCAGTTGAGCACATGATATAAATATTTATAATTGAAAAATATAAAAAATAACGAGACAAATATATGTCATTGATTCATTAATTAAAATTACAGGCTACATCTTTGTCATTTGATAAATATAAACAAATATTGGGGTGAAAATATATCATTGATAAATATAAGAAAATATGATATGCATATTTATCATTTATAAATATAAAAAAATAC
>JBBPBP010000001.1:15559084-15574833 GCA_037974735.1 Cicer chorassanicum
GTTTATTTTTTTGTCCTTATGAAAAATTAAAAATACACCATTTTTGTATAATTTAAGAACCAAACGGATTAAAAAGAATTAAGAAAACTAAAATTGAATTTGATTACGACTATTACAAGAACAAAATTCATATTTTATTTATAATTTTATAATAGTTTTTATTTTCAGCTTTATAATAGTGAAAATTATAATAATAGGAAATTAGTAATTTCTATCATTGTTGCTGTCAAAAAAAAAATCTAAGATTTTTTGTTTATTTTAATAATTATTTTTCTATATTTTTTTTATGTTTGTTATCATTTGGATCAAACATTTATTAAAAGAAATTTATAAATACAGGACTTTTTTATTACTATAATAATTCATAATATAAATAAATTTATAAATTATAACAAAAATGTGGTGATATAGACTAAGGAAAAAGAAGCGTAGTGGTTTTGTTCCAAGTTGTGAGAGTTGGCAGTGGCATCTAATCCAAATCAGTAATCACGATGTCACTTCTTAATCAACTCTTTAACAGAGGCGTTTTTTCAACTCGATGGTAATTTCTTCTTTCACTCTTCGATCCGTTTCTTTTGTTCTAAAATTTATGTTTTACAACTAATATTATTATTATACACTTTCTTTACTACCCGATGTTGGGTTTAGGGAGCTTCAAATTTTAGGATTTATGCTTTGAGTTTGTGAATTACTCCGATTACAGGTTTCTTAATTAAGTCCCCATCATACGTTTGCTCAATTAATAACTAAATTGTTTATTGCTTCAAAATCCAATTTCTATTCCGAATCTTTAGATTCTGTTTTACTCTTTTGAAATACATTTATGTAGGTATATTTTTAGGATTTTTCAAATCCAATGTGTATATTCATTCAGATTTTGTGTTATTCTGTCTTACTACTGTGTGAGTTATTATTTTTGTGAAAGAGATGGGATTCTTACTACATGTTTAGAGTGAGTTTGGAGGAATCACGGCATGCCACTGTGATTTTGTCAAAAACTACACTTAGGAGATTCAACAAAATCACATTGTCACATGCGATTTCGTCAAACTCACTGCCAATCCAATGATTTTCATAACTATCTTGATGTGATTGTGAATGCTAAGATGCTGTGTTATATACTTTAGAAGTTGATCAATTGAACGTGTGTTTTTAACAGATTGTTCTCCAGATTCATTCTTGATGTGTATGTTGTACTAACCAGTAAAAAAACATGTTTTTTTCTTTCATTGTTTACATTTTGGCCTTTGGTAGCAAAACATGCCTGAACCTGGCAATTTCACGCATGAAGCTGTTACAAAACAAGCGAGATGTTCAACTCAAACAAATGCGAAAGGAGATATCTCAATTTTTGCAGGCTGGCCAAGAACCGATTGCTAGAATTCGAGTAATCATTCAAATCTTGGTCATTGGCTGCTACTTTCTGGCTCTTTTTTATTTTATTTTTAATCTGTGTGTTGATTAGTTGTTTGTGAATTGTTTTGATTTAAATAGGTGGAACATATCATACGAGAACAAAATATATGGGCTGCATATGAAATATTGGAGTTATTTTGTGAATTTGTCCTTGCACGTGTGCCTATAATTGAGAGCCAGAAGTAAGTCCATAGGTCTTTATAGTTTGTTCTTATTAGACATTGTGTGTATTTTTTTGTTGATGAACATACATGAAATTTAGTACTCGTGCAAATCACATTGTGTTTTTCCTTATATCCTCAAACTTCTGTTGCCTTTTAATTGTGAGTCAAGCTTGGTGAAGTTTTTAATGCAATTTTACCAAAATATGAGACAGAGTGATCACTTTCTGTATCTCCCTGCTTCACAATATTTCATAAGTAGCTATTCTTTTTTCACTACATAGAAAACAGTAACATTGGGAAGGCTGTGTAATCTATTGGCAAAATTTTGATGAAGAAACCAGAGTACACAATGGCAGACTTCTCAATTTTCAGTTAAAACTAAATTTTATGCAAATACATTGTTTCTGGATCTTCATGAGGGTACAAAAGGGATACAATATATGTTTCTGAAGATAAATGTTTTAAACATAAGGTTTTAAACTTGATTCATTGAAATTGCTTTAGATAAAAACTTTAGGGAGGAAAGACATAATTTACGTCGACTTTAATATGGTCCGTTTGATTTGCTAATGAGGGATTGAACAAAACAACATGTTTTGTTCCATCGTGTTTGATTTTTAAATGGTCATAGGCAAAACAGATGTAGAGATGAGGTATATGACAAAACTTTAAAATTTTATCACACACACATATATATAAATACTTAATTCACAATATTGAGATGATTACAATATTGTGTTGTATCTCAGTGTACATATGCAGCCATGAAGTTATTGCATTTCATGTTGTGTGCGTATGTTGATGTTGGCTACACTGAAAGACGTGCCACTCCTAATTGCAATATTTGATATATGATTGAAATTATTTTATTGAGGCAAAAGGCATTCACTGATCTCCCATGCTTTGAATTATTTTCAGCACTTATTCACTTATTTCGATTTAGTAAGTATTTTTAGTACACCACACTAAATCATTTTTAGTCTTGAGAATATTTATTTTAAGTCTGAGTTTTCAAACAGTCACACATTTTTTTGTACAATTTTTGAGCAAACTGTTTTACTAATCAAACTCTAAGCCTTCCTTCTCTACATAATAGGGAATGCCCGTCGGAATTGCGAGAAGCCATTGCAAGTATAATATTTGCTGCTCCTAGATGTTCTGATATACCAGACTTACTGCACATCAAGAACTTGTTTACCACTAAATATGGGAAAGAATTTGTCTCTGCAATATCTGAACTTCGTCCCGATTCAGGCGTGAACCGCACGGTGAGTTATCTTTAGTTGTGATTTCTCAATGGAAAACACCAAACAACTATTGATTATATGGAATATTAACAATTAAATAGTTGCTCACTGTCACTAGCATATCTGTTTTGATATTATTATTTCAGATAATTGAAAAGCTTTCAATTAGTGCTCCATCTGGAGAGGTAAAACTCAAAGTCTTGATAGATATTGCAGAAGAATACAATCTCACATGGGATTCTTCTAAAACTGCAGCAGAATTTAGGAAAAATCATGAAGATCTCCTGGTAATTTCATCGGTGATTGTCTCACTATTTCTTCCTTCATTGTTGGACATTAAAATTATGTTATTCGCTACTAGATCCTTATAATATCTTGCATCTGTCATCAATGGTAGTTGGTATTTGTAAGCTCTCACTTGTGTAACTCTAATGGTCCTACTATCACCTCACCCTTGATTCCGAAACCAGAAATTATTGCTAATTTAATCCTTACCTTATACTACTTGGCTCATGATGTGACAGTTCTACCACGTGCATTGAAAATTATGATTGCGGGGATTTAAAGCTTTTTTCATTTTTCAACAATTTTCCAAACATACTGTGTTTCATTTATTCCAGGACACCATTTTTATGCCACGGTGATTTCCTTTTCATATAGTGATTTGGTGACATTTTTTTTTTCCATGAGCATGCATTTGTGTTTTATCACTAGCATCTCAATCACGGGTTTACGTGTTACGTGAACTATCTATACATTTATGAGTTCTATATACTTCATGCACTTTGCTGTTTACTTCTCAACTTTCGTGTCAGGAATTCACTCATTTTTTCTTAATTTTCATTATGATTTTCTCATATTACCTGTAGGGTGGAGCAAAGCAAGTTGGTGTTGGAGCTGCACCTTCTCATGCTCCCAGCAAAATCAATTCTAATAATTCGTCAGCCTATAATACAGAACATTCTATCAAGTCTACGCAAGACAAACAACAATATGAACAGTCACACAATTCTTGGTTGAACACCAATGAAATTGAACAGTCACACAAAAATAATAATGTCCACGCCAAAGATGCTAAAAGTGAGACTATATTTCAATCCTCTGATGTATTGGAGAAGGCCCGGGCCGCCATTGCTTCTGCAAATCGTGCAACTGCAGCTGCTCGCGCTGCTGCTTCACTTGTACATAGTAACTTTGGATCATTGAAGCTGGAAGGGGAATCTTCATAATTCTCTTAACCGATCAACTTTGCCTGGTATTTCTAAGTTGAAACGCGTTAAGACCTAAATGCGGTGTTTATTGTACATTCTATAATTGATATGTGTATATTATCATGCATGGTGCATTGAAAGATGTTAATGCATGTATTTAAATTTCATAACGGGTATATCGTTTGCACAATTTGGGTGCTGCACCTTCTTATTCCTGACAATGACATGGGGTGAGCACAACAGAACTTCGATTTGTGCTTGGATTGTTTTGTTTAAGCAACAAAAGTTAAAGCTAGGTTATCTGCTGGTAACAATACGCACCTCTTACAAAGCTAAGATCAATGCAAGAGGAAATATCTGTTCAAAAACAACGTAGGGGTAGGGGAAAGAAGGAGAAAGCAACTGTGATAACTGTAAAAGTTTGCTATACGCTAGTACGCCCCTTTTCGTGCCTATGAAGGGCTCGATGCAAGATTATTTCTTGACAATCCACGTTTTACCATCAGTCCACTAATGAATTATAAGTTACAGTGTATGTTGAACTAATTTAGGTGTTTTATTTGTAGTCTTGGACAAAAAAAATGTTTTAGTAGTCCTGTGTGGTATTGCATATTTGAAACAACGCCGTAAATCCAAGAGAATCAAGTTGTGTTATTTTATATATTTGAAACATGTTGGAAACTACTATGTTCATCCTCATGAGCAAAAAGTTATTATTATTATTATTATTATTATTATTATTATTGTTTTCATCTTATCCCCATGAGCAAACGATACTTCCAGTTTAGTTAGCACATTTTATAATCATAATAATAATAATATAATTGGTTGTACAGAAGAAGTTTAACACTGGAAGCAAAGAAAGATAGATTGAAGTGCGGGGCTCTATTTTCCAAGCGACTATTGAAAGAATCTAGCTAGAGTAAGTTGCGTTAAAACTCTTGTTAAAAAACTACGGAATAGGGAGGCAAGGTGAAATATTATTGGTTAAGAGAGCAGCAGAAGAGGTGGGTTGGGTGGCACCGTGGCAGGGCCAGGTAGTCACTCAGTCAGAACATGCAATTAAACCAACCAAAACATTCTTGTTCGGATAGATGAATCACACCATCACCACCTATATACATACATACACATACACTCTACTCTATATTCAGTAGTACTAGTGACTACACACAACACAACACAAGCTAAAGAAGTGAACCCTATAATATTCAGGCTAAACCCTAAGATCCCTAGGTTTCACACTTACAACTTTACATGCTACTGTTACCTATACCTACCTATTCTATTACATCTACATCATGCAACATCCATTTCCCACTTATCACCCTTCCTTTTTATGTTAGCCAGAGATTTTCTCAGACATGAGATTTTCTCAGGTTTTATATAGTCTAAGCGCATAATAATAATAATAATAATAATAATTAATATTTAATGATCACATGTACATCTCAATTCTCAACTCAACATGCTCATATATCACTCTCTCATGCAACACACTTCCACACTCGTCTCATTCCCAAAAGTCACAAAAACAGTACCTATGCATGAAACTTCAGCAAACAGTTCTGTAGGGTTGTGAGAGGCACACTTAGCCGTACATAGAAAGAGAAAGAGAGAGAGTGTGTTTGTGTTTGTGTGTGTGACAAAGATGTAACGTAGGTTTGCAGGGGGAACTAATAAGTAAGGAAGGACAGAAGTGAACAAGACCAGACCATAGTAAACAAATTTGGATAGGTAGGGTTTGTGCGATTATAACCTAACTGCTAATGCTAAAGGGGCCTCCCCATATACTTCGCACTTTTTGCATAACACTACTAGCTTTTTATTTATATAAATAATAATAAATTAATATCAAGTTAAGTTTTCATTCATTTATGTTGCCTTCGTGGGCCCTTTTTTACTTTTTATAAATATCTATGAATATATTCATTTCAATTTAGGTGTATCTGCAGCAGGTTATACAGTTTGACTAATCCACACCTTCAGAATTTTGTACGTCTCAATAAGAAAATTATTTTTAACAAATGCGTACTTTTTACCGATCGTAATTAAAGTAATTATTTATAAAAAAATTTAAAGTCACAGTTCAATTTTTTTGATATATAACTTTTGATAAAAATATACTATTTTTGTTTTTAAGTCACAGTTCAATTTATAAATAATATATTACATATTCGAATTCGAAATATCACAGTTGTATATAAATTTAGTGGTATTTTTCATTTCCTCGATTGATAATATTTTTTTTTAATTTATTAAACAATGTCTTTAGAACTATCATTAGCATTTTTTTTTGATAAAAAACACCTTAGAAAGTTGGTTAATGAGACGCCATTACGAGGTGATGGAAATAATATCTACAATGATATTCTCTATATTTAATTTGACTTTGAAATAACTAATATAATTAAAGTTTTTTTTAACCTAAAATATATTTAGTCAAGAGTCAAAAACTAATTCTTAGAAGCATGTGACCACATACTTAGGAAACCAGAGATTGATCCAAGAATTTACGAAACGAGAGGCCGAAAAATGAAATATTAAAAATTAAATTATAACATTTGAATATAATCAATAACAAAAATAGTTAATTATACCATATTGTTTATCTAAGTCGTGCATGTCATACTCTCTCATAAGGTGTTTTCGGATGTAAGCAATTCATAAGGTGTTTTCGGATGTAAGTAATTCATGTTGAATCTGTGTTGGTGACAATTGCTGCAAGACTTTTATAGTGAAGTTGTTGATGAAGAGTTTCTGTAGCAAATTCCAAAGCGTGTTGATACACTAGCCTTTAGGTTCGATTCGCCCCCACCAATCGGATGCAAATGAGATAACCAGCGAATCCCCTTCAGGGTACTTTGGAAAACCTTGATATGATTTGCACTATCACACCAAGCGTATCTTTCAATAGTATTTTACAAAATAATGATTCCTATTCTTCACTCATGCATTAGAGAAGAATAAGATGACTTAGAATATAAGAGTAGGTGGGAAAAGTGGATGACAAGCACTTGAAATTCGTGTCTGCATTCTGTCCAAAGTGACACTATTTATAGAAAAATAATGTCACTTGAGGAAGAGATGTAATTCTTGGTTCTGCCCTGTTTTGCGAACCAGTACATATACATATAACGTTCAATATTTGAATGAATTGTTGTGATGGCCTAACGGTTAAGAGGCGCCTTTTCCCTGGGCAGCCCAGCCAGGAATCGAACACGAGACCTTACAGTGACTGATAAAGAGCGCAACCACTAGACCAACAATAATAAGATGTCAATAATGACCAATTGTGGATACATATATTATCCAATATTTTGGAAATATCTCACAATCCCCCACCATTTTCAAAATATTCTTAGTCCCATAATTATGGAAATATCATGGTTTCAGATAATGGTATCTTACGATTTGAACCACTACTTAGTAAGCTATGGGTTCCACTTATCCCGAATAGATTGGTAGACAAGCTTTGAACCAATTATTCATTAGAACAAGTGTGCACAACTTACACATGAAATCTCGGTACTATCGAAAGAATTATAAAGAAGACACATTTGATAAGGCCTTGTGTCTTGTACCCTTTTGATGAGAATTTAAGAGTCAAGCCCTTTAACTCTTTGAAGCGGCCTCACTTCATCCTCACATAGGTAGACTATATCAGAAATACACCCATAATATGTATTTCAGCAAATTTATGCTATATGTCTATTAAGAGTAAAACTCAACCTTCCAACTTTATACTTATGGTCCAAGTACTTTCAACCTTTGGGATGTATCTATATTCAAGTACTTGCAATCATTCTAATAGTGTACTTTTATCATTGAACTCAAGACTTGATGTTACTCAAGTGTGAGTCGATTTTCCACCATTGATGATTAATTAGATATGGGCTTGAGTCCCATCCCCAATGATGTCTTCAACACCATGTCCCTTGTCAGACCTTTCGTCAAAGGATCTGCAAGATTCTTTTCTGTTCTTACAAACACTATGGATATTACTCCATTTAAAATTAAATCCTTTACATAGCTATGTCTTAGACCAATATGTCTAGATTTTCCATTATATACTTGGCTATATACTTTGGATAATGTGGATTGACTATCACAGTGTATGGATACTGGTGCCATTGGCTTTGGCCAAATAGGTATCTCATACAACAAATTTCTTAGCCATTATGCCTCTTTACTACCTGCAGCTAAGGCAATGAACTCTGCAGCCATGGTGGAGTCGGCAATGCAAGTTTGTTTCTTTGATCCCCGAGAAACTGCACCTCCACCAAGGTTGAAGATCCATCCACTTGTGGAAGCATGATCCTCAACATAAGTTACCCAACTGGCATCTGTATATCCTTCCAAAACTGAAGGATATCCACTATAGATTAAACTATAGTTAATTGTTCCTTTTAAATATTTTAATACTCTATTAACAGCCTTCCAATGTTCTTTACTTGGATTGCTAGTATACCGACTTAATCTGCCTACAGCATATGCTATATCAGGTCTGGTACAGGTCATGGCATACATCAAGCATCCGATTACCTTTGAATAATCTAGTTGTGCCACAGGGCATCCTTTATGTGGTTGCAAACTAACATTTTGATCAAATGGAGTAGAAACATGTGTGCAATTAAATTGATCAAATTTCTTTAGCACTTTCTCAATATAGTGAGATTGGGATAAACCAATATTTACTCCATCTCTAATGATTTTAATTCCTAAAATCACATATGCTTTACCTAAATCTTTCATATCAAAATTTTTTGATAAGAAAGTTTTGGTTTTCTCTACATCATCTAGATTGGTGCCAAAGATTAACATATCATCCACATATAAACAAATCATAACACCATTTCCATTATGAAATTTACTATAAATACACTTGTCAGATTCATTTATTTTGTATCCATTAGAAAGCAAAACTTTATCAAACTTTTGGTGCCATTGTTTCGGTGCTTGTTTTAACCCGTATAAAGATTTAGTCAATTTACACACTTTATGTTCTTGCCCTTTGATAACAAATCCTTCAGGTTGTTTCATATATACCTCTTCATCTAACTCTCCGTTTAGGAAAGCAGTTTTAACATCCATTTGATGGATTACAAACTTATAGATGGAAGCTAGTGCCAAAAGCACTCTTATGGATGCAATTCTTGCAACAGGTGCATAAGTATCAAAGTAGTCAATACCTTCTTTTTGTGTAAATCCTTTGGCAACAAGTCTAGCTTTGAATTTATCAATGGTACCATCAACTTTCATTTTCTTTTTAAAGATCCATTTACAACTTATTGGTTTGGATCCAGGTGGGAGGTCTACTAATTTCCAAGTTTTATTCCCCATAATTGAGTCCATTTCCTCTTGGATGGCTTCTTTCCAAAAGGCAGAGTCTTGAGACTTTATTGCCTCTTCATATGTGTCTGGGTCATTCTCTAAATTGTAGCAAATTGGTCCATAACTGTTAATGGAATCATTTGTACCTTCTACAAGGAACATAAAGAAGTCTTGTCCATAATTTTTCTCTTTTCTGGCTCTTTTACTTCTTCTAGGTTTTGAACATGTCAAAGTATCATTATTAGATACATTATTTTCTAGACTTTGTACACTAGAACTTACAATTTCCTTGGGATGTGGAATTGAGTTAAATCTATTTTCTTGAAAAATTGCATCTCTTGACTCAATCACTGTGTTAATAGGATATGAGTCATTAGATTCAACAATCATGAATCTATAGGCCTTGCTATTTTCAGCATAGCCCAGAAATACACTTTCAATTCATCTTTCTCCCAATTTCTTTCTTTTTGGTTCAGGAACCTTAACAATTGCTCTACAGCCCCAAACTTTTATATAATTAAGATTGGGTTTTCTTTTCTTCCATAGTTCATATGGGGTTATCTTGTTCCTTTTATTCGGAACTCTATTTAGCAAATAACATGCAGTTAGCATGGCTTCACCCCAATAACCTTTAGATAAACTAGAATAGGATAACATGGCATTCACCATTTCTTCTAATACCTTATTTTTCCTTTCTGCAATTCCATTTTGTTGTGGGGAATATGGTGCAGTTGTTTGATGCACAATACCAGTGGACTCAAAATACTCAGGATGATAGAACTCTCCTCCCCTATCACTTCTAAAACACTTAATAAAAGTTTCATGTTGAAGTTCTACTTGTGCTTTAAATATTTTTAATTTGTCTAAAACTTCATTCTTAGAGTGCATTAAATAAACATAACAAAATCTAGAGTAATCATCAATAAAAGTGACAAAATACTTTTTCCCACCTACTGTAGGCTAACCATGTAAATCGCATACATCAGAGTGAATTAAATCTAATACCTTAGAACTTCTTTCAACACTTTTAAAAGGTTGTCTTGTAATTTTAGTTAACATGCAAGTAGTACATGAATTTGAATTTTTGTCAAAATTCGGAATTAAGTTTGATTTCATCATGTCATTCAATTTTATAAAGTTAACATGTCCTAGTCGCATATGCCATAAATCATAAGACTCAACAATATAAGCAGAAATCATATTATTATTATTATAGTTACTAATAACATTACATTTGAACATGTTCTCACAAAGGTAACCCTTCCCTACAAACATACCCCATTTAGAGAGAATAAATTTATCTCCCTCAAATACACATTTGAAACCAAACTTATTAAGTAAAGGTACAGAAATCAAGTTCTTCCTAACATCAGGAACATAAAATACATCTTTAAGAGTAAGTATTTTTCCAGAAGTGAATTCAATCTCCACTGTTCCTTTTCCTTTGACTTGGACAGTTGAGGCATTTATTATCAACCATTTTATAATTATTAAATTGAGAAACAAGAAACTTCTTACTTGTAGCGTCTTCTTGCATGTATCTTGACTCCAATTTCTCCCATAGTTCCTTTGCAGAGATGCTACTTTGATATATATCGAACAAGGAGTCAGACATTCCGTTGAGAATATGGCCCATGCATATGTAGTCATCATTGTCCCACTTCTGCCTTTCTCTTGTTTCTGCTAATGTTTCCACTTCCTTCTCTACTGGTCTTGTGGTGTTCAGAACATATACTACCTTCAAAGTTGTAAGAAGGAATTTCATCTTTTTCTGCCAACGAATAAAGTTTCCTCCATCGAATTTCTCCAACTTCACAAAATTAGAAGTCATTTCTTTGAGTGATGCAGCCATTGATTTAAAATAAATTCGAACCTAAAAATTGTTGGATCTGTGTTGGTGACAATTGCTGCAAGACTTTTATAGTGAAGTTGTTGATGAAGAGTTTCTGTAGCAAATTCCAAAGCGTGTTGATACACTAGCCTTTAGGTTCGATTCGCCCCCACCAATCGGATGCAAATGAGATAACCAGCGAATCCCCTTCAGGGTACTTTGGAAAACCTTGATATGATTTGCACTATCACACCAAGCGTATCTTTTAATAGTATTTTACAAAATAATGTTTCCTATTCTTCACTCATGCATTAGAGAAGAATAAGATGACTTATAATATAAGAGTAGGTGGGAAAAGTGGATGACAAGCACTTGAAATTCGTGTCTGCATTCTGTCCAAAGTGACACTATTTATAGAAAAATAATGTCACTTGAGGAAGAGATGTAATTCTTGGTTCTGCCCTGTTTTGCGAACCAGTACATATACATATAACGTTCAATATTTGAATGAATTGTTGTGATGGCCTAACGGTTAAGAGGCGCCTTTTCCCTGGGCAGCCCAGCCAGGAATCGAACACGAGACCTTACAGTGACTGATAAAGAGCGCAACCACTAGACCAACAATAATAAGATGTCAATAATGACCAATTGTGGATACATATATTATCCAATATTTTGGAAATATCTCACAATTCATAAGGTGTCTTCGGATGTAAGTAATCAAACAATTAACCAAAAACTCGTCTTTCAATTTGTTTTCAGCTTATCTTTCACAATTTTCACAGCAAAAAAAAATCTCACATAGTAATGTTAGTGAAATTTAATGTTTACAAAAAAATTATTAAATAGAGTAACTATAACAAAAGTTACTCTTAGAATAACTCTTGTTAAGCGAAGAAACCTTTAGAGGCGCCAAACAAATCAATATATTCAAGAGAATGGAAAAATTGTTCCAAACTTATCTATACATTCAAGAGGCGTCAAACTAATCAAGATAGTGTGGATCTTATGTATGGTAAGGTGTGCACTTGCATACCTTAAATTTTGAAAAACTATATTAATACTTTTTTTTTTTTGCATTCTAATCGGCCTTCAATTTTCTATGCTCTTGAATGTTTGGATAGTTTGGTGCCTCTCAAGGTCATCTGATGGAATTAAAATGTGAGTGGTTAGTCGCACATCAACTAGCAATTAAGAAAATATTAGATATATAAGAGTGGAGACTCATACCCATTGCTTTAAGATTTTGGGTGGAGACGTGGTGTTAAGGTCTCTTAGGAATTTTAGACGTTTATAATCTATTGTTGTTGTCGCACTCCCCCGGACTCCCCAACAAATGGTATAAGAGCTATGGTTCAGCTCGGTGGGGAGTTGGAGTGGGAGATCCTACTGTGGATCAAATCTAGTGTTGTGGGTGACTCACACTTGAGGGAGGAGATTGTTGGAATTCAAGTGTGAGTGATTAGTCTTACATCGACTAAGAATAGAGGAAATGTTTGATATATAAGAGTGACGACTCATATACGCATTGCCTTAAGATTTTGGGTTAAGATATAGTGTCAAAGTCTCTTAGAGATCCTGAACGTTTAACTTATTATTGCTGTAACGCTCTTCAGACTCCCAAACATCATAGCTATCTATCCTGGCAGGTGCTAAGAGATAAGAACTCAATTTTGGTAGGAACATCCCTAATCTAGCAACAACTGCTTGTGTATTTTGTGAGTACATCTTTGGAGTCAACATACCACTTTTTTGGTTAGTGTGAGTTCTCCATTCAAGTTTGGTACATGTTTTTATGTGGTTGGGGATGGTGTTGATTATGGTGCCATATTTTTTCTACTTATTTTTGGTGATTTGATCCTTTGGAATTGAGCGTCACGTCGTCTGTAATTTAGTTGTGTAATCAATTTGAAGGCCGAAAAACAATGTTATCTCCTCCAATAAGGTGTGGTGTTTTGAGCATGTGGTGTAAATGATTCACTTCACTTTTTGTGAGTGGTTTTTGAGAAATACATTGGATCCTTTTTAATATTTTATGAGTGGATTTGTTCAAGTATTTTTGTTTTGGTCTTTAAGAATTCTCTTTTCTTTATTAAATTTGTTTTAACTCTAAAGTTCGTTTTTCAGTCTGTTGTATTTTTTTTTTATAAATTTTGTAAACTTTTTTTTTTTTAAATCACATGTTAGTTTTTTGTATCTTATTTTTGTAATAGGTTGAAGTATCCTTTCTATTTTTTATTTTCTTCAAAAATAATACTCTCTCTTTAAAAACAAAATTGAAAGCTAGGAAAATTGGAAAAATCAAGATTGATATTTTATATTTTACTCACTTAAGAGTTGCACATTTTAGATTAATCCGATCCAAACTATTTATATGTAATTCCACACCATTAACTCGCGTCTTGAAACTTATATTGATACATTATTCAACACTATATGCCACATCTTATTTAAAAATTGAGCAATATTAATGGTCAGAATTAATACTACGTACTCATTATTACATATCAAAGTTAAAAGGAACGTTAACTCATTCACAATCCAATAAACAGAACAAGGGAGTTAAAAGTAATAGGACCTCTCATTAGTCAATTTCAAAATCAGGGCATGCATGCATGTAGAATCCGATAAAAGGGGAGGCGAGGGGATGGTGCAATTCAATCGCATGATTTACGACGTAAGAATCAAACAATAATCCGGCCAACTTGAAAATTTATTCAAATTGGTTTATTTTTTTCCTCCTATGTTTGAGTAAAAATCAAACCAAACCAAATAAATCTAACGTTTATTACTTTAGTATTTGTTATTTCAAAAAAAAACATTAATTTTTTTATATTATATATTTTATTTTATACTATAAAATAAGTTTTATTTATATATATTTTTAATCTTTTATATATATATATATATATATTATATTTCTCATAGTAACTTTATATACTTGTTTTTAATTTTTCAATAGTATAAAACATTGTAGTGTTAAAAAAAAGGTTAGTTTTTAGAGTTTTTTAAAAATAAGACTTTTAATTTTAAAAAAATTCAATGATTGAACCAAATTAAATTCAACCAATTTTTCATTGAATTAGTTTAATTTATGTTTCATAAAAAAATCTCAAACCGACTCATTTTTGTTGCACAAATATTTTCAATAAGAAAAAAAAACCGAATCAAAATGACACTACACCGAAAGAAAGAAACCACGTTGATTTCGCAGACACATTGAAGGGTCGTTTTCGTCTTGAATTTCGTTAAAACGCGGATATATTTCCATTGGTCGGTTTGGATCAGCCCCTCTCGCGTCCCACTCTTTTATTATGCATTTCGGTGCATGCAAATTCAAATATTCTTTTCAGTAGCTAAAAAAATGGAGTAATAATTGAAATCACCTTAATTGTACCGCAAGCGATCAAAACCAAAACATCCTCAACATGTTTTTTTGTTGCTGCATGCATGCAGTAAATAATTGGTTTGGAATTTTGATCTTTCCAAGTTTCCCAAATTGTGGTCCAAAATATATTAACATATATGGAAGGATAAAGAGCTTAATAAACAAGAATATGAGTTAATCTTTTGCAAACTAAGGAATCAATATATATATTTCAGCTAGTTTTATGTAGGTTTATCAACAACTTGCAAACTAAACCCTAGTAGAAAAATAACTCTAATTGTTTTGTCTAGTGATAAAAGACATGTATTGGATTCAATAGAGAGCGGGTTTGATACACGTTAGTATTATAGGAAAAAGGTAAATGTAAATTTATTTATAAGTGTTTAATGAGTTTAAGTTTTTTTATACTTTGAATTGGAGCACCACCTCCTCACATTAAATATTATCCAACAAAAAAAACTAGTAAAAACAAAATGAATTGTGACTATTAAATTTAGCATATTATGACAGTTTCCAAAGTATTTAATAAATCGACTAGCACCAAGTTGAGACAAAGCACTTGTTTTAGATTTGTTTCTTCCTCCGAGTTTGGTATGGTATTTTTAGATGGTTAGGTTGAAAAATGACATCTAATATATTCGGCTTTTTCTTAGGTTTTTTGTCCCTTTGGATACATTATTTGGTCTGAAAATATATTTACTTCAGTTTGACATTTAGTGGTGTTGTCGAACTTAAAGTCACAAAATGATATCATTTTCTCTAATAAGGTCCCAAGCGTTGAGCAGGTGGTGGGTCGAGCTCAGATTTTCTTGTGTAAGTGGTTTTTAACTAATACCTTACGGTCTCCTCGATCTTTCTATGAGTAGGTAGTGGAACACTTGTTATGTTTGCACTGTTAGCAGTTTCATTTGATTGTGTGTTCATGTCACCATTGCGAGTTGATCTTCTAGTCCTTTGTGTTTGATGTCCTCGGAGTTTCCATCCTTCCAGTTAGTAGTTTGTTGGTTGCTTAAGGGGTTTTTTTTTTTTTTGACTTTCGGTTTTTATTTCTATCCTTTCAGGATGTTATGGTTTGTAGTCATTAATTTGTATTTTGCCTTTTTTTTATTGCAGATTTTTTAATGTTTTTTTTAATGCTTGACTGTAGTACTCTTTATA
>JBBPBP010000001.1:15610311-15640398 GCA_037974735.1 Cicer chorassanicum
TAATTTAAAAACATTTAAAATAATTAATATTTTAAATTAAATAATTTATTTATTTAAATTTAAAATAAATTAAATAAATAAATAATATATCAAATTGATAAATTTTAAATTACTACTTTATAAATATTTTAAGTATTAATTGATAAACTTTATTTTTAATTAAAAAAAAATTATGTCATTTTACATTTTTAAACGAATTAAACTTTATTTTTATCAAATACACAATTACTTTTATGGAATGAAGAAGAAATTTTCTTTTAACAATGGATCACTTTCTTTTAAATAAAATAGCAAATGGACTATATTTACTTTCTTTTTAACTTGATAATATTTATATAGAAAAAATATAAAATTATTGTAATTATTTTTTTAAATTATATTTTTATTTATTTAAATGAAAAATTAAATAGACGACTACCACCGTCGACAACCACCTTTGAGGGTTAGCACAACTGTTCGTCGCCTTCCGTCAACCATCTCTTTTATTAAAATTATTAATTAATAAATATATTATAATATTGAAATTACTATTTATTTATTATTTTAAAAGAAAATTACTTATTTTCAATAATAAAAGTCTAAAAGAAATAAAACTGTTTTTTTAAAACAATTACAATAAGTTATTTTTGAAAATAATAAATAAAATTATTTTTAGAAATAATAATAATAATATATTATTGTAGGCATATAATTTATTAAAATGTTAAAAAAAAAAATATTAGACTGATTCTATGGATACCCATCCAATAAAATATCACAATAGATAAATTGAATTGTTTTATTATTATTATTATTATTATTATTATTATTATTATTATTATTTATTTTAGGGTTTAAGTATTTTTTTAAAAATATATAATTTTATGTTTATTAGCTAGTTAGCTCAATCTCTACTTTGAATTTGTTAAGTTTATCCAGTTAGTCCATTATCACCTAATATATCGGATAATTTTTGACAAAGTGATCGAGACTTAAACATGTGATGTGCCATGCAAACTGAGTTGAATCCTGTGAGACATGTGTGTGTGTGTGTAGGGGGGAGGGGGGTTTTGAATGTTTAGAGGAACAAGTCAAGAAACAAATAGTTCATGACTTCCAAGCAAACCAGAAGGAACCAATGAAGGTTACATCACTAACTGTTTATCTTCGTACTAAGTGATGCTAATGAGAAGTCGAATCAGAGAATTGTCTGCACCTATATATTAGCATTCAATTTCCATCAAAAGACACACTATATATATAGCTATAGCTTCACCTTGAATAATAAGTTCCAAATTATCGAATGGTATAGTAGTGATTGATCTTACATATGCAGAACCCAAAAATGGATAATTAATTAATTAATATTCACTCATCTCTTATATATATAGCTCTGGACTATATGCACTGTGCTTGAGATCATGGGTCTGAGTTACTTTTAACGTGATCAAATTATAGCTGTTTAGTTACTTTGATTTTTCAGTTGCAGTTTCCATTTGCATATAGAGCTTTTGTTTTAATATTCTTAGAAATTAGAAAAGTAGCCCTTATGATAATGTCTTTATGCTAGCTTTTAGAAATTAGATGCACTCTCCTGGTGGTTTCCTATAATTTTCACCAGAATGCTACTTTATGCCTCACTTCTTCTTTATTGTAGCTTGCCTTCATTCCAAAGCGGGAACAAATTCATATTTTATTTTTTTATTTTTTTAAATATGTAGTTCCAACCGTTGGGAACTATCATGTGATTTCTTTTCATATCAATTTTCTTATTTACTCATTTTCAAATCACTCATTAAAATTACTGATTTTGAATCAATTTATGGTTAATAATAATCATCACTTTAAATTATTATTTTTACTTGTTTTTATCTAAATAAATTTTATATATATATATAGTTTTTGTTTTGTGATTTTGTCGCTTTAGTGTAGTTTTATTTTGGTTTAGTATCTTGTTGCAAGATTATAATTTGGATAGTATACGTATTCTGAATATTTCAACTTTATCATATTTATAGATTTTGTCACATTTATTTGTATTTTATCGTTTTATTCTATTAACTTAGATGTTTTGAGTTTATTTGTAAAAACATCATTTTAATTTTAATGACTTAATTTAATATTCAAATAAATCAATTTTTTTTTGTAATTCTTGAAATTAATTTAAAAGTTCATTTTGAGTAGAACCAGCAAACTTAATTTAGGTACACTAGGGGGTGAGGGGGGGTCTGGAGAGAACATTTTCATGAAACAAAAGCTAGTCTGGGCTACCCGGCTATACCGATTACTAAGGCCTCCAATACATAGAGCTAGACCCAAAGTCTTTAAACAGTAATACAGGCCCAAGAGTGAAGTGAAGAAAAAACATTGAAAAATTTACCCTATACCCCTCTTTTATACTTATACCCCCACAAATTTATGAAAATGTCAAATATACCCTCAATTTTTTTTTTTACTATTCTACCAATCAAAAATCATTTTTTTTACCATTTCATCATTTCCGGAGTGAGTAAAAAAGATTTTCGGTAAGTAAAAGTTTTTCGGTAACTTTCGGAAAACTATTTAGAAGAATTCCGGTACACACATTACTTCCGGAAAACTTTTTACAAGTTTTCAAGTTTTCCGGTACAAAATATTTTTACTGAAAAACTTTTTTGAAGTTTTCCGGTACATAACTGAAAAATGTGTACTACTAGAAAATATTCTTCAACTTTTCCGGTACATAAGGTGTTTTAAGAAAACTTCATTGTCAAAATTTTCGGTACACACCTTTTTTTTTATTTTTATAAAATATTAACAGATATAGATAAACCGCTACTATTATTGGATAAAACATGCGTCGATACTACACACATTTTTGACACGTATCAGGTATGAATAATTAATATTAATATTGTAAAAATATATTATTGTGATTAATTAAAATTTATTTTATATTTTATTTTAAATATTTGATACAAGGGACTCTGTTGTGAATTGGGCTAAAGAAATCGGTATAAAAAATAAAGTGACTGTTATTATCAGAAGATGAGATATAGAGACAGGAAAGAAAGGGAGGAGAAATAAATTAATATTAGGTTGTGACAAAGGAGGAAAATACAAGTGTTTTCAAGATGGACAATTAAAGTAATTTGTGGAGTTCACAACCATGAATTACCTGATACTTAGGAGGGACATGCATTTGTTGGACGCTTAGATGAAGAAGAAAAAAAACATGTTCATGACTTAACAAAATATAATGTTGCACCAAGACACACATTACTCTCATTGCAAAACCGAGATAAGAACAATGTTACTAAGATCTCACAAATATATAAACAAAGTATGATTCGATTTCACGTGAGAAGTAATAGGACATAGATGCAACATTTATTCAAGTTAATTGAAGATACAAAATCTGTGTGTTGGAATAGAAAGCGTGAAGACGCAAATGTTATGAGAGATACTTTTTGGGCGCATCCAGATTCAGTGAAGTTGTTGAATTTGTTTTCAATTGTGTTGATTATGGACAGTACCTACAAAACCAATAAATACAGAATGTCATTACTTGAAATTGTTGGTATGACATAACATAGATGACATTTATAGTTACATTTGCTTATTTGGAATGTGAGCGGAAAAAAAACTTTTGTTGGGCATTAGAGAGGCTAAGAGAATTGTTTGTTATACAAAATAAATTTCCTGGTGTAATTGTGACAGACAGAGATCTTGCGTTAATGAAACCAATTGGTATTGTATTTCCATATGCTGTTACTTTGCTTTGTCGATTTCATATCGACAAAAATGTTGGAGCAAAATGCAAGTAATATGTCTTAAATTATAGACAAGAGTTAGTATTAAATATGTGGAAAGACATTATGTATTGCAGTGATGAAAAAGAGTATATCATGCGCTTGCAAATGTTTGAGCAATCATGTGTCGATAATAAAGTGTTTGTTGACTCCTCATAAGGAAAAGTTTGTTGAAGCATGAACAAATCGAGTGATGCATTTGGGGAACACAACGACTAACATGTATGTCATGTGACTCTAAAATTTTGATTTTGTAATTTTATTATATATTGTTGGATTGCTCCATGGTGACAATTTACATGTAATGATAGGGTTGAGTCAGCTCATTGGAAACTGAAGTTTATGTTGGAACATAACATGAGTGACATGTGTAAATGTTGGGAGGCTATGAACAACATGATAAGATTGCAACATAAAAAAATCGAAGGCTCGTTTCAGAAAAGTTTCTATGATGAAGAGCGTGAACACATAAATCATTTTTATCAGAGATTGAATACATTTGTATCAAGAGATGCTCAGAGACGTATTACTGAAGAATACGAGAAAATTGAGTTGGTGGGTGCTGACAAAACTGTATGTGGGTGCACTCTCAAAGGAAATTGATGGGTGAACTAATTTCTCTAGATTCTGTGCATATTCAATGGAGAAAATTAAGCATGGAATGTGAACTCACCCAAGACACAGAAGATGGATCAGAGTTTGATATGCCTACTGAGATGAATGCTTTATGGAAACGTTTTCGATCACTTGATGTTATAGGAAAAAGAGTGTTGAAGAGTAAAGTGCGTGAACTTGTTTTTCCAACTACAAGTTCAATGTGTCCACCACCTAAAAAAGTTAAAACCAAATGACGAGTAAAGAAGAGTAAGGGTTGAAGTAGCAATGTCAAGTTACAAGGAAGGGGGTTTGAATTGTAATCTTGCCTTTTTCAAAATTTCCTGTTTAAACTTTAACAAAAACAACTCAAGAATGATCTTGGTTATAAAAACAAAAACGGAGAACGTTCTTGGTTTTAAAACAGAAAACGCAGAACGTTCTTGATTAGTTAAAATCACAGTATTAGTTTCTCTATTTAATTATGATAATAATAATAATAACTGAATGTAAATATAGATAAGGAAGAAATACCACACAAGAATATATCCTGGTTCACCCAACGTGGGCTACGTCCAGTCCTCACAACTGTGAGATTTTCACTAAGTGTTCAAAGACAAAAGGAGAACAATCACAGTTAGAGATCAGCCTTGATCTGTAACTACACTTCCTTTCCACCCAGAAAGGATTAATCAGGTCACCTAACTAATCTGTTAGGATTTCGAAATCAACTCTTTTAATTTCGCTCAAACTATAAACAATCCTTATAGTTATGAGTTTATACAATAATGATTTAAAAGGTTTGTTTGAATCTAGTTTTGCTCAACTCTTGTTTGAGAAAAGGATTCAGAACAGAGAAAGAAACCAATAGAATAAAACTGGAAGTATGTATTTGGTTCAGCTTGATTTCTTGAATGAGATGACTTTAAGGATGTAAGTGAATATGATTTTATGAGAATACTTCACACTTAAAGATCTGGTTTATGCTTGCGAATTTGCCTTCCTTTTATAGATGATCTGAGCAATAAATTCTGGTCAGAAAGAGCTGTTGGGAGTGCTCTGTTTTCCTTCTGACAGAAGCAAGGAATCTGTTGACAAACAGAGCACCATGTATTTGACAGCTTTGGGCTTTCTGTTATGGGACTTTTGCTTGATCCAAAACAGACTTGTTGCGAGCTTTACTGACCCATTAAGCTTTGATAATATTTGATAGTGATTGGGCTTCAATTTGAATGTTTAATTTGATCCAAAACTGTTTGGAAAGGAGTGAATATTTTTCTGCAGAATTGAGAAGTCTTCTTCTGCAGAAACAGAATTTGTTCTTCTTAAAAACGGAGAACGTTGAATATAAGTGGAGAAAGATAATCAATCTTGTCTGATAGACTTTTGAATAATCTGAGGACTTATATTCAATCTTGAGTTTCAGCTTTGTTCAATTTTCTTGATAGTTTCCAGACTGGAGAAAGTTGCAGTCCGTTTTTTGATATGCTTAGATTGGTGATGATTTTTCTTAATGATCCGTGAATCGTTTTGAGTAAAAACGATTCCTATCTGTTCCTTGCCATGTGCTGATGAAATTGATATAAATATTTCAGACATATTCAATGTACAAGTGTTGGAGAAAGTTTGGTGAAGTGGCTGTAACGATCTTTCTTGATTCTGCTGATCTTTCTCTGTTTTGTATAGTTTATGATCATTCTTATTTCTCTGCTTTGCTTGGTTCCTATCTTTAATAAAAACACTCAAAAGCACAGATTAAATTAACATAACATTTAGAATCATAATTAATATCTTTAATTAATCTTTTGTTTATTTTCATCAAAACTTAATTTGAGAGTTTGTCTTAACAATCTCCCCCTTTTTAATGATGACAAACATGTTAATTTAGATTTTAATTCTGATTCTAATTTTAATTTTGAAGAGGGTAAAAACTCCCCCTCAATTGATGCAACAGATGTTTTTATTGATATAACTAATGCAATAAGTTTAATTTCAGCAATAAAAGATATTTCATTAATAAAGCGTTTTGCTGAATTACAAAAAGTAAGATCCTGAATTTTAATCGGATCATAAACAGAATAAAAAACTAAACTTAATTCTCCCCCTTTGTCATACAAAAAGGAAGGAGAAAAAGATCCCTATTTGGCTAAAGAAGGAGAAGAGCCTTCTGATGATTGAGACTTGGATGGCACAGGAACAGGCTCGGGAGCTGGAGCAGCGTGAAAAGGAGGAGGAGGAGGTACACCGAGCTTGGGTGCAAGTGTATCCGTGAGCCAGGATTGCAGCTGAGTCTGCTGAGCCAAGAGGACTTGTAGAGTGGCCATGATTTCAAAGTTGCTTGGTTCCCATGGAGGATTCATGATTGGAGGAGGAATAGGGGTAGTGCTGGTTGATGGAGTTGAGACAGTTGGGAGAGAGGCAGGGAGAGGCTGAGGGTTGGATTGATTGGATGAAGTAGCGTTGTTAGAGGGTTCGGAGGAAGCCAAAAATTGACTAATACCAAAAAGAGATGACGTGGTGGTTTGAGGAGAAATGTATGCTGGTGACATGGCAGAGACATTTTGGTGAGAAATCATGGTGGTCATGGGGTCAAGTGGAGAACGAAGAAGCTGAGAGATAGAAATGAAATCTGTGGATGAAATGGTGGATTGTTGGGGAATAACAGAGAATGTTGGGTTGGTAGGAGGAGGGGTAAGAGAACGTTCTCTGTTTGGAGGGGAACTTTCTTGAGCAGGAGTAGGATTTTCTGGGTTTGGTGGTGTTTGGTCTGGGTGTTGTGGAGAAAGTTCTGGATTTTGGGAAGAACGTTCTGGGGTATGAGGAGAACGTTCTGGAGTTTTATCTTGAGCTCTATCTGGTGAAGGAGATGATGATGTGGGATTTGGGACAGGAGCTTCTCTTCTGGCAGAACGTTTTCTTTTTAGGATGGAAGGAAATGAATGAATAAGTGGGGCAGACTGTCTTGTTCTGGGTCTGGTGGTTTGTGGAAATCGTTACTGTGATTCAGATGGGGGAGAAGGTTGTCTAGTGACATTTATTTTCATATGGGACATGTTTTTGGTGGAAAATTTGGAGATTTTGATAAGAGATTTTTCATTGGACAGGGGGATATGAAAATGGTTAAAGACTTTTGTAAGAATCATACCATAAGGAACAGTATTCTTCTTGTAGTCTTTATTGGCAGCAGCAATCATGTGGTGAAGAATCAGATGAGGCAGATTGAGACGCTTGCAGTTGAGTAGATGATATATGACTAGTGCGTCGTTTTCAGAGACATACTCATGACTTCCACAGTGAGGAAGAAAAGTATGTTGACTCATGTTGTTGAAGATCTTAGGGAGAGGGCGCAGGAATGTTGACATATACCTGGTGGAATTCTCTTGAAATAATTCTGAGAGAACTGCAGTCTCTTTAAGATTGAGAGCTGCATACCAGGATTTTCCAAAGACAGCAGCACCTTCAGTGGGGAGATCTAGGATTGAGGCCAAAATGTCAGGGGTTAACCTGATCTCAATTCCCTTGATTGTGGAAATGAATAGAGATTTTTCAGGAAATGTTTTGGCTTGACAGTAGAAGGCTCGAACAGCGTCTGGATAATGTGGCTCAGAAATTTGCATAAATGCAGTCCAGCCTAGGGCATCAGTAAAGTGTTTGACAGAATTTCCATCGACTATGAGTTTGTCGAAAATGAAAACTCTACCAACACCAATGAGTCTTTGAGCCCATTTGTCTTTGAACAGTTTGGTGGCAGTGGGAGGAATTAGAGGAGTGGTATTGGGCTTGGTCTTTTTGGAGGGAGGAGATGGTGGTATAGGAGAATCAGGGTCAGATGAAGGTTCTGATGAAGGAGAGGAAGAAGATTGAGGTGAAAGTGGTCGTTTGGTGGTTGTTGAAGGTTTGTAAGACGGAGAACATTCGTCGGGAGGTGAACGTTCTTGAGTTGGAGAGGGAGAATGTTGATGTTCAGGGGAACATTCTGGAATGGGAGAGCGTGTTTGAGTGTGGGAAGGAGAAGTAGTGGGAGAACGTTCAGAATGAGGAGAACGTTCTTGAGGAGGGGAAGTAAAATGGGGAGGGCTAGGAGAACGTTCTGGAATTGGAGAACGTTCAGGAGTAGGGGTAGGAGTTTTGTGAGCAGTGGTAGCGGAAGGAGTGGGAGAACGTTCGTTTGTTTGGGTGGGAGAAGGTTTTGGGGTTGGGGAACGTTCTTGAGATGAGGAAGGGGAAAGACGAAATTTGTTTCTAGGTACAGTGGTTTTGAATCTCTGGCAAATGGGTAAGTTTTTTCTTGCCAGAAATTTTGATGTTGAAATGGTGGTTTTGGTTTTTAGAGTACGGGTTTTAGGTTGAGAAGATTTGGGGGAGGAGAAAAAATCAGTCATGGGTCTTTGTTTCTGGGTTGAAGGAAAAGATTGAGAGGTTTCAGAAAATGAAGATTTAGAAAAGGTTGGTATAGAAGTTTTTGATGTAGGAATAGGTTTTGTTGAAGGTGCAGGAGTATCAGATAATTCATTTGAGTCAGTGTCTGAGATAATGAAGTAGGTAGGTTTAGTGTTTGATGTCCTTGAAGTCCCAATTCCTGCCAGAATTCTCATTGAGCGCCTCTTAGGTGCTGGAGGATTAACAAATTTATGTGGTGGTGGGGTGGGTTTGGAAAAGGATGTTCTTAAATGAGGCGGGACTTGAGTAAAATTTGGGGTTTGACAGGAATGTAGAGGAGGAAAAACAGAGGAGACAGGTTCAGGAATGGAAGTGTTGGGGTTGGATTCAGGAGATGAAGACAAATAGTCAGAAAATGAGGAATCTGATGAGTGCTTTGGAGGGGTTGGCCTGGGTGGAGGTGAAGGTGAACGATCGTAGACTGGTGAGAAGGATGATGATGGTGATGGAGTTTCAGTGCTGGCATTTTTGCGAGCAGCTTGCTTGGTTCGAACCATTTTTGATGCTGAAAGAGAGATTGAAGAGAAGCTTTTGGAGGAAGATGATAGTTGAGAATAATGGAAACTGTTTCAAAAAGAATTGAACAGTTGTAATAACTACAATTTTGCCTTTGCAGTTTCAAGAGAGAGAGAGTAATGATGATAAACCTAGGGAAGTGACAAGTGTTTGGGGAAAGGGATGACTTTGACGGCTGAGCAGTGCCTTTTGAAGGACTTGATGCATGTGCATTAAATGCTGAGACATGCCTTGCCTGCACATGAGGGAGATGACGTCTGGGAAGATGATTTGAAAAACGGAGAAGGATGTTTGAAAAACGGAGATTGATAAACGTTCTCCGTTTTCTGCAGAAGCAGTTTTAACTAGATTTTTCAGGATTTTTCAAAATTCTCAGTTTTTCTTTGATTGAATTAAAACTTTCCTCGACTAAGGGCTTTGTAAAAATATCAGCAAGCTGATTTTGAGTATCAACAAAAATTAATTCAATTTCCTTTTTATTAACGTGATCGCGAATAAAATGATGTTTTATTTCAATATGTTTTGATCGAGAATGCTGAATTGGATTTTTTGACAAATTGATTGCACTAGTATTATCACAGTAAATTGGAATACTAGAGTAACTTACAGAGAAGTCTTCAAGTTGATTTTTAATCCAAAGGACTTGTGAGCAACAATTTGCAGCTGATACGTATTCAGCTTCAGTGGTTGATAAGGCTATAGTATTTTGTTTTCTGCAAGACCAACTTATCAATGCATCTCCCAGAAATTGACATGCTCCACTGGTGCTTTTTCTTTCAGTTTTATCTCCAGCATAATCAGCATCACAATATGCTACAAGATCAAAATGAGAACTTTTTCTATACCAAAGGCCAAGATCAGTAGTTCCAACAAGATATCTAAAAATTCGTTTTACAGCAGTTAAATGAGATTCTTTTGGTGCAGATTGAAATCTAGCGCATAATCCTACTGCAAATACAATATCTGGCCTGCTAGCAGTTAAATAAAGCAAGGAACCGATCATCCCTCTATATTCTTTCTCAGAAACAGATTTTCCATGTTCATCTTTGTCTAATGAAGAGGATGGATGCATAGGAGTAGACATAATTTTTGCTTCATTCATTTTGTACTTGGTTAACAAATCTTTAATGTATTTTTCTTGACAAATAAAAATACCATTCTCATGTTGTTTGATTTGTAAACCAAGAAAATATCTCAATTCTCCCATCATGCTCATTTCGAATTCACTTTGCATAAGCATTGAGAAACCATTACACATTTTTTCATTTGTTGATCCAAAGATAATATCATCAACATACACTTGTACGATGAGTAGATCATTTTTATCAATTTTCTTAAAGAGTGTAGTGTCAATTTTTCCTCTGGAAAAACCATTATTGATTAAGAATGAACTTAACCTATCATACCAAGCTCTTGGTGCTTGTTTTAAGCCATACAAAGCTTTTGTGAGTTTGAAAACATGATTTGGTTTTGATTGATCTTCAAAGCCAGGAGGTTGTTTCACATAAACTTGTTCATTCAGAAAACCGTTTAAAAATGCACTTTTAACATCCATTTGAAATAATTTAATAAGTCTGTGAGATGTATATGCAAGAAGTATACGAATAGCTTCTAACCTTGCAACTGGAGCAAAAGTTTCATCATAGTCTATACCTTCTTGTTGATTGTAACCTTGAGCAACCAATCTTGCTTTGTTTCTTACAACCTTACCTTTTTCATCTAATTTGTTTCTGAAAACCCAGCGTGTACCAATAATTGTTTGATCTTGAGGATTTGGTACCAAAGTCCAGACTTCATTTTTATCGAACTGCTGCAGTTCTTCCTTCATGGCTTCAATCCAAGATTGATCAACTATGGCTTCTTTAATTGATTTTGGTTCAACTTGAGAGATCATTGCCATGTTGTTTTCATCATTCTTGAATGATTTCCTAGTTCGAATTCCATCTGCTGTATCCCCAATGATTTGGGTTTGAGGATGATCTCCTATTGTTCTCCAGCTTTTAGGTGGAGAATGATACGGAGACTGTTTATCGATCTCCGTTTCCTGTATATCAGTTTTCTGTTGTGTGTCTGGCAGTTCTTCATCCTCATTTGACTTTTCAAGTATTAAATCATCAAATTCATCAAATAAAATATGCATGCTGATTTCAACAATTTTAGTTCTTAGATTAAAAACTCTATATCCTTTAGAATCGGTTGAATAACCCAAAAAGATCGCTTTATCTGATTTAGAATCAAATTTTCCAAGAACTTCTTTGTTGTTTAGAATATAACAGTAACATCCAAAAATATGGAAGTATGAAATGTTTGGTTTTCTGTTTTTCCAGATTTCATATGGAGTTTTGTTTATGATTTTTCTAATGGATACACGATTTAGAATATAGCATGATGTATTGACGGCTTCAGCCCAAAAATATTTTTCAACGTTTGATTCTTCCAGGATTGTTCTTGCCATCTCTTGTAAGGTTCTATTTTTTCTTTCAACAACTCCATTTTGTTGTGGAGTTCTTGCACAAGACAAATTATGAGAAATGCCAAGTTCATCTAGAAAGTTTTTGAAGGGGGCATTTATGAATTCTCCTCCATGATCACTTCTTATAGAGATGATGCTGGATTCTTTTTCATTTTGTACCTTTTTACAAAAGATTTTAAAAGCTTCAAAAGCATCATCTTTCTGTTTTAAAAATAGTACCCAAGTGTATCGAGAAAAATCATCAACAATAACAAAACCATATTTCATTCCTCCTAAACTGGTTGTTTTGACAGGACCAAATAAGTCTATGTGAAGTAATTCAAGAATTCTGTTTGTGGAAATAAAATCTTTTGAATGAAAGCTGCTTTTAACTTGCTTTCCTTTTACACAAGCTTCACATATTCTGTCTTTTTCAAAATTTAGTTTTGGTAAACCTCTGACAAGTTCTAGTTTTGAAATTTTTGAAATGGTTTTCATGCTGACATGCCCTGCCCTTTTATGCCAGATCCATTTATCTTTATCAATAGATATGAAGCAAGATTCATCAGGCAATTCTTCAAGATATAATACATAGAGATTTTTCTTTCTGGTTCCAGAAAATAGTTTTTCACCTGATGATGTTTTTATGATTTCACATATGTTTGGTTTGAAAATAACTTCACAGCCATTGTCACAGAGTTGACTTATGCTTAAGAGATTATGTTTTAGACCTTCAACATATTGAACATCAGTTATTTGAGCAGAGTTTTTCTTACCAATTGTCCCTTTACCTTTGATTCGAGCTTGATTGTCGTTTCCAAAAGTAACAAACCCTCCATCTTTTTTAACAAAAGACATGAAGCAATTTTTATCACCCGTCATGTGTCTTGAACAGCCACTGTCCAAAAACCATGGCTTTTTCTTGACACCTTGAGAACCAACCTGCAGTTTTGGTTTTATTAACTTTTGGTACCCATTCTGTCTTGGGTCCTTGTTGATTAGTTCTGAATTTTGTTTTTCTGATATTATAGCATGTAGATTCAGAGTGTCCAATCTTAGAGCATGAAGAACATTTAATTATTTGTTTATGAAAAGATTTTCTAGCTGGTTTTTACAGATTTTTAGAACTTTCTCCGTTTTCTGTTTTACCTGGAGAACGTTCTTGGTTTTTCTGAAAAGTTGTTTTTCTTTCAGTTTGTTCTTTTTTCTGTTTGCTCTTGATTTTCTCATCCCTTTTTTTAAAATAACACGCAAATTCAAGGTGTCCAGTTTTACTGCAATATGAACATTTGATTTTGCATGTTTGTTCTTTTCTTTCTGGAATAAAGAAATTTTCATACATTTTGGTTTTCTGAGTCTGATTAAAACCAAGACCAGCTTTATCAAATATTCCAACTTGAGATCCCATGATTTTCTGAAATGTTCCAGTAGCTTTAATAAAGTTTAACAGATCATTTTTCAAAAGTTGAACTTCAGATTTAAGGAGAACGTTCTCCTTTTGAAGTGCAGAACGTTCTGGACTTTCTTGATTTTTAGTGTGAAAGTTTTTGGTTTGAGATTCTTTCAGATTTTGAATGATCTCCTTTAGCTTATTATTCAGAACCTGAGTTTTTTCTTTTTCTTCTTTTTCTTTATAAAATTTTTCTTTTAAGGAACTACATTTTTGTATGAGTAAGTTTGAATCATTTAATAAGTTATCAAATTCTTTTTCCATTTGTTCACACAAAATGCCTGGTTCAGAATTTGTTACCTCATTTTCTTCAGTGTTTGCCATTAAGCATATGTTGGCTTCTTCATCTTCTTCCTCATCGGATTCATCTGAGTTATCCCATGTGGCCATCATTGATTTCTTTTTGAAAGGAAATCTGTTTGGTGTTCTTTTGTTTAGAGGACATTCAGACTTGTAATGTCCCAGCTTATTACATCCAAAGCATGTAATTTGACTTTTATCTTGTTCTGTCTTAGGATTTTCTTTTCTGTTTGGGAATCCCTTCTTCATTTGATCTCTTCTTCTCATTATTCTTTGAATTCTTTTAGTGAGAAAAGCTATTTCTTCATCAGCTTCTTCTTGAGTTTCTTCTGGTTCTTCCTCTGTTTGGTCAACCGTGCTTTCTTGAGATGCTTTTAAAACTATTGTTTTTCGTTTCTTGACAGGTTTATCTTCTTGTAATAATACCTCGTGTGCTTTTAAGGTTCCAATTAATTCTTCTAGTGCCAGTACTTCAAGGTTCTTGGCTTGGCTTATGGCTGTTACCATTGGTCTCCATATGATTGGAAGACATCTCATGATCTTTCTTACTCTATCTTGTACTGAGTAAGCCTTTCCTAATGAACGCATTTCATTTACTATAGTTGTGAACCTTGAATACATTTCATCAATAGTTTCTCCTTCATTCATTTCGAACAGTTCAAATTTTCTTATGCCAATGTCTATTCTTGTTTCTTTGACATGGTTCGTTCCTTCATGATGAATTTGTAGTGTATCCCAGATTTCTTTAGCTGTTGTGCATTCATCAACTCTTTCGCTTTCTTCCCTGCTCAAAGCGCACGATAAGAATAATTGAGCTTTAGAGTTTAGGAGTACCTTAGTTTTGTCTTCAGATGTCCAGTCGACTTCTTCCTTCTTGGTAGAGTTTGAATCATTTTGATCAGCTCTTGGAATAAAATCTCCATCTGTAATGATGCGCCACATTCCTGTGTCTTGAGATTTTAGAAACAACTGCATCTTGTTTTTCCAAAAGTAGTAATCAGTTCCATCAAAGTATGGTGGCCTGTTTGAGGATCCTCCTTCAACAATATATTTTGCTTTTGACATTTTTTCTTCTAGATCTTTTTCTCTAGCACTTGGTTAAAGTGTTTTTTCTAGAGACCTTGCTCTGATGCCAATTGAAGTAGCAATGTCAAGTTACAAGGAAGGGGGTTTGAATTGTAATCTTGCCTTTTTCAAAATTTCCTGTTTAAACTTTAACAAAAACAACTCAAGAATGATCTTGGTTATAAAAACAAAAACGGAGAACGTTCTTGGTTTTAAAACAGAAAACGCAGAACGTTCTTGATTAGTTAAAATCACAATTTTAGTTTCTCTATTTAATTATGATAATAATAATAACTGAATGTAAATAGAGATAAGGAAGAAATACCACACAAGAATATATCCTGGTTCACCCAACGTGGGCTACGTCCAGTCCTCACAACTGTGAGATTTTCACTAAGTGTTCAAAGACAAAAGGAGAACAATCACAGTTAGAGATCAGCCTTGATCTGTAACTACACTTCCTTTCCACCCAGAAAGGATTAATCAGGTCACCTAACTAATCTGTTAGGATTTCGAAATCAACTCTTTTAATTTCGCTCAAACTATAAACAATCCTTATAGTTATGAGTTTATACAATAATGATTTAAAAGGTTTGTTTGAATCTAGTTTTGCTCAACTCTTGTTTGAGAAAAGGATTCAGAACAGAGAAAGAAACCAATAGAATAAAACTGGAAGTATGTATTTGGTTCAGCTTGATTTCTTGAATGAGATGACTTTAAGGATGTAAGTGAATATGATTTTATGAGAATACTTCACACTTAAAGATCTGGTTTATGCTTGCGAATTTGCCTTCCTTTTATAGATGATTTGAGCAATAAATTCTGGTCAGAAAGAGCTGTTGGGAGTGCTCTGTTTTCCTTCTGACAGAAGCAAGGAATCTGTTGACAAACAGAGCACCATGTATTTGACAGCTTTGGGCTTTCTGTTATGGGCCTTTTGCTTGATCCAAAACAGACTTGTTGCGAGCTTTACTGACCCATTAAGCTTTGATAATATTTGATAGTGATTGGGCTTCAATTTGAATGTTTAATTTGATCCAAAACTGTTTGGAAAGGAGTGAATATTTTTCTGCAGAATTGAGAAGTCTTCTTCTGTAGAAACAGAATTTGTTCTTCTTAAAAACGGAGAACGTTGAATATAAGTGGAGAAAGATAATCAATCTTGTCTGATAGACTTTTGAATAATCTGAGGACTTATATTCAATCTTGAGTTTCAGCTTTGTTCAACTTTCTTGATAGTTTCCAGACTGGAGAAAGTTGCAGTCCGTTTTTTGATATGCTTAGATTGGTGATGATTTTTCTTAATGATCCGTGAATCGTTTTGAGTAAAAACGATTCCTATCTGTTCCTTGCCATGTGCTGATGAAATTGATATAAAGATTTCAGACATATTCAATGTCAAGTGTTGGAGAAAGTTTGGTGAAGTGGCTGTAACGATCTTTCTTGATTCTGCTGATCTTTCTCTGTTTTGTATAGTTTATGATCATTCTTATTTCTCTGCTTTGCTTGGTTCCTATCTTTAATAAAAACACTCAAAAGCACATATTAAATTAACATAACATTTAGAATCATAATTAATATCTTTAATTAATCTTTTGTTTATTTTCATCAAAACTTAATTTGAGAGTTTGTCTTAACAAGGGTAAGAAGTCGATGGATATGATGTATATCGAGACCCTTCTTACTTTGAGCATGTTAATGCAACATATTCTGAAGATGCTGGTTTCCAACCATCTCAATCATCAAAGAAGAGACAGTTTGTTTCATCAAAGAAACAACCCTCTCAATCATCTCAATAATCAAAGAAGAGACATTTGTTTTTGAGACAATTTCTTGATGTTTTTCAACCATACATTGATGACATATTTGATGTGATAGCAAATGAAAATTGTGGTTATCGCGCTATTGCATCATTGCTTAGACACGGTGAGGAGTCTTGGTTTCTAGTTCGCAATAGTTTGGACCAAAAGATTGTTTCTCATATAAGTTCATATGATAGACTGTTCCTAAGACGCATCAGAGAAGTAAGAGATTTGAAGATAACAAGTTTAGGTCTTCAACCCATAGATAAATGGATGTCCATACCTAATATGGGTTACGTGATAGCGACAACATATAATATTATTCTCGTCACATTTGGTCAAACATTTTCTATGACTTTCTTTCCTATGAGGGCTTCACATTCAGGATCGACAAAAAATGATCGTATGATATGTATTGGTTTTGTTGATGAAAATCACTAGGTTCCGGTAAAATTATTTTAGTTTTTTATGTATTAATATTTTAAAATAATCAAATTATTTTCTTATGTATTAATTTTTTTAAATAATCAAATTACTTTTTAAAATAATTAAATTATCTTATTTTGCAGTTAAAGATGAAAGAAGGATTTTCAATGCCAAATATTGCACTAGGTTGGGAGCAATAACGCGTCGATGAAGCAACTTCTTGGACGATAACATATACAGGACGTCTACAACACTGGAGGTATTTATTAGCCCACTTGCCACGTGTTACACAAAAACCACTTAAAGAACCCGTATATGCAATGTCATTAGATGAAGCTTAATGCTTTAAAACTTTTACAAAATCATTTGTTATTAGTTAATTTTACTTTACTATTGCTATATTTTATCTTGTATTTTATTTTAGTTATTAGTTAATATAAAGTAAACGACATAAAAATAATGTTAAACATAAATGGATATGAAAACAAACTAACATTAAAATTTACAAAAACAATGTTTATAAAAGTAACTATTAACTAGTGTGACTACGCGTTAAATACAAAGCTTTATAAAAGTGAATATACAAGTCATCATCTGGATTAGCTTCATGTACATCCAACCCCTGTTGTATAAGATCACCAATCTGCTGTAGGATAGACGGTTGTGACTTAGAACCATCTATAGCGGTGGTCGGAACACCAAAATCTGGGACACGAGGTACACCTTCTTGTCGCACTAGTAGTGGATGAGATATCTGGTAGAATGACTCCAAATATCCCTCCTGACACTCAGATGGATATGTAGCTGGCTAGATCTTGTGAAATATCTCGGTGACAAGGGTCACATATCCCAGTCATTCCGCATCTGCATCAGATAATCTTGAAAAAGATGGAGGTGAAATATGTTGGATATATCCAAACTTTCTTAGACACCTCTCTGGTAGATATGCCACTATTGTGCGCATAGTCGGAGGTGACCAATGTATAACACAATATCATCAAAGGGAATGACATCCCTATGATTCTCCCATGGTCTCCATATGACTTCAGCAGGTATCAGTGCGTCAATCATACGTCTATACTCAGGGATCTTGTGTTTGCCTTGTTTGTAGCTCCACCTATTCATTCGGGCAATGCACTGAACATGAACACCCTAGTCACCTCTTTTACAAGTATCTGAAAAATATTTGTATATCCAACACTGTTGCAAATAAAAATAAAATAATTAATTATAAACATAAAAATAAATAATTAAAAATCATGCAATTAGTAATAATCATAATTATTTAATACCTGAAGTAGAGACGTGTATCCACCTAACTATTTGGTGTTGTAACAGCTGACATCAGGCAGGTAGTTATAAAGGACTACTAGTGCAGCGCTACCTCAAGCGCATCTACTAGTGCCGTCTAAATATTTGAACAGAGGAAGGTACTTCGCATCGACCAGTGTATGAGTCTTATTTGCGAAGATAGTACTTCCTACTAGATTCAGTAAATATGCCTGAATTGCACAATCAAATCGTTGAGCTGCACACTGCCTTTTGAATACTTCTTTCAGCCAATCGAGTCTATAGTGTGCACCTCTGATTTTTTTTTGTTTCCTCCCAAATCTCTTTGGAATGCACTCCTAATAAAGTAATGACAAGATTACATGTCATTACTCTATCTAGCTCAGGTGGTGGAGTGTAGAACTCACCCATAATATGAACGCTTAACAAATTGGCAACATCGTCCAAAGTAATCGTTATTTCACCAAATGGCATGTGAAATGACGAAGTCTTTGGGTGCCATCTTTCCACAAAAACAGAAATCAAGTTGCCGTCAATCAGTTTCAGACTCCCCCACTGTAGTGGTCCTAACCCAGATAAATTAACCCACATCTCTATACTTCGCGGGAGAACGAGTGGAGTTAATTGTTGTAATTTTTTTCCATGGGCAACAATTTTTTAGCATTGGTCGCACCTGCATACAAATAAAATGTATGATATTAAAATTAAATATAGAACATGAATAATAATTAATTTAAATATTTTTAATGCACCATAAATAATAATTAATTTAAATATTTTTAATGCACCATAAATAATAATTAATTTTAATATTTATAATACACCATAAATAATAATTAATTTTCATATTTTTAATACACCATAACCAAACCACAGTCTTGCAGACATGTGATGCCGGTATCGAGTAAAGACTGACAGATCATACAGTCCTCCAGGATAGTGTGTCAGCTCACCTTCACCCTCCTGTTGTACAGGTCCCCCTCCTGTACAAGTACCTCTTCATGCTCCTCATGTATCTTGATCCTTTCCTTTATAATTTGAGGGTACAGAGATAATTGAGGGGGTACATGGTGAAATTTTCAAAAACAGTTAGTTAGTTTGGAACTTTGAAGGAGAAATCTATCCTAAACCATTTTTTAGAATGAAACAATGGGCCTAGAAGCCTAATGATTTGTTATCATTATTAGTTTTACACAAACTCAAAATTATAAGATTTAACATATATAATTAAAGTGATAAATAGTTATCGATAGTACATTTTTTCCTCTTGTTTTCTTTGTCATATATGTTTAGATTTATCGATCTTAATGTATAAAAAAATATTTTTAGATTAGTTAATTTAAACAATATTGAAGAATTTTTTGAAAATATAAAAGAGAAGAAAAAACCCATAATTTGATCAATAAAAATTATATTTTATTTACATTGATTGTAATTCAAGAAGTTTTATACAGATTATACCATTTTTTTTATTTAAAGCAAGAGTATATAAAATAATTAAAAAAATTCTTCAAATTTTGTACAAAAATTCAAAAACAAAAAGTACACTGAAAATAAAGGGTTATTTTACCCTATTTTATGAAAAAAAAAAAAATAAATCATGTGAACCACGTCTCAATATAAAAAGTTAAGTGAAAAAGAGATTTAAAGTTCTATTTCAATCTACATTATAACACTACCTCTATACAAATATATTATTAATATTTGTCATTCGTGATGTTTGTTATATCCTTTTTTTATCAAATGTTTGTTATATCCTTAACTCTTCTTGTAAGTTGGAACAATTTTAACGTGGATACTCATATTTGATACGTATTATTAGAGGTGGCTAAACATATTACTCCACTTGTATGAGATTGGTTTGAACTGGTGTATATTTTATAAGGCCATGTCCAAAATTGAGTAATTGAAATTCGAGAAGATGTCCAAATTCATTCATCTGGATGTTTATTTAGTCCTTCCTGATATTTTATTTATTTTTAATAAATAAGAATCAAATTTGTTATCTAAAGTTTATAACATTTATATGCAATATGCATCGATCACTTGTGCTAGATCCAATAGTAATCACTCATTTAAATGTTAGTTAAGCAAAATTTATTCAATTTAATATATAAAATAAAAATAACATCATTTTTACATTTTTTTTTCTGAATACTCTTTTTTATTGGTGAAAAATAAATGAATTAATTTTTACACTATCAATGTGAAAAAAAATTTACATTAACAATCAATATGAATTGTTTATTTTTTATATCATATCATTAAAAAGTGAGATAAAATGATAGAATAAATTGATATTGGATTTGAACATTATATTGTTTTCCTTCACCCCGAGTATATCTTTTTAGTATTATTAATATTTATTAAAGAGCATAACCCTTTTTGCTGGTTATATTATATATCTCATCATAATCTTATCCCTTAGTAAAATAAATCATAATCTTATCCCGACCGTTATTTTATTGTTTGAGGGGAAAGGGGTTTTATTGTATCAACATTATCCGTTTGTGCCATTTAACAGAGCGAAGAACAGATAGTGAGACTGAGAGAGATAAAGTTGAGAGATGAGTGCTGCTGTTTCTTCTCTGATCCCCGTTTCGTGGTTACCCTCTCTTGCTTCTCCTTTCAAGGTACTTTCGTTTCAATTTCAATTTCAATTTCAATTTTAATTTAATTTCATTTCATTTTCTCCCACAATTCACAACCTTCACTATTTCAATTTCACCATTGTATTTGTAGGGTAATGTGAAAACCTTGGTGGCGAGAACATGTCTATGTCCATGTCTAAAGATTCAGAGAACAACAAGAACCCGTGTTTGTGTTGTTAATCAAGTTACTTCTGCTGTTCCCGTGAAAGCAGACGTTGAGAATGTTCGGTTTCGTTTGGATAATTTGGGGCCTCAAAAGGGTTCAAGAAAGAAGGCGAAGAGAAAGGGAAGAGGTATAGCTGCAGGGCAAGGAGCAAGTTGTGGTTTTGGGATGAGAGGTCAAAAATCTCGATCTGGACCTGGCATCATGAGGGGTTTTGAAGGTGGTCAGATGCCACTTTATCGACGACTCCCCAAACTTAGAGGAATTGCAGGAGGTATATCTCTTTTACAATGTCTTCCACCACAACATTTGCAAATTTATCTTTTTCTTTTGAGTATATAGTCATTTTGGTCGCTAAATGTGTGATACAATGGTATTTACTCCTTGAATGTATTGAATTTGTATAAAACGTAAGTCTTTTATTTGTAATTTTATAGACTTAAGTGTGGTGACATACTAATTAAAGAAAAAATATTCAATGGCGGAACTCACTAAGGAAAGATGCACTCATGGTATGTTTTTGTAATTTTGATGTATTTAAAGATTATAGTGATAAGTGATGGTGTCTAACACATTCAAGGACCAAAATGATTATTTACTCTTTTTCTATTTGTTGAAATTCTTTCTTAATGAATGTTGGAAATGAAAATTACAGAATAGAAAATGATGTTTAAACTTGTGTACTTGTATATTTTGATAATTAGTTGATATTTAGTATGTGCTAACCAAGGGGGACTTTTGCACAATTGTTAGAGATGCTGTTGTATCTTTGAAATACTAGGTAAGAAGGTGACAATAGTTCCTTGGCACGAGTTTTATAGGACGAAGCTTCCCTTTTCTTTTTACAGTATTATTTATTTGATGTTTTGTTTTCTTGGTTGATACAAATTTGTTTGCTGTGCACTAGATTAGGATCCTACTTTCAGTGAGTGCTCAAGAAAGATGCTACTTGTAGCAACAGCATTTGTAGGAAAAACAATGTTTAGATGAGGGTTGTGATTCCTTGATGCAGTAAATTGTGGCTGTATTATAGCTTACTCGATCTTATCTTTTATGTATTTTGTATATTGGGATCTAACCCTGGCCTTATACTTGAACATTAGAGAAATCTTTGTATACTTGCTACTTGTTAGAGTGTGCATAGAGTGATTTTCATGGCTTCCTCTGGATTTCATCTCATAATTTTTTTGGGAAAAGCTCTTTAACGGAATTTTCATTTATTTATATTTTCCCACTTTGATTTCTTTTATTGAAATGAAGTGTTTGGGTAGTATGAAATGAGGATGCTTATTATGGTAATTAAGATGCTCTGCCAGGATTTTTTCTTTTTTTTGTTTGTGGACATAAAATCCAGACGTCATGGGAAGTTGTATACAAAGTTTAGTATGCAGATTGATTAAATAGTTGATGCATACCTACATCACAATTGAAAGTCATGAATTTTTTATCCCCTATAGACTATAGAGACGGTGTATGCCTACTAAAGGGGCTGGATATGATGTTTAATATATCTCCAATATGTTGATTTTTGACGAAATAGTAGTTTCTCCACTTTATTGACATCTTGAATCGGTGATTCTTGTTTAGAGAGAATTATGGCATTTTCGATTTACCATGCCTACATCTCAGATGTTATCACATATTTTTTCTTTATCCTCCTATTTCCTTCCATAATATCCTTTCAAAAGCAAATATTTTATCAAATGTTTCTCTTTCCTGCTTCGGTGTATGATCCCTCTTAATTTGTTCAATAACGCATACACATGTGCATAAATCTATCTTCAAATCATGTTTTGATGTTCCTTCTTTTCTTTTCTTTTTATAAAAAACATGATAAGGTATGCAGATTGATTAAATAGTTGATGCATACCTACATCACAATTGAAAGTCATGAATTTTTTATCCCCTATAGACTATAGAGACGGTGTATGCCTACTAAAGGGGCTGGATATGATGTTTAATATATCTCCAATATGTTGATTTTTGACGAAATAGTAGTTTCTCCACTTTATTGACATCTTGAATCGGTGATTCTTGTTTAGAGAGAATTATGGCATTTTCGATTTACCATGCCTACATCTCAGATGTTATCACATATTTTTTCTTTATCCTCCTATTTCCTTCCATAATATCCTTTCAAAAGCAAATATTTTATCAAATGTTTCTCTTTCCTGCTTCGGTGTATGATCCCTCTTAATTTGTTCAATAACGCATACACATGTGCATAAATCTATCTTCAAATCATGTTTTGATGTTCCTTCTTTTCTTTTCTTTTTATAAAAAACATGATAAGGTATGCATGCGGGATTGCCGAAATATGTCAATGTAAATCTGATGGACATTGAGAATGCTGGATTTCAAGAAGGGGAAGAGGTGTCTCTTGAGACACTGAAGGAGAAACGTGTGATTAACCCATCAGGAAGAGAACGAAGACTACCTTTGAAGGTACAGATTACTTGTTGGTTTAATGATAACTAACCTTCTTCCCTTAGTTGCGTCTTACATTTGCTTCTCTATGTTTTCATGATGTATAGAGGTATTACGATTTACTATGTTTCACTTTTAACAACAAGTAAGGATGCTAAATTTTCCTAGTACCCCAACTATCAAAAAAGACTTTTCATTTGAGGTCCCTTGTCAATCATGAATGAAGTTACTTTCTATAAACTCTTGATGTTCTTTAATCAGTCTTCTGGTCCAGTTCAAAAATAAAATTGTGGTGGATGCGTTTATGGTTTTAAATTGAAATTGTAAAGTTGGAATGTAAGAGGTTTGTTGGTTGAAGGAGTTATAGTTGGTTAGTCAGTGGGGGTTGGGGTATTATTAGGGATGTCGGAAGAGAGAGACTAAAGGCATAAGATGTTGAAAGCATATGTCTCAACTACACAACGGAGTTTGCGTTGGTGTTGTGGTTGATGTAGTGATCACAGAGAAAGAGATGCAGTACTGAAATACGGTCATGAGAGAGCGAGAGCATAAAGGGCCCGGGCAGAGATGCTGGCAGCAACCACAAGCACTAGCACAATGGTTTGGGGAAAGAAGAGCACGTCCCAGATACACTTCACATTTCATAAGGAGATGAGACAAGGAGCCGGCGGATGCATGGCTCTTAGGATGCTATGGGAAAGGGTTGATGATGAAGAGTAAGGCTGAAGGCACGGGATACAATCTCTAGCCCTTGTAGACCATTGGGCCAATCTTGACACGGTGTGAGGAAGAAGTGAGCTATAAAAATAAAGGCTGAGAAGAGAATACAAGGGGTGAGTTCTTTTTCCATTGTAATGGGCTAGACTCCTTTTAGCACCTCTCAAGTGCAGAAGAGCATGTGGATGTTCCTGGATACACCTTATTAACTTTTGGTACGAAAAAGCATCAAGGCATAGTTATTATATTGTTGAGCTTCAACTGTTGGAGCAAATTATTACATTAGGTGGCAAGAAAATCTCATGTTTTCTAAGGAAACCGATACTCGTATTTATATGGTTGTCAAAAAGAAGCAGGAGAATCACAACTCACAAGGTTGGCTTGGTGATTAGGGTGAAGGAGTAGAATAGTTGAGTGATAAGGAAGTCTTAAGTTCAATCCTCATCCTCAACATAAAACGAACAGTACTAACATTCACCATTTCAAAAAAAAAAGTATGCCACATTGAAAATTATCGCAGGAAAGGCATGTGGTTATAGATCTTGACCTTTTATATACATGCTGTTGGATGCTGAACTAATTCATGGTACAAGGATTTCTATACATAAGACACAGAATGGAAACATTGTTCAGATTCGGGCCTATGTTGTTGCTAAACAAGAAGATGGATTGTGGTATTGTATTTCCAGAGAGGCTGGCCGCTGAGGCTCATGCATTGATGTGGGAAAATTTATTATTTATCCGAAATACTTAATAATTCATATGTTATGGTTGACCAGGTAGATGCTAAATATTGCCACGTCTTCTTACTCATGTAGTTCAAGACAATGTTTGAGATTGGGATGCAGGCACGGAAGAGTGTTCTAGCATGACTGAGAGTCATAGGGGTGAACAACTACATCAAGTTAAAAAAGGACTCAGCTTTTCAACAAATTGATACCTTATTCTAGCTGCAGTAGGATCGTTTTGGTTTATTAATCTTGTTCACTTTAAGGGTTCGGTGAAACTTAAGGAGAGAGTATTGATACATCTGTTAGTTGAAGGAGTTTGAGTTAGCTCGCAGTTAGTGGGAGCTAGGATTATTAGAGAAATAATGTGTGCTATCTACATATAAGAAGAAGCAGAGGGAGAGATATCTTGTTATTTTGACTTGGGCCCTGATGAGCCTAAAGCAGTTGGGTCTCCTCTGAGAGAAGACAAGGAGTTAAGGGGTATAACAAATGGTGACTGTCATGGGATGATTGGGAGGATGAGGATGCTAGGAATCATGAGAGGTGGAACGAGTGGTAGTAAAATATTGGCTTTATTGACGGGTGGCTGTGGCTATCACCATAGGGAAGAAGAGTTAGCTTCTCTGTAGTTTTCTTCTTTGTTCTATATTTTCTTCTGCTGTCCATTGTAATCAAGAGCTAGTTCCTTGATGTTTCCTTCCAATTTATAATGAATTTTTATACATATCAGGCCTTGGGCTCAGAGAGGTTTTTAGACCCTTGAAATTATGCAGTGCTGCAATCAAGGGAGAATTCCCTATATCTTCTAATCAAATACCAGTTCTTATCAGAATATCTTTCTCCATTTTGTCATGAACATCATAAATCATGTACAATTATGTATTTTAGACTCTCAAAACTTCTATTTCTTTTAAACATTTGGCATAAATTAATTCATGGCCAGTGGTCTTATGTTTTATTGACTGTCAGTTGAGTCTCTTTAAAACAGTCTTATGATTATTTTTCAAGCAAAAATTAGTCTGTGGTCTTTGGTTCAGGAATCATTTGGCATTTTTTTATATCTTTAATCTGGAGGCCAAACACTAGAATAATTTGTTTGTTAATTATTGTCCATGTGGGAGAAAAGATGCAATGAGATTCGTGTCACAATGCAGTATAATCGTCAAATGATCGTTTTCAAATAAAAAAACTCAATATTTTGGTATATAACCTGCACTCTATACACTGACATTAATTTCAGTAAGTTAAAGAGGTTGCTTGCAATGATTCTAGTTAGATTTTTGGAAGTAATGCTATCCCGCAAAACCTTGTAATGATTCTAGTTCTTAGATTGTTGGTACTTTCTCAACCCCACAAAACTTGGCTTGTTAGATGAAAGGTGAAGTTTTATAAACTCTATTTGGGTCATATCTTTGGGCGATGTGATACTTTAGCTTTTCTCCAATACCCCCTTTGCCCAGAGCTATTAGACCTAGTCCTTAGGCAATATGGGTGGCCAATGGCGAATTTAGGATATACTCGGTGTCTTAGAATTTGGGCTAACTCAACCCACAAAACTAGTTTGTAACTTGTAAGGTAAGGGTTGTTCAAGCTTTATAAGCTCTAATTGGAGACCTGCATTGTACATGCTCAAAAGATATTCAGTCCTAGGCATGGAGTGGGTTTTTGAGATTATACATCAATTAGAGAGGGGGTGTTAGAAGATAAGAAATTAATCCTATTATGATATACATCAAGATACACCAAGTCTCTAACATAATACAAAATATTTGTATATCTTTTAACACTAGTGGTTGAAACTGTAGCATGCTCTGGCAATCACTGCACTACTTGTAGCATCAAGTATTTTGTTGGTTGAGTTTTATTGTGTTTCATTATTTGTAAAAGCTCTCTGGTTTCCTGAGAACCTCAGGAAAATCTTTGCAGAAAACAGTTTCAAACAACTTTAAACTTGTCAGTATGTTTAAACAACCTTTTTGCTTCTAATTAACCATGTATTGCACTGAACATGACAAGGTCCATAATTTTTTGTCATGATGGATCAAGAACACGTACAAAATATATTTATAAAAAGAAATATGATAATAATCGTTTGTTGTGCTCTTGTTTCAGATTTTGGGTGATGGTGAACTAAGCAAGAAGTTGACGATTAAAGCCCGTGCCTTTTCCACATCAGCAAAGGAGAAACTTGAGTCTGCTGGCTGTTCCATCACTGTGCTTCCCGGCCGTAAGAAATGGGTTAAGCCATCAGTTGCGAAAAACCTTGCACGCGCAGAAGAATACTTTGCCAAGAAGCGAGATGCGACTGCTTCTGAACCGACCTCTGGTTGAATATGAAACACTAGTGTATCATCATCATAAACAGCTATGTGATATCTTCTTTAGGAATACTTCATTTAGTTATTATATTAATTTGATGCATTAGTTCCTTTTTTGTATTGAAGTTTTCTCTGGTTCTAAGCAGAATTTTAATGTTGTATATCATATTACATTTTGTTCAACCATCCAAATATTTTTTTAAATAAAAAGAGTAAATTTTTAGTTGCTTGTCAATTTATGCTGGAAACCTTTGGTAATAACGTGTTTAATTTTATAATAAGGTGACACCTTGTGTCTTTATCAAAAAGGTTTAATTAGTTAAGATATTTTGTTGTTTCTTGTACAAGGTGGATACCGAAAGTTCTTCATTCGGTGCTTGTTTCTCTGTTGAGTGATGCTGATGCAAATTCTGTTTCAAACTTTGGACCCTTGTGTTATGGCATAAAATATTTGATCCGGTCTGAAAATTTACGAATACACGCATATGTAATTATTATAGACAATTTAAATTTTATTTTAGATTTTAAATTTAAACAGTTCAGTTTCAATTAAACAATTATCGGTACATTAAAACGTCCATGCGTGGATTGACAGTTGCAAGTTGCAACGCGATAGCTGTAAATTACTTCCGAACATAGATCTACTTTCCTTCCTTTTTCCACTTTACCTTTTTTTTTTTCTTGTCTTCTTTGAATAAAAATCTAGCAAGTCGATAAGCATGGTGCTTGACAGTTGTTTTTTTAAAATCATTTTTTATTTTTGCTTTTCATTTTGTTGTCGGTTTACATCTTTTGGTTGACTATGTTGCTTGACCAAATCACGCAGTCATCTAATAGTGGAAGACCTAGGAATTTTTCATATTTGAAAATTGTACCGTGAAAATGGTCAACATAATGTATCAATTTGATTTGAGATCTTGCTGGTATGCAGTCACGCGTTGGCAAGCTCGGTGCCGTCCAATCACCTAAAACCTTTAATTTTATATTAAACAAAATTAATAATTGCTTTAAAAGTAGAACTTCATTAATCAAACAATTTCGAGATTTTGAGTGCATCTGATTGCACTCACTTGCATCCAATCCAAATTCTTGATTCAATATTGGTCTGCATGTGCAATTAAATTATTATTATTAAAATAATTAATTTATTTGTACATAAAATTGATCTAAAATAATTAATTTTTTAATTTTTAATTCATTTTCTATAATTGTAATTTTTAATTAATATTATTTTTAATAAAATATTTATTATTATATATTTATGACATTAATAATATATTAATATTTAATAATAATAATTTAATAAAATTAATATTCTCTTTTTGATATATATATATATATATATATATATATATTTTAATATATATATAATAAAATTAAATGATTCAATTATTTTAGATAGGAAGAGCTACTGTTATTTTTCCTTGCTAATACACGCACTTAATGTTTTAACGAACTTGCATTCGACTCCATGATGATTTTGTTAAGCTAACCACAAACAGGTATGGGATGGGGTGTTTGTAATGCTTCCCTAGTAACGTTGATTTTGGATTTATTCAATTCGTTTTAGCGCCATTGTCCAAATTAAAGGTTAAATAACTGTTGTACTATTAATATACCAACTTTAGTTGGGGGACCAAAGGTGTCAATCAGTTCAACCAAAATTGTCCTTTTCACCGAACTCAAGCCTAACTTCAACGCCCTCAGCTACTTTAACAGATTTAGTGTGTTTAGTATTACAATATAGTTGTCAAACGTGTTACTCGTGATTTTTAAAAATTATAAATTATAAATTTTATAAAATTACAGTAACTCATCATAATTTTAATAATTCTATTGTAATATTAAAAATTAATTTTATAAAGATGTTGATTGAAAATTAATTACATGCACTCTCACAATCATACAATTGCACTAATTAAGAATTAAAAAAAGTTGAAGATGAAATGTATTAAAATTTAAATTAAATTTTGTAAAGCAAAAAAGTTTACATTTGAGCGAAGAAAAAAAATACTTTCAATACTATAATTAATATATTAATATTTGTCCTTCAAAACAAAAGCAATCACATATTTACCAATCTTAACAATTCAATCTTGACTATATATTTTAACTTTGTGTTTAAACATGTTTTATAAGGATAAAATTGGAGCCATCTGATGTAATTTTGATTGGTTAACTAAGATTGTTTGACTGAGTAGGATTATGGACCCTGTTGGTGATAGAAGGTAAATCCACATCAAAAGGAATTTTCTTTATCTTTATGAAAGAATAAACGCAGTAAACTTTATCAACAATTAAGGTTTATGAAGTGACAACATTTTGTAAAATCTGGACACGTTTAATTGAGAATATGGTTGCACTTATTTGATGAGGGATGGAAATATAGTCTGTGTCCCGCTTATTGGGAAGCATAGATGCAAGATAAGATCCTTGTCTCGCGATAGTCAATACTCAATACTACTTATTTCACTCCCCATCATGTCTTATCTTTTGATAGTGATCCAATAAGATTATTGATTTTTGGTATCATGGAGTAGTAATAATCTACACAATATTAGAGATCGTTGCATTAGATCCTTCATCCTTCGCAAGTCGCAGCAAACACATCACCCTTATGTATTTGCACAAAAACATTACATGCATTACAATATATGTACATTCTTTTATATAAAGGGAAAAAAACAAGATAAGTTACCATACTCAACTGTGGAAACAACGTTATCTACCATTCTCATCTAAATAAATAGATTCAATTACTCTTTTGTTTTTTTTTTAAATTTCATTTTGATCTTTTAATTAATTTCGTTTGTTTTAGTCTTTTAATTGTGGTTATGTAACTTTTGTTAGCCATTTCGGTTATTTTCATTAGTTTTTAATCAAAAACCATTAAATTGAATCTACGTGTCAATTTTAATATCCGATTAGGATATTTGAGTCACTCTCCTCCTTAAACTTCAATAATAATAATAAAA
>JBBPBP010000001.1:15640568-15662337 GCA_037974735.1 Cicer chorassanicum
AAAAAAAAAAAAAAAAAAACAAAGCTTTAACAAACTCATAAGTTCATGAAAAATCAAGTAAACTCTTAATCCCAAAAAAACTTAAACTCACAAAAGAAGACACTTTAACAAGATCCGAAAAAATATTCAACACAAATTCATGAAAAATAAGACCTGAAAAAATATGAGTACATGCTTCTTTATTGAACCTTATATTTCTATGAAATATTAGGAGTACTAGAAACAAAAAAAAATATAGTGATGGTTTTAAATTAGTTGTTCCGTTTGATTTTACATAAGTATAGTGATGATTTCAAATCAATAACTTCCTTTGATTTTACACTTTTGTGAAAGAGGACGAGGAGGAGGGATGAATGAAAATGTATGAATACTCTAATTTTGATTTTTGTATGATGACTCAGATAACCTAGTTACGTGTCCAAGTTAACACGTAGTTTAATTTAACTTTTTTTTTTTATATTAGATTTGATGGAAATAATAAAATGACTAACGGAATCATAGTTAAAAATCAAACCATTACTAAAATTAATTAAAAGGATAAAATAAAACTTAAAAAAAAATAATGACCAAAAGAGTAATTTAACCAAACAAATATTATATATGTCTCTAATGATAGTTGATTAAATCACATGAATTAATAAAATTTATTATAGGATTAACTTTGTTAATAATTGTTAATTTTTTTTTACATATTTACCCTTCAAAAAGTTAGTTAATATTTTCATGATATTTATTGTTGATTATAAAAAATATATAAATTAATTACGAGTATATTAATAAAAAATAATAAATTTAATTCAAAGATAAATTTATAAAAAAATTCTTGAAAGACGGTCTTCTAATATAAAGAAAGCAATAAGCCAAATTAGAAAATAATTCAATTGGAAATAAGAATTTAGGTGAATTAATTGTGTTTTTTCTGAATTATTCAAGAATAGTAGGACCAGCCGGCCCTCGTCACATTTTTCACTTTGCCGACCTTTTTATTATTCCATTCCAAACCCCAATAGGTCGCCAAGTGTAAGTATGCGATGAAGCATTCCTTTATCACAAATTCTACAGTACATAAAAAATCTTAATAATAATAATTATTATAATGAATATTTTGATTAATTTTTTTAATATTTATAATATTTATTAAAGTTGATCAAATTAAGAATTTTAATATATTTATTTATTTAATTTTAATCTTAATAATTAAATAAATTGTTTTTTATTATTAAAATTTTAATTTTGATTAAAAAACATAATTTTAAAATAAATTTAAGATTAAATTTAAAAATTTAGTAGTGTTATATTTAAAATATAGTCAAACTTATTTTATAACATTCAATTATTTGTATTTTAATTTAACAACACAAAACAGGTTAATTTTTAAATATATCATAAAAAATTAAAATTGATAAGATAAAATAAATCGTTGGTAATTAGAAATCTAGAGGTACGCTCCAATGCTCCATCATATAATGAATACAAGACCCCTTTCTTATTCGCAATAGATTCAAATCTTTTTTCTCTTATATTGATATTCTTTAATAATATAAAATTTTAAAATTTTGTGTACACATAAAAAATAATATAATTTTAAAATAATTAAAAATTGTCTAAATAATGTATCCAAACTTTTTATCAAACAAAAATTGCTAAATAAATAGAACATTAATATTTTAATTTATTTAAAAAAGAAGGCAATTTGTATATCCATAATAGTGTTATCAATAGAGACAAATATTAAATTTTACGTAAATTTTTATTAAATTTAAAATCTTCAAAATGTAAAATAAATTATTTACAAATATAATTTTTATATTAATATATAATAAAATATCACTATATTTTTGTGTTAGATAATCAATTTTAAAATAATTATATAAATATGGAATGACGCAGTAAATTAGTAAATTTTTATTGGATAACAATGAGAAATTGATCACAAAATATTTAATTCCTAGATAGTATAATAATGAAAATTGATCGAATAATCTTTAATTCCCAAATCATCAGTCACGTTAAGCCACGTGACTTTAGACTTTACTTACTGTGCGAGAACGATGGAGAATGGATACTCGTGGGTGCGAAAATCGATGTGATATTTCGCAGGAGGCACCGCCCGCATGAATTAACCACACAATACTAAAATATCTTCCCAAATATTAAATTAAAAAATAATAATCTATAAATAAACACATAAATATAAAGCAACAAGTAGTATAGGTTGGAAGCTTGCAGTTCCACCTGCACCCCTTTCATTTCATCTATCCCCACAACCACATCCTCTTTACTTTTCTGTTTCTCTCTTTACTTTCTTCTTTCCGTTCAAATTTTTTTGTTCAGAATTAAGCTCTGTATAGTAAATTAATTAAAACACAAATCTCACATCACAGGTACTACTCCTACTACCTCCTTTCTTCTGTTTAGATCTATCATTTCATTCTTCAATTCCTCAACCGTTTTCCATTTTTTTTTTCTAGTTCAAAACCATTTTTGGCATATTCAATTGTAACATCAAAACTTAAGATTAATACTCATCTTTTTCAGATCCGCCTCCACCAAAACTCAATTTAGATATCATGATCCGTTCTTCGTAATGAAATTTCAGTTTTCATTTACACAGTAATTTTGTTTTATTTGTTATTTTCACGGTATAATTTGTTTTTATTATATGTTTAATAATTTTATGGTTTTTAAACAGAAGATCTGTAGTTAATTAAGGTGTTTGTAATTAACAAAATAATAATTAAGGTGATGAAAGTTGGACGGTTGAGAAATAATAAACGTGATTATAATTTATTTTCGTTAAGTTTGAATTTGACCAGATCTCAACCTAGTGCTGTTACATCATTCATGCACGTTTCCGATCTTTCAGAAAATAATAGTACTTAAATAGATTGAAACGCGAGATTTCTTCCTTCATTTTTCGCTATCGAATTTTTGTTTCCAAATATAAAAGATATCGTTCTGAATTTTGGTTTTGCCTATATGTGTGTTTGGATATTCAGATTTTAATTGAAATTGATTTCTCGAAGAAAAAATTCGGAGGAAGAAGATGAACGGCAGAGACTCGGTGGTTTGCCCTAAGCCCCGCCGCCTCGGTCTCCTCAATTTCGCCGTCAACGACCATCCCGGCAGAGCCTTCCGGTGGCATCTCAGGTAAATTTTTTCTCTATTTTTCTTCTTTTCCCTATTAATTTTGTTTTGATTCATGTTTTTTAAATTAAACTGTTGCATACTTCGTTTTTTCCTTCTGCAGTTGCCAGGTTGAACCGTGTGATTCAAACTCATCCGACTCAAATCCGTTGGATACAATTCTCACCAAGGTAAATAATCACACCTCTATTTTTTTAAGTTGGTTGTTAATGTGTTATATAGGTTATGTGATTTTAGGTTGAAATTCGAATCATTGATTGATTATCGTTGAAACTTGTGTTATTGTGTTGTGTACCTCTAGTTGAATTGTTAAGTATTGTACCTTTGGTTGAATTTTGTTGTTGTTTGATTTTGCAGGAGTTTGATTATGATATGGAACAATCATGTCCACTGGTATCCTCGTCGCCCCCATTTTTCAGCGGGTCACCGCCGAGTAGAGTAGCTAATCCACTAATTCAGGATGCTCGATTTGGGGATGAGAATTTCTCTCCTCTCTCGCCATCGTCGTGGGTGGTTGTTCCTGCCCCGACCGGTCTGCCACCTTCTCCCTCATCCTCTGCAAGGAAGGGAGGATGTGTTCGGGCCAATTTTGGTAACAAACCTTCGGTTAGAATTGAAGGTTTTGATTGTCTTGACAGGGACAGGCGAAATTGCAGCATCCCTGCTCTGGCTTAGAAGAACAACAACAGCAGAATACACATGTCTTTTGACACTAGAATTTCAGTTTACTACAGAAATATAACACCAACACATAAGAGCCACGGGAAAGGAATTTTTGGAGGAACGGTTCTGAAGAGGAAAAGAAAGTAAAATTTTATCTTGTGACTTGTTTGTAAATATGTTCAGTTAATCGGTCAGAGTATGTAAATGTCAATAGTGCGTCTCTTGTTCAGAAATACGGTGTATAGTCCACTAAATAATGCAGTTAAGGTTTGCTGATTGAGGGTTAATTTGGGTGTTAGATGCCCTTTACTTGTAGTAGTGTCTTAAAAATCATTCTCTTGGTTGTAAGTAGAAAAGTTCATAGAGAATGGAATATTTCATCTCGATTTTTCTTTTACGGGTCAACGAAGTGTAACTACCGGCTTATGAAGGAAAATATGTACAAAGAAATGGTTTGTTTGAGAATTTTCAACTGAGTTTATATTTAGCACCTTGAACCCCATGAACAAGTATTTCGTGTGTAAAAAGAAAGATTGAACTTTGTTTCTTTTCTTTTTTCTGATAATAATCATTCGTAACTTGATTGTCCTATGACGATGGTGACGTTCGTGGTTTGATTAATCTCCTTTATTATGTGGGACTTTGTGGGTTTTAGCTTACGCTTTACGCAAAGTTTACCCTCTATGGAGTCATGAGGCCTATGGAAATGGGTGATCGAGTACTGTAGCTTTTAACCCAGCTTTATTTTCATCTCCACGTACACTTCAAGACTACATTCCCAGAATAAATACAGTATTTTTGTCCTTCGTATATATATTTGGACAAGAACATATATTTTTAGATACTTTCGGTTGAGTGGTTTTTTAAAATCATATTCTCTTTATTATTCTGTAACGAGTATTTCAAAGACATTTCATAATATTGCTTTTATTTTAGGAGAAATGATACATCTTAAATTTTGGAACACTCGTGGATTAAAAGGTAGAAATAGGTAGAAATGATACATCTTAAATTTTATGTTAAATTATAAATTTATTAATTACTTTTTTGTTATTTAAACAAATTGATTTACATTAATAATTTGACATATTAAAAAATAAAAAATGAAATATGATGTAATATAATGTTAAAATTTTTAATAGATTTTTTTGATATTAATCAAAATAAAATTTATATATTCGTTGACTTGTTAATATGTTTTTTATATACAAAAGCATAGTAGTAGGTGATGTAGACTATCATAACATAATGATAAAATAGATTTTTAACTAGAGTATTAGACCTTGATAAAAGTTAGATCAGACTTTAATATAACATTTATAGTCTAACATTTTTGATACAGGTCGGATTTGAATCTTGTAAAACTGAATTTAGCCTAATCTATTTTTACCTTATCAAATATTTTCCTATTTTAGTATCTTTCAACAAAACAAACAAATTTACATGATAAGAACGGTATTATTGAAAATTCAATAACCTTTCTTATAAACAAAAAAAAGTTACTTTCCAAACTTGAATATAATATTTTTATTTTATATTTAATATCGGATAGATGGATCAGATGAAATTAACTTCTTTGTTGAAATTTTTAACAAACATCCAAGTTGTCCTCGTATAGTCAGTCATGTTGAGTTTTCCATCTGCTGGAAAGTGTTCAACATTGTTAAGGGCCATATTTTTATTCCACCGTACCATCGTTTTCGCAATTTTAAGCCATTTGTATTTTGGGTCCACTTCTAGTGTTTTAAGTTTTTTGATTTGCTTTTATCCAAATAAAATAAAATTGATTTGCTAACGTACATCTATCTATTTTTTAAATCGAGTATTTTAAGGAGATGTAATTTTTATGGTACTCTTACAAAAGAAAAATGTATTGATACATTTAATTTTTTAACTAATAAATATGATATTTTTATCTACATCAACATTTATATATCATATATTAAGTAGATTAAATTATTTGTACCACTATATTTATCTTTTGAGTTTAATTCCTTTAAATTTAATAAATTATTTAAAATATATTTATTTTAATTAAATTTAAAATAATTATCAACTCAAAAGAACTGCTTTCTCTAGTAAAATCGTTTTCTTCCACCGTTTTTCTAACATCGTGAAAAGAATTCTTCATCGTCGTTCCACTACCACTAGAGGATTCTTCTTATGTCTCACTTTCTATTTATTCATGTTTGTGTCGTTGTTGTCTTTGAGCCGTCGACTACGCATTGTCATTTTTAGATTCATCTTTGATTTTTAATGAGCTTTTTGTCTTTGATTCTTAACGAAGAATGACAGAGGCATACGGTGAAGAACGATAGATAAAATAAACTTGATTATTAAATATTAATTATTTTAGAATAGAACAAAAATTTAAAATTTAAAAATTTGATGGTGTTAAATTCAAAATATAGTCAAACTTACTTATAAATGATATGTTATTAGATTATTGGTAATTTAAATTAATAATATTAAAACATATTAATTTATAATTGTACCGTAAAAGTCCACTTAAAAAATAATTAAATATATTTAATAATATTATAAAAAAATTAGTGTATCTTAACAATTTTCACGTACATTTGTTAATATATACCAACTCATTTTTAGAAGAAGAATACTAATAAATTATAATTAAAAAATATTAAATACATCCAAAGATAGATGCTATTAAAATACTTCATAAAAGTTAGTGAGGGTATTTTAGCATTCCTCTTAATTTTTATTAGGCTTAATTGCAATTTTGGTCCCCCTATTTTAGCTGAATAACTAAAGTAGTCCCCCCATTTTAATTCTCTCCAGTTTTGGTCCCTCAAACAGAACTTTGGTCCAAATATTGATGAAGTCTCATTTTTTAAGCCACACTACATCATTTATAATCATAGATTTCAGGTACAATTGTTGCACCACAAGATCTTAAGGCATGATGTGACTTAAATAAGTGCAAAAAAATGACAATTCATCAAGTTTTGGACCAAAATTATGTTTAGAGGGACCAAAACTGAGGAGAAATAAAATGGGGGGACTACTTTCGTGATTCAGCTAAAATAGGGGGACCAAAACTGCAATTAAGCCTTTTTATTATTGGTGTTGTAGTATTTGACACTTTAGTCATGAGCAACTCACATGTTGAAGGTCCGTCTTAAAATTTTGTACAAATTTCATGGTTTGTCTAACATAAATCTCTAAAAAATTACGATTATTTTTAACAAAAAAAATCAATTTTATAATAATAATGAAATATAACATAGATATAATATTTCAGTAAAAACAGAAAGGTTCACATTTTAATCAAATCCATATTATACAACACTCAAATTTTATATCGTGCTCGTTTTGTTGTACGAAGTGTAATGTTTTATGGCATTTGTAGAGTATGAAGAAATTAGTAGGCCAATACTTGTTTTTCACACGAATAATATTAAAAAAATTGGATCTCATATTAATAAAAAAAAAATTGTTTATATAATTAAGATTTTAGTTTAGTTATTTTTATTTGTCTTATGTAATATTTATATATCGTTTAATATATTTTTAATTTTCTGAATTATTATATTTGATTAAACTGTTTTATTTTAGTCAAAATGAAGCTTATTTTTTTGAAAAAAACTATTGTAATCCGTTGAAACAAAGAAGATTTCCTTTAACATTTAACAAAAAAAAGTTTGTTTAATGTATGTTTAGTTTTATTTTGAGGAAATAGTTTCTCCGTTGAAACAAAGAAGATTTCCTTTAACATTTAACAAAAAAAAGTTTATTTAATGTATGTTTAGTTTTATTTTGAGGAAATAGTTTCTAATTTGAAATGTTCTTTCTTACTCAATATTCAAACTTGAATTAGGATTTTAAGTTTTTATTTCATTTTTACACACATCTCTATTGTTAAACTTATTTTTGAGTTTTTTAAAAAGATATTACTTGAGTGAAAAAAACATAAATTATTTTTTGTTTAATTTACTTTTAATTAAAATTTATTAATGTATTTTATTAATATCGTGTTTTTTTAACGTCTTATACTTAAAAATATGAAGAAATTATAAAATATTAATTATAATATTATTTATTAAACCATACATATAACAAATGTTTCTTATTGTATATGTTTCAAAAATTAGTACAATATATGACATGAGATTATATTCTCAACAATGTCTCAAACAATATTATTTTTTATTTCCAATAATATTGTCCTAAGAACTAAATATTTTTTTAAAAATTTCAAATTTTACATTAAAAGCCAATGACGATCTTTAAAAAAGACACAAACACACACAATCAATGCAAGTTATCTTGCTAGTTCTTTGATTAAAAATATTTAATTCCAATAAATTCATTCATTCTATAGATTTGCATGGGCAGTAGTACTTATGGATCAAATGCTATTGTCAAATATATTGGGCTCACCATCTTGTCATGCTTTATTGTTGACCTCCATCATTATGCTTTCTTAATCAATCGTATTTTTTAATTGTCGCTTTTTTTTTTTTACGTCTTCATTGTTGTTTTTAGTTGTCAAAGTATTAAAAATTGTCGCCATATAAATATTTTTGAGTTAAATTAATCCTTTTAAATATTATTTTTAAATTTTAAGGCTAAATATTAACATATTAGTAATTTTTAATATTGTAGTCTAGATAACTAATATTTCGTATATTTGAAACTTCAATAAAAAAAAATTAAATTTATATCAAATTTAATTAAATAATTATTATGTCCTTTTATTGAATTGTCAAATAGAGATTAATTGGAGTATAATTTTTTCTTAAATACTAAAGTGGCTCACATTTAAAATGTCATATTGAATCGTTACTCTAGAAATTATCTTCGTGTACAGTCCATATCTGGATAGATTTCAATTAGCAATTATTCTGAAGTATTTGTAAATACTTAAAGATAGAAGTTTATAAACAATCATTATAATCATTGTAGTATATCTAGTGGTGCACTAAAATTTGATGACCGATAGAATATTACAATATACACTTTACAAAATCTAAAAAGGCCCAATAATAAGTAGAGGTGTAAATGGCTTAACTAAATTCAATTAACTCGAACATTCAAATCAAATCAATTTAAAAATTGTATGTTATTTTTTAATTTGGGTTAAAAATTAAACTAAACAAATGTAAATCGCAGATTATTGATTTGAGTATCGGATTTTAATTTTAAAAACTAATGAAAATCGAACCAAACCAATACTATTATTCATGAATTTTTATATATTTATTTGTTACACAATAATCAGGCCCGATAAGACAAAAAATTATATTTTACACAACAATCAGGCTCATTAAGACAAAAATATGTTATAATTTTTAACTATTTATTAATTTCATTTTATTCCAAGGTTGTATCATTCAAGTGGACTTCTACTACCTAATTTGAAAAGTTGTCGTTGCCTATTTTGGATACTATTTATTTTGCATTGTAATTTAAATTCTCATTTAGAATTTAGACAACTAAATATTGGTTTAATTTGACATTACTACCGTCTATTTTTTATTTTAACCGCGGTTATCATTGCACGACGTAACTACTGTCTGTTTTGTATTTTAACTAAATTATGTCATTGTATTTAACTTGGCATTACTACGATATGTTTTGTAATTTAAATTATCATTTAGAATTTAGACAATTAAATTCTAGTTTAATTTGACATTACTATTGTCTATTTTGTATTTTAACTTGGACTGTCATTGCATGATGTTATTAGTGTCTGGTTTGTATTTTAACTAAATGTTGTCATTGTATTTTAATTTGACATTGCTACTGTTTGTTTTGCAATTTAAATTCTCACTTAGAATTAAGACAATTAAATGCTGGTTTAATTTGACATTACTACCATATTTTAGTTTTGAAAGATAAAAAAAATGTCACATCTAATTAATCAATTTTTAAATGTTCATTTTAGATTAATTTATACATATATATAAATAATTTTTAGACCTATCAAATGGTATGACTTCCTAATAGCTTTAAAGCTAAAAAGATATCAGATCTAATTAACCCCTCAATACTTTGTTATGTTTTTATTTTTTCCTTTGTTTTGAAATTTTTTTTACTGAATGTTAAATAAGATTATGCAGCTTTTTCAGGATGTGACTATCAAGTTTCATTTTTTTCCTTTTAACGACGACGACGACGACGACAACAACAACAACAACAACAACAACAACAACAACAACAATAATAATAATAATAATAATAATAATAATAATAATAATAATAATAATAATAATAATAATAATAATAATAATAATAATAATAATAATAATAATAATAATACAACCGCTTTAAATAATTAACAGACTCTGCGGTATAGGTACATTGCTTTGCGGTTGTAAATTAGCAACATGCCACACATGAAGAAAACAACCCTCCAACTTTTTTTCAATAAAATAAAATAAACAACAGGCCACGCATGAAGAAAACAGCCCTACAACTTTTTTTCAATTAAATAAAATAAGCAATAGGCCATGCATGAAGAAAACATTCCTCCGGCTTTTTTCAATAAAATAAGGGTTGTAAAAAAGGATAATTGTAATAAACGAAGATTAAATTAAAAAAGTGAGAGGGAAGCGATACCGTAAACAGGTTGGAGATGAAGGCTATAGCGGTGGACCTTGAGACGGTGAATATAAAAGTATTAGATGTGATTCTCTTCTCTGGTCTTCATCTAGTTTCATGTTTTTTTCTATTTGATGTTTGTTGGTTGTGTTATTAAAATGGGTTTGAGTTTGTTTATGGTTATAAGTTGATTTGAGGAGAGAGGAAGATGGATTTTTTAATTTCTTTATCTTCTCTTCTCTATTTTTTTTATACATCCTCTCTTTTCTTTGTTGAGTTCAGAAACAAAAGGAAAAAAATAACTCTCTTTTCTATATTATGATTTTTTTCTTCTCCAAAATAAAACTCCCTTTTTCTTCTCTATTTTTTTTTCTATTTAGCCAGATTTCTACTCATCCAAATTTCCTCCCCATTTTCAGATTTTTTTGGTCTCAATTTAAAGACTAAAATGATGAACTTTTGAGTTCATTAAATAAAATTAAGTTATGGATTTTGTATTGTTTTGTAGCGAATTTTAAGCAACCTCATATCTCAATAGGAAAAAAGTGGCTTATCCCCTTTTTTTATTGAGTGCACAAGTAGTACAAATAACGACCTTATTCAGCTAAAAACAATGAAGCAATGAACCAGTTTATAATTGTGATTCACACAGAGGAAACAGAAGCAGGCAAAGGAAAATGTGTTGTACACAACTCTCTTTTTCTTTTTCTTTTTGTTTGATGTTATTTTATTTTTAATAGGAACACCTATGTAAATTATGGACTCAAAATTGGGTCAGATTTATAAAATGATGATTTTTTTTTAGATTTTATAATACTAATTTTAAAGTATTTGTTAAACATATTATTGCTTTTTTGAATTATTTTTAATTAGTCGAACAAAATTGGGGTACTACAATTTCCCCTTGTAAAATATAATTAAATATAAGGATCCAAATTTTATTTGTCAAATTTCCACACAAAAAAATAATGAGTAGAAAAAAGCAAAGGTGAGTATAATGTGAAGACCGATAAATTGCTAATGGATGAAAAAATGATCGTATTCGAATTGTTTACGGATGCATAGATCGACACGAATGAAAAAATGATAGTCTTCGAATTGATTACCTATGCGTAGATCAACATGGATGAAAAAATGATCTTCTTCGGATTGGTTACTGATTCGTAGATCGACAGGAATGAAAGAATAATCTTATTCAGACTGATTACCCGATGCGTAGATCGACATGGATGAAAAAATGACCGTCTTTGGATTTGTTACCGATGCGTAGATCAATAGGAATGAAGAAAACTAGTTTAGAATGTTGTTGAGTATAAATGAAGTATAAAAACAAGATATGAATGATTCATGCTTGTTATGCATTTTACAAGGTTGTTGAGTATATGTAAAGTATGAATGAAGATGCATGGTTCATGTGTGTATAAGTAAATTATGAATGTAAGATGTATGATTTATGTGTGTTATCCATAAATTCTTCATCATTTCTTTGATTTCCCGATCCTTATTATCTTCTATGCCCACAAGATTCAATTGATGAATGGAGATAACAACCGTTTTTTGCACGATGACTCTAATATATCTCGTGTGACCCCTTTTCCGAGGTGAAACAAAATCCATTGTTTAAAAATGATTACCCTCAATTTTTCTTATATGCACCCATATATGTTGAGAATCTATCGAGTTCCCATGTATATATTTTCCAAGTGTCAAAATATTTAAAACATTTTTATATTTCCACATCTAACATTTATTTTCATAAACAACATTTCAAAATGCTAGAACAATCAACCATGAAACTGAATTAGTTTAGAAAGAGTGTCACATACAACATTGAATGACTACATTGCAAAAAGTACATTAACTACATTGGGAACAAAACAAATTGGGGTCACAATATATGGATAAGTGTGTTTAGCTTTAGTTGGAGAGATAACAAATGTTATTCATTCTTGTAATTTAGGACTCCTGTTGGTCAGCTTCCAAGAATAATAATTGCCCTAGTTTGAAGCGCTTGATTTTTTTTTATCCCTAACTTTTGCATGGACTGCTCTTCTAAGTTTTCAATCCATCAGGATGCTCTAATTCTTGCCTAGGTCGCCTTTTCAAGTTTTAAACCTAGGAATCCCATTTTTCATTTTTTTACTTTTTTTTTCGAGCATAATATTTTTTGAATGCATCTGAGTTTACTGGAAGTGGAAGCTCATCTCCATCCAATTCTGCGAGTATTAGAGCTCCCCCAGATAAAGCTTTTTTCACAACATATGGTCGTAGTTTGGGGTCCACTTTCCACGAGATTTTTTTTATGGACAATATTTTCTTTAACACTAAGTCCCCTTCTCGAAACTCTCGAGGACAGACCTTTTTCTCGTAAGCTTTTTTAAGTCTTTTTTAATATAGTTAACCATGACACATAGCTATCATTCTTTTTTTTTTTTTTCTATGAGATTCAATTGGTCAAATCGTGATTGAACCCATTCAGCCTCTCCTATTTTTGTTTCCATCAGGACTCTGATCGAGGGGATTTCAATTTCAATGGGAAGTACCGCTTTCATTTCATACACTAATGAGAGAGGAGTTGCCATTGTTGAGGTGCGAACAAAGGTTCTATAGCCATGTAATGCAAAAGGAAGCATTTTATCCCAATCCTTATATGTTTCAACCATCTTTTGTATGATTTTCTTTATATTCTTATTTGTTGCTTCTACAACCCCATTTATTTTCAGACGATTTGGTGAAGAATTATGGTGCTGAATTTTGAAACTATCACATAGCTCCTTCATCCTTTTGTAATTCAGATTGGTCGCGTTATCAATGATAATCTTATTTGGCAAGCCATATCGACAAATCAATTCTCTCTTTATGAATCTGACCACCACGCACCTCGTCACATTGGTTTAAAAAGCAACTTCAACCCATTTTGTGAAATAATCAATAGCTACTAGGATAAATCGGTGCTCATTTGAAGCCTTAGGCTCGAAGAGCCCAATAACACATGTCCCCCACATTGAAAATGGCCATGGTGATGTTAAAACATTCAAAGTGGTTGGTGGTACATGCACTTTATCAGCAAAGATTTGACATTTATGACATTTCTTTACATAACTAAAACAATCAGACTCCAAGGTCAACCAATAGTAACTAACCCTTAATATTTTTCTTGCCATTGCGTGCCCATTTGCATGAGTTCTAAAAGAACCTTCGTGAACCTATTGAATGTTTTTCTCTGCTTCCGTTTTATCCACGCATCTAAGGAGAACCATATCATGATTTCTCTTATAAAGCACATCACCATTTAGAAAGAAGTTCGTTGACAACCTCCTCAAAACCCTCTTGTCGTTCTCTGAAACACCAAATGGATATTCCTTATTCTTAACATAGGATTTGATATCATAAAACCATTGCTTGTTACCAGGCTCTTTTTCTATTGATAAGAAATATGCTACCTTATCTTGTTGTTGAATTTTTATGAACGACACATCCTGATCGATGCTTATTTTGAACATTGACGAAAATGTACCCAGGACGTCGGCCAATTGGTTTCCTTCTCAAGGAATATGGTGAAAAGTAATTTTCTCGAAGTGTTCTGTCAATTCTTTGATATGCGTATGATACATAATCAATTTGGAATCTCGCGTTTCCCACTCTACTCTCCTTTCGTCTGATCGATGACCAACAATGAGTCTCCATATTCCTCAAGAACTTTTACCTTTGATTCAATAGTTGATTTAATGCTCATAGCACATGCCTCATATTCTACAATATTATTTGTGCACTCAAAACACAATATAACCATAAATGGAGTGAAGTGGTTCTCTGGGGAAATCAAAATAGCCCCAATTCCATGCCCTAATGCATTAGAAGCACCATCAAACACCGACGTCCATTTTTCTTTATCAGATGATTCAGTCTCCTCAAATAAAGTCATTATACCTTCATCAGGGAATTCAAATTGCATTGATTGATAATCTTCTATAGGTTGTTGGGTCAAATACTCTGCTAGTGTGCTTCCTTTGATAGCCTTCTGTGTAACATACACCAAACCGTATTCTGATAACAACATCAGCCAATGGGTAATATTTCTAGTAAGAGCAGGTTTTTCAAAGATGTACTTAATTGGTTCCATTTTAGACACTAACCAAGTTGTATGACATAACATGTATTACCTCAACCGACGAGCAACCCATGCTAATGCGCAACATGTTCGTTCAAGCAGTGAATACCTTGTTTCACAGCTGGTGAACTTTTTGCTTAAATAATAGATAAAGCTAGGAACCAAGCATTACAAAGCAGATCATATTAAAATCAAGAAAGTTAATTCAGCGAAACGAAGAACGTTCTCCACATCTATAAATAAACAAGTATGATTAGATTCTTCAAGAAAATATTAGATTCAGGAATTGTAATCCACTCCAGAATTTCACCAGAAATGTACAAGGATCAATCCAATACAAGAATCACTCCAAGAATCGAAGGCAAAAGACTATGCTTCAAAAATTCATAAAGCAAGGTCATTCTCCAAGTTAAGCAAGCTGAAGTACAAGTTTGACAGGCTGAAAGGACACTTCTGTTGTACTTTCAAACATACCTGCACATGTGATTCAAGGCATGAGATCACTTCAAACAACTGTAAAAAAGAGTTTAAGAGTCAGCTCATCTCAAGGCAAATCGAAGATCGTTCTTGGTTCACAAGAACATTTCTGCTTTCAGCAAGAACATTCTTGCTTTATGGCTGATCTCATCCACTCACTTACTCATGACAACTGGACTATTTTCCAATGGTCTAATGAGCTGTCATAAGCCGTCTTGAAGCCTATAAATAAAGCCTCAAGAAGAAGAACATATCAGAGCTTCAAGTGCAAAACAATACATCACTCACTTATTCATACTTGAATCCACTTGAGCTTTTCAATCATATATATACATATACAATAATAATAATTATTATAATAAATTAATTAATTAATTAAAATGATCTTCTAGCATAAAAGAATATTATAATGACAACTAATATTTAATAATAAATATATTAAGTAAAAAAAATGACAAACAAACAAATATTGTAAAAGTTAAAAATCTTGCACAATTAATTATGTTAGGTTGAGTCTCTAAGAATCCCCAGACGAGTCGCCAGCTGTTGCGGCCTAAAATTTAGAGTGTTTATCGAATTCAATGAAATCGCCACCAAAATTTATTTTAAAATAGGAAAAATATTGGGAAATCCTTAAAAATAGAAGAAAAAATGGTATTTGAAACCAAATTTTAAGTTCGGGAGCCAATTAGGTGTAGGAAGGTATTAGCACCCTACGACATCCGTTAAAATACAGTTACCTATAATTAATTGTGCAGAATTAATATTAACTTAAATATATTTATTTCTCTTTATTATTAAATATGAATCTCAATTGTTTTTTTTAAAGAAAATGTGTTTTTGTTATTGATGAAAAAAGAATTTATTTTGACCAAAAAATGAGTTTGTTTGATTTGAATAATTATTTTGAAATACGAGTTTCAAGACTATCAAGTTGTACAACTTGTGTCTCAAAAATTCAAAGATTAAAAAGATGTCATATCTAAATTAATCAAATTTTAAAAATTGATTTTGGATTAATTTCAAAAAAACGAGTGTTAGAACTATCAAGTTGTCACACCTTGCGTTCTAAAAGATTAAAAATATGTCACATCTAGTTAATCAATTTTTAATTATTCATTTTAGATTAATTTATATATCTATATATAAAAAAAAAATGATATTTAGAACTATCAAATGGTATGACTTGTGTCCTAATAGTTTAAAAGTTAAAAAGATATCACATCTAATTAACCCTTCAATATTTGCTATGTTTTTTATTCTTTTCCTTTTTAATTTTTTTTTTTCTGAATATTAAATAAGATTAAGCAGCTTTCTTAATATACAAGTATCAATTTTCATTTTTTCTTTTTAACATTAATATTAATAATAATAAAAATAGTACAACAGTTTTAAACAATGAACAGGCTCTACGGTATAGGTACATTGTTTTGCGGCTGTAAATAAGCAACAAGCCACGCATGAAGAAAACAACCCTCCAGCTTTTTTTTCAATAAAATAAAATAAGCAACAGGTCACACATGAAGAAAACAGTCCTCCAATTTTTTTCAATAAAATAAGGATTGTAAAAAAATATAACACTACCTCAATCCAACTTTCTTCACTAAACCAAAATTTAAAATGTAGAATGTGAAGATAGAAGTATCAGATCCGAGTCTCTTCTTCGATCTTCATCTAGTTTCAGTTTTTATTTATTTGATGTTTGTTTGTTGTGTTATTAAAATGAAATAAAGTTTGTTTATGATTATGAGTTGATTTGACGAGGGAGGATGGTGGATTTTTGAATTTATTTATCTTTTCTTCTCTATTTTTTTATATACTTCCTCTATTTTCTTTGTTGAGTTCAAAAACAAAAGGAAAAAAATAAAAAAATAAAAACTCTATTTTCTATATTATGATTTTTTTTCTTCTCCAAAATAAAACTCCCTATTTCTTATCTATTTTTTTTCTAGTCAGTCAGATTTCTACTCATCCAAATTTACTCCCCCTTTTCTAATTTTTTTTGTCTCAATTTATAGACTAAAATGATAAACTTTTGTGTTCATTAAACAAAATTAAGTTGCGGATTTTGTATTGTTTTGTAACAAATTTTAAGCAACCTCATATCTCAATAGAAAAAAAAAGTGGTTTATCCATTTTTTTTTGAGTGCACAAGTAGTACAAATAAATAAAAAATGAAGCAAGGAACCAGTTTGTAACTGTGATTCACACAAATGAAACAGAAGCAGACAAAGGAAAACGTGTAGACCAAAGTACACAACTTTTTTTTTTTTGTTTTATGTTATTTTATTTTTAATAGGAACACCTATGTAAATTATGGACTCAAAATTGGGTCAAATTTATAAAATGATGATTAGTTAAAGATTTTATAATACTAATTTTTAAAATATTTATTATACATATTATTACTTTTTTAAATTATTTTTAATTAGTCGGACAAAATTGAGGTACTATACAACCTATGTGAATTTCATTTATTCAACATTGAAGATAGACATTAACATATATTTAAAATACATTTCATCATCCAAAATATTAATATATTATCACATAAACATTGCAATTTTTAACATAGTTTTCCTTCCTTCATTTAGAACATAATATTAGTTTCAAGGACAATAAATATTAATTCAAATTGTTATAAATATTTTGATTAGCGAATGTGAGAATGTTTTTTATTTAGTAATAGTATGTTTTAGTAATTTTATTATTTTAGTAATTGATTTAATTTGTATCTACCGACAATATAACGATATTTTATATTATTTTTTAACTTTTATTATAATTACTTTAAAAGTCAAACATATAGATAGTTGTGATAAGTTTTTGACAATTATCAATTTAAAGTGTAATAATATTTTGGAAGTTGCATATATAGTAATCGTTGAAGCTTATAATAGGACAAAAATAATTATAGTTGAATTGAAAATTATAAATGATATTTATTTTAAGATAATTTTTTTACTAAAGTTATACTCTTTGTGAGACACAGAAAGTAATTTTTTTTATACTGATAGTATATAACAATTAATCTATTATAAATATTATCATTTTAATTATTAGTAAAATCACACCAACGGCGGTTGGGTCTAGCTGAAGTGATTAGACTCTCACAACATGATAAATATAAGTATGAATTTTTAATGAAAGAGATATCAACATTTAATGTTGATATATCTCAAATAAAATTACTTCTAATAAAAAAAAAATTATATACGAAGGTCTATAATAAACCGTAAGAGTAGTAAACAAAATACCAACAATTTTATTAAAGAGGTCAATTGTAATATATTGTTATTATTAAAAGTTTAACAATATCTCACAACACAACTATGTGTGATTTTTAAAATAATTATAACAAAAGTTAATAGATAATAATAATCTAACGACTATATAGTTGATTAATAGTATGAAGTATATGTATACTATCGACCTCTACGAATTAAATCCTATTTATAAATTACAAAATTAATCTGGGCAATTTTATCGTTGTTTTCATATATAATATTCCCTCCGTCATCGAACTTTACTCTTTTTCGCCTTGAACATTCATGTTAAAAAGTAATATATTAAAATTTGTTTAATTTTTTTTTTATTAACTATAAACAATATCAAGAACACTGGTGTAGCGCTATAATAGGATTGAGATTTGTTACGGTCGCAATAACACATCGCCGTCGGTATATCGTTGATTGTTATATTAAACATGAATACTTTGATTTGGATTCAATGATTACCAAAGTCCTCACAAGAAAAATCCAAAATTCCTCAAAGTATTGGTGGAACCACTAAGGACCAAACCAAAAGATACTCGGAGACCAATGAACATCACATATCAACGAGAAACTCAAGACAAGTAGATGGACAAGGCATTTATAGCGAACAATATCCACGTTATATGCACAATGCATTTGCAACTTGCGTGACGAGTCTCTTCTAGCTTTGTTTAGAATACTAGGTCGTAGTAGTAACATAATTTAGCAATCAACTTGACGCCGATATTTCCACCGCCTAATTGGATCCAATCATAAACAATTTGGAGTATGTTTGGTTGGATTTTATGTTTTAAAAATGTAGAATTTGATTTTTACATGTTTAAATATTTTTATTGGAATTAATTTTACATTAAAAATAAATTTTACTTTAAAGTTATAATTTATAATTTTTACTTTTAAATAGTTAAATTTATTATTTAACTTAAACTCAAATAAATGTTTCAAACATAATTTTTTTAAAAAATTAGACACTTTATATTGAATTTATTTTTAATTAAAATTAATTTTAATAAAAATAAACTTTTTCTAAAAATTTAACAAAAATAAGACAATCAAAAAATTATTAATGATTACTAAAATTATAAAAGTATATTTTATTTTAACACTTTTAATCTTTACTACAATTATAACGAAAATTGACAGTAAAAATTATTAAGAAAAAATTCAAATCAAATAGACAATTAACTCTTCTTATATATAATTTAATTGTTTAGAATAAAAAATATTATTAATCTATTTAATATTTTATTAATTATATATAATTTTAATTATTTGAAGTTTTCGAATTCAAACTTTTCTAAAATTATTTAAATATATTTTAAATAGTAGTACTAAAATTAATTACTTTCAAGTAAATATGAAGATTGGAGGGAGTACATATATGTTGGTCGATAGGAAATTGATGGCTCCCAGCCTACCCACTTTCCAGCTTTATATTCATGATGGATGAGATGAGATGGTGATTACTTGTCAAGTATTAAAAGTGTGTCTTCCTCGTAGGGTGGGTATGGTCCCACAACATACTTTGGTTTTTATGCCGACAGACAGATGAGCATGCATGTAAGATTAGAATATCAGGTATTGGAGGAGTACTAAGCAATAAGCACGCTCCTTGTTCTTGCATATCCAAAGCACGCATCTGACACAATATGTAATACTCTTACTAGTACCACTCAATGAGAGAGCTTTTCAACCTTCAATTCTTAAAGTAATTAATTATAATTTCAATTCAATCGTGAGCAGCCATTACGGCGTCATGCCGCTTGGCCAACATGCATAAATGTATGTCTTTCGCATTAATGACACAGTGCTACCTAGCTTGTAGCTACTACTACCACACCTACAATAGACAAAATTCAACGGTTTTTATCACATGTAAACTAAAACGACATACTTTACTCTCTATTCAATTCTCAATAAACAATTTTAATGTTTCGTCTCTAAATAATTAATTCATTCTAAAATATTTTTTCTAACATATCTTCAATTTATTTATTTATATTATTATTAATAAAGTAGAATTATTATTTAAGAAATAAGAGTATAGATTAATAATTAAAAAGTAGAATTTGAAAATAATTGTGCAATATATTATTTTGGTACATTCTTATTTATAAAAGAAAATTAAAATACTCAATTTAAAAAATACATCACCAAATGTATAAATTTTAGGGGATTTTATTAAGTTGCATCTCAAAACGATAGTGTTGTGTTGAATCCAAAGCCTTAAAATTTTGTTGTTGCGTTATTCCAGCCATATTTTTGATTTAGCGAAGTATATGAACATTGAAAGGAAGATAATATATATCATTTCTAACATAAAAATATAGTAGACTCAAGAGTGGCGCAGTTTATCCCAAATAAATCATGGAAAAATGGATTATAATAAGTGCCGAAGCTTCACCAATTTTATTAAGGGCCATTAAAATATTGAACATATATTAAAACGACTTTCAAAATTTTAGTTTACACTTTTAGTTGGTGTAGTGGCAATTTATGCTTTTGTTGTAGCTTATGTTCGTGGTTTAGATTTGTTGTTTTTGTCAAATAATTTACAATAATTAACCACTGCACTACTTTGCTATTAATGCCGATTAACGAAATAAATTATATATATAACATGCTTGATATATAAACGTTATAATTAGTATATCTATTTATTAAGAATAATAAATTTTGGGTAACGTTCTGATGATTGTGATATGTATTCATATTAGAATTAGACTCTCTACAATGACATGTTTGTAAGGTATAGGGGTATATTCTGGAGAATCTTCGTATTGATATACATGCAGGTAGGTCAACCAATTGCTGACCTAAGGAAATAAATGGCTTTGAATTTTGCCTGAACCAAACTATATAAACTTACCTCTTTCTTGTAATTCACTATGTAGAAATTGACCATGTAACACATGATGTTGACGTTGATTCTAGTGATCATTCTCATCTTAGTAGTGCTTGCATATCAATTTCATGGTAATCCTTCGTGTGTTTCCAACGGTTGTGTTATTTGTTGTTGGATATCATATTTATGAGTGGATTGATATTTTTCTATTATATGAAAATAAATAAAATAGGTGCACGGCGTCCACGTGTCGATATTTCCTTAATAAACTTTTGTGTTGGAGGAAAAACTTGTATAAGAAATTTGTTACTGTTTGCAAACAAAAAAATACCAGAAAAATTATTTAATTTAAAATACAAATAAATATATTACTTGTTCGGCTCTCATGTAGACCATTCTTGTTTGGTATTCTATGGTGTCAATGTAGAAACATTACGGTATTGTAAATTAGTATAATTTGAAATATATTTTATATAAAATCTAAAAAATAATTACATTAAACTAATTTTTTTTAAGGGTCGTGATAACATATGTCTAGATTACACATGTTAAGGATGTTTAAAGTATAAATTTTGCATTGAAAAAAAAAAAAATATTTAAACTTTTAAAGAATGAAAAACACAAGTTCCAACATGAAATTTATATATTTAAACTATTAATATTTACGTTTAGAACACATGTTACTAT
>JBBPBP010000001.1:15667245-15677727 GCA_037974735.1 Cicer chorassanicum
TTTTTATTAAATAGTACTTACATTAGAAAAAAGAAATAAATGTTCAAAATAAAGTGTATAAAGTGAAATATTTTGTATACTTTTTTTAAAGTGAAGTATTTTAAAATTATTCTTTAAAAAAGGGTTATAAATATACAAAATCCAAATACAGTTATTATTCATTTTGTCAAACAAAAGTTGTTGCTTTTTAAAAGAGACAAAATTAATCCTAGACGTTTAGAATTAATTTTGAAAAAGGTGTTTTCTGTGTTAATTTGCTTTTGCCTTTATAATTAATTTTAGTTTGAAGTATAAATTTTGAGCTTTTATTGCTGCAATTAATTTTAATTCTTTTGAAGTTTTAAAGCCATTTCTCCATTCATGTTCACCCAAATAAATCCTAACTCAATTTTAACTAAAATTAATCTAATATATTTAGAATCAAATTTTTGGTATAATTTTTACATATAATATGAAAATCATACATACAACATATGCCATATCTATTATAAATATTAATTAGTCATATTTGGGAACATGTACCTATATATCAAGGGTGATAGGTCCATTGTCGTTTCAAAGAAAAAAAACAATGTGAGATAATTTTGTTCTCTTATTAATGTAATGATGACCAAGATTAAACTAACTCAATAAAAAATTATTTTTTTATATTTACAAAATTGTAGGAATACTTCTAAACAAACTAACAAAAGAACCATCAAACCCATCACATACTATACATAAACTATAACTCAATACAGTTTTCATTTATTTTAATCTTTTTCTTTTAATCGCCATTGTATACTTTTTAATATTAGTGCTTAGTTTTTATTGATAGAAAGAAGAACTTATCAGCGATAGAATCAAATCTTATATCTCTTTCTCAATATTTTTCTCCAATATCTCAACTAGCTATACTAGGCCTAACTTTTAAGAAAATACTTCAGCAGTCTTGATCCAAAATTTTCTTACCGAAACACAGAAGCAAAGCAACTATCACCTAGTCTATCTAAAAGAAAACACTTAAAAATATTTTTAGAAAACACTTAAAAAGTTAAAGGGTTAAAAGGTGAAAACAAACTAAGTTTAAAACAAAAAACCTAAGAAGTAATTACAAATTAATATAATATACAAACAAAAAAGTATTGATGCATACGATAAAGCTCCCTGGCAAACAAGGACCCAAATAAAAGCCCAGAAAGCAAAGACCAGCCCAACAACCCAGATACTTACCACATAGTATGAGGAAAATTGGTTTTCGTACTCCCATTTATTTGAGTGAAATTACCAAAATATCCCTAAAAATTTAGTAAAATTCAGAAAACTTTCTCGTACCCCTCATTGTGAAATTTCCGGAAAAAGTGAGTATTGAGTTTTTCAGTTTTTTTCTGGAAATTTCAAATTCATTGAAATTTCCGGTACACAAAATACGTACTGCAAATTTAGTTTTTGAAATTTCCGGGAATTTTTCCGGAAATTTGAAAAATCCGGTAGTATACTTTCAATACCGGAAATTTCAAATTTCCGGGAACAACTCCCGGAAATTTCAAAAACGAAATTTCCGTTAGGTATTTTGTACACCGGAAATTTGAAATTTTTGGGAATTTCATCGGAAATTTCAATGTCTCTGAAATTTCCGGTAGTTGAGCGGCATTTGAGAAACATAGAAGGCGAAATGAAGAAATAGATGTTCACCAGCAGGATCAGCAGCATCAGGATCATCATCAGCATGATTATATTGATGAGCAGCATCAGGATGAGTATATTGATGATCAGCAACAGGAGCAACAAGATCAGGAGCAGGAGCAGCAGGAGAAACGTAGAAGGCAAAACGTAGAAGGCGAAATGAAGAAATAGATGTTCACCAGCAGGATCAGCAGCAGTAGGATCATCATCAACATGATTATATTGATGATCAGCATCAGGATGAGTATATTGATGATCAGTAGCAGGAGCAGCAGGATGAGGAGCAGGAGCAGCAGGATCAGGACCAGGAGCTGCCTGATGCTCCATTATTTCCTGGTGGTCCGTACGATTTATCTGTCCTAAAGAATTATGAGAACCACATAGCTGTAAAAATCTGGAATGGGGAGGTTAGTTAATAATATTTATTATTTATTATTTTAATTATTTATTATTATAATTATTTGTTATTATAATTATTTATTAAGTTATTTATTTATTTTAATATATTTGTAGTATAATTTGTTATATTTAAGTTTTATATTCATTATTTAAATTTTAATTTATTGTCTGCTTGTTATTTATTGTAATTAAACAGGATAGGCGCGCCCTTAAAGTGATCTCAAATGGCATAAAGCAGGCGAAATTTATTGACATTAGAGCTGTATTACCTGCCGAGATAGATCGTTGGATTACTATATCTGGACTACGTCCTCTGCAGCGATGTAGTCTGAGTATGATTGATGGTAATCTAATATCAGCTGTTGCTGAGAAATGGCACGCAGAGACGAGCTCATTTCATCTGCCATTTGGTGAGATGACTATCACTCAGGACGATGTCAGGGGTCTACTCAACATCCCATGTTGTGGTGAGTTCTTCACCCCTCCAACTAATTTCACTGAAGACCTGACGATTACTGATGCCGTTGAATTATTAAGAGTTACTGTTGATGAAGCAGTGGCAGAGACCAGGATTAACAGATGTTCATCGTACAACTTTGAGTGGTTGAAGTCGGTATTTTTTACACAGCTGCGTGATGGACGATATGATTGTGCATCCAGGACATACCTACTACATTTAGTAGGGTGTACGATATTAGCAGATAAAAGTTTTACACTAGTATCTGCTAAATATTTGTTCCTGTTTCACGATCTTGAAACATGTGTCAGATGAGTTTGGGGACCAGCAACACTTGTTGTGTTATATGACTATCTAAGAGCTAGTACTCTACCGACAACGAAGCAGATCGGTGGATATTTATCTCTCTTTCAAGTACTATTATATTATTTTTCATACTTATTATATTTTTATTTGATAATATGGTTAATTAATTATTTGTATGTTTTTATTATTTACAGACCTAGATATATGAGCACTTTCCTCATATCTGTAAAAGGGAACTGAATGAGCCACAGTCTTTCATGCCTCAGATGTATCGGTGGACTGCTAAACAAACATCCGGGAGCGTGTCGTACTACAGAGCAAAGTTGGATGCTTTGAGGGAGTCTGGTGTAATATGAGCAGTAAATTACGACGAGGACTCTACCACATGGTTTCAGTCTGTTTCGTTATTTACTGGACATATTCGTTGGTGTTCCACTATGGTACCTTAATTACCAGAAAGGTGCATCCGACAGTTTGCATATATTCATCATATCCCTCCTACACCACCTTTGCTTGTAGTACGTGATGTGGATGTCGAATGGAGTATGTACAGGAGCTCTGTTCGAGCCATTCGTGCAGTGTTGCATCAGGCTACATATCCACACCAGACTGTTGAGGGGTACATCCAGTGGTACTATAGGATATCTCATCCTAGGATGACCCCTCACGTTGTTGTAGATGCTGCTGGTCCTGATGTTGCTGGTCCTAGTCATGCCAGAGATTATACTGATGTTGTTGGTCCTAGTTAGGGGTGTTCAAAAAAACCAAAAACTGAACCAAATTGTTGAACTGAATTGAACCGAACTGTTTTTGAACTGAACTGATTTATAAAAATTGATAACCAAACTATTTTCAAACTGATTTTTTTAAGCTAGAACCGAACCGAACCGGTTTCCAGTTCATAAAAACCGAACCGAACTGGTTTTTAGTTCAAAAAACTGAACCGAACTGGTTTTTAGTTCTAAAAAACTAGAACCGAATTTCTTTTTTAGAAGTAATTAGGGGTAATTATGTAAAATTTGACTTATATGAACAAAAAAATAAGTTAAACCAGTTCGGTTCGGTTCAAATTAATAAACAGGTTCACTAGTTTATAAAACAGTTCGGTTCGGTTCTTTGAACTGAAAATCGGTTCGGTTCAGTTTTTTTAAACTGAAAACTGGTTCGGTTCAGTTTTCAAACGGTTCTAGTTCAGAACTGAACTTTGTCCACCCCTAGTCCTAGTCATGTCGGAGATTATACTGATGCTGGAGGTCCTAGTGATGCTGCCGGTCCTAGTGATAGTCGTGGGGAGTGGTATACACGGTGTCAACACATCGGTGGTCTGATACAGGAGAGTTTAGATTTAGATAGACTACCGGGTGATGATGACATGCGTGCTTTATTAGAGAGGGCTTTATACATCTCTAAATGAGGGAGTTATCAGTAGTATTTTTGTTGTATTTGTAATATTTAGACTTATTTTTATTTATTTAGTATTCAGACTTATTTGCTTACACTTATTATTTATTTTGTTATTTTATTATTTATTTAGACTTCATTGTGTTATTTGCTTATACTTTATATTTATTTTGTTATTTTATTTAGACTTAATTGTGTTATTTGCTTAAACTTTATATTAATTGAAAACAACATATAATATGTATTGAATAAAACTTGTTACTAAAGTGTCAATCATCTGCTAAAGACATATAATCTGATGTACCCTCTAAATCTAATGAACCCCAATGTTGTAGACGTCCTGCATACGCTACAGCCCATGATGTAGGCTCATCACTACGGTGCTCCTTCCAATGCCATGCTAGTGGAGGTAATGGACATGTTGCTTTCAATTATCGACACGTGCTTGCTCAAACATTTGCAACATTTCCTCATACTCCTTCTCTTTAGAACAATAAACAATTTTCTTCCACACCTCAAAAATGGGTTCTTGCATATCTTTCTTCAGTATATATTGTTTGCATTTGGCTCCAACATTTTTATTGATATGAAGTTGACAAAGTAAATTTGTTGAAGATGGAAATACAACTTCAATTGCATTCATCAAAGCAAGTTCTCTATTAGTGACAATCACCTGAGGAAATGGAGTGTTTGCAAGAAACAAGTGTTTTAACTTCTCCAATGCCCAACATAAGTTTTCTTAACGCTCACTGTCCATATAAGCAAATGCAACATTGAATGTCAACCCAGATGAAGTTACACCAACAATTTCAAACAATGGTAACCTATACTTGTTGGTTTTATAGGTGTTATCTATGATCAATACAAAATGGAACATGTTCAACAAAGTTATGGAATCTGGATGCGTCCAAAACATGTCCCTCACAACGTTGGAGTCTCCATGAGTCCTAGTCCAACATGCTTACTTCTCAGCTTCAAGTAACTTCAACAGATGTTGCATATCAGTTCTAGGTCATTTCAAATTCTTTGTGTATGTGGTTCGACGATTATAAATTTGAGAGATACTAGTCATATTCTCCTTATCTCGATCTCTCAAAGATGACAATATATGCCTCGGTGCAACGTGATACTTAGTCAGTTCGTCAACATGATTCTTATCTTCATCGGTTAAGCACCCCACAAATGCATTATTCTCAAAAGTAGCCACTAACTCATGGTTGTGAAGTCCACACACTAAACTAATAATCCATCCCTCAGCCTCAACATTTTTCAATGGTCTCGATTGAATTTTAAACGGACAACCACACCTTTTTGTTGAATTACCTGACTCACTTTTATTTGACTGATATTTTCCACCTCTATCACAACCAAGAATTAATTTAGATTTTCTTCCTCTCTTTCCTGTCTCTACGTCGGATCGAGTTATGATAACAACTACTCGATTTTGACGGCCAACCTCTCTTGCCCATGATATGACAGCTTCCCGTGATTCAAAAATTTGATCGGTTGTGAATGCTTCAGTTAAATCTATACACATTGGTTGTCTTTTTTCCATACCTATGTCAACAAAAAAAAAATAAAAAATTAACAACAAAAAAACGAAAAAAAAAACCAAAATGATTAAAATTCATGTATCCCTATCAAATGCTTTTTCGCAATGAAAAGGATAAACCTGATTTAATTTATATTAATTTTTATTTAATATTATAGTATTATAAATAAAATAAGAAATATTTTTAAAAGATTAGAGAAAATTTTGGGTTGGTCGTGTCCAACCTATATCCCAACAAAGATTTGCCACTATTTACGCATAATCCACCAACCATTTTAGTTTACTAAGTACCATTCATTTGTTTATAGTTACTATTTTCAAATAAAATATTAAAAAAAAAAGTGTTTAATAGATTTAAATATAAAAAATTTAAACTAAATTCATTGTAAGCTTTTGCATAAGCATCAATTTTGCTCATAAATAGTATTTAACTCAAATGAATAGTATTTAACTAAAAAAAATTGTATTTAACAAATGTAAAAAATTTAAACTAAATTCATTATAAGCATAAGCTTTCTGTTGATACCTTTATTACGTAAAACTATAACAAAATATAATATTTAAATAAATAGTGTTTAACTCAAATTAAATTGCTCATTTGAAAGAGGCAATTCAAAAATTATATATGAATTTTATGAGTAGGCTTATACGAGATTACAATGTCAAAACAAATTAAACGAGTTCAGTGTTTAGCCTAGACGCATGAACACCTTGCATCAACGTTCATATAAAAATCACTTGTTAATAATATCTTATTATAACTAATTCGTATTGAAGAAGGTATAGGCAGAAAGTGGATGAAGGCAGTTGAAAATCTAAATAAAAAGAAGAGTAATGAAACCCTATTGAACTAGCCAAACAATTTTTTTTTTAAATATAAGTAGTTACCGGGTCGGGTCGACGGGTCGACGGGTTCAAATTGTTAAACACATTATCCGACCCAAATATAAGCGAGTTTCAACGGGTTGGGTTGGGTGAGACCCGAAAGTGATCGGGTACGGGTAAAAATCGGGTTGGCGGGTCGACCCGCGCCCATGTTCACCCCTAAATTTTATGTTGTTTTAATGTTGGGTTCTATAATTGGTGTATTTTATGAGTTGAATTGCGGTTGACCGGTTGTTGAGTTATGTTCTCGAGATGTATGTTTCACTCTAATATGTGAAGATAACATACTATATGTGCATTTTTTCTTGTTAGATGAATTAATCTAACCAAATGACATGAAGATTTATAGTTTTGAGACATTCAAGTATTAAATATATTTTCATTCAATATGTTTTCTTGTAAAAAAAAAGTTATTATTTATGTATGACCCGCCAACCCAACCCAACCCGTTTTTAATCGGGTTGGTTCGGTTCGGGTTAAATAAAAAAAATACGGGTTTAGAATTTAACCCAACCCAAAAATAATTGATCGGGTCGGGTATTGGGTTTTGTCAAAACCCGCCCAACCCAACCCACGTACACCCCTAAAAATGACTACCGGAAATTTCACATCTCCCAAATTTCTGGTAGTACAAATAATGTATCGAAAATTTGGTGACGAAATTTCCGGTAAAGGAAATTAACTACCGGAAATTTCACAAGTTTTGAAATTTCCGGTAGTTATATTTTAACTACCGAATTTTTAGGAGAAAAATATACATACCGAAAATTTTGAAATAAATTTTTTTTTACCTGTAGGTAATTTTGAGTTTTTATGTATTTGGGGGTACAACCACTAATAGGGGTACGAAAACCAATCTGCACATATTTTTTTGCTGAGGACACGAGTACACGACCATCTGGCTCCTGGTCTGGCTCTATTAACATTAAAATTCACAAGAGGAATATACCATCCACCCCCACACCTATACCTGTCACCCCCTCACGACACATAAAAATACAATTTTATCATTTTAACAATTTATAATAAGTTTTAAAATTGATAATTTCGGAAGTTTTAAATTTTTGAAACTTTCGGAAATTTCAAATTTTTGAAATAAGAATTATATTTCGAAAATTCGGAAAGTTTCGAAAGTTTCCAAATCTGAAAATTTTCGAAATAACTATTACATTTCGAAAAATTGGAAAGTTTCGAAATTTTCCAAATATCAGAATAATTCAAAACCGAAATAGAAAATTTCAGAATAATTCAAAACTTTCAAATAATTAAAAACCCAAATAGAAAATTTTAGAATTTTCGAAACTTTCAAATAATTCAAAATTTTCGAAATAGTAAAATTTCGAAACTTTCCAAATTTTCGAAACGTAATACTTATTTCAGAATAATTCAGATTTGGAAACTTTCGAAATTTTCCAGATTTGGAAATTTTCGAAACTTTCCAGATTTGGAAACTTTCGAAACTTTCCAAATTTTCGAAATGTAATTCTTATATGAAAAATTTGAATTTTTCGAAAGTTTCAAAAATTTAAAACTTCCGAAACTATTAATTTTAAAACTTATTATAAATTGTTAAAAGAATAAAATTGTATTTTTATGTGTCGTGAGGGGGTGGCAGGTATAGGTGTGGGTGTGGATGGTATATTCCTCAATTCACAATTTGGGACCAGTATATAGAATTATTTTAAATCCATTACATGTTCTTTTGTTAATAGAGACCATAATATTTGGAGGAATCTACTTCACACCCTAATACCTAATCTTATCTCCTCCACAAATCTATTAAAATTATAAAATATTTCTTTTATTATTTTAATAAAAAATATTAAAATAAAACTAAAATTTTCATAATTTTTGAATATTTTTTAATCAGAAAAATTCTGAATACAAATTATTTGAAAAGCTGAAAATATTTTAAATTTTTTTTTATCAAAATTATTGAAATGGAGATTAGCGTCAGTCAGTCCACACAATACTTGGTGCTATCCAACAACTTACCATTTCATTATGTATTTTTATAGAATAACTTAATTATATTTTTCAGAATTCCGAGTATTTTAAATTTTAAATTTTTGAAACATTTTTTTTCTTTCGATTTTTTATTTATTTGAAAAATTCCGAATATATTTTAGGCTCTGAATAATTTATTTTTTTGAAATATTCGAAATTTTGAATTTTATAAAATAAAATTTTCTAAATAGATTTATGTTTCCTAAATTTTTAAAATAACAAAAATCCAGAACCGAATTTTTGAAATATTGAATAGTTTAAAAGAATTTAAAATTAATTTGTCAAATAACTATTGTTCGCGTCGGTTAGACCTACCTACAACCAGATGCAACTTTTGTAGAATGTAATATGTTTTTTGAGTTTTAATTAAACGTCGAAGATAGCGTGGAATTGCCGACGCTAACGTGTTTTATTAAGTAAAAAATATTAAATTTTAGAGTTTTTTTATTTTTGAAATAACCAGAATAGATTTTTTTTACTGTGTTTTTATAAATAAAGAGGACGGTAAAATTAAAATTTAATATAAATTTAGGATGACTAATAGATTTTTCTAATATTGTGCTCACCTTTTTGTTGTATCGGTTGTTTATAATCCATTATGGAAATGGACTGATGAAGGATTTGGGCCTTTTTTACAAGCTTCACCTTTTTGATGAAGCTCGCCTTTCATGTTTCCTTTGTTGTATAAGGATTTGGGCCTGTTTGGACCTCAGTCTTGTTTCAATTAAATGAGGTATTTCAAAATAAAATTTAGGCCACACGTAAATAAAAGAGTACCACTTTTTTAAATGAAAATACTAGTGAAGTTTAAAAAACAATTCAAACATTATGCAAGGTTAACGTCATTTTTTTTGGATACAAATCTGATACCTTGTGTCCAGTTTTGGATAAAAATATTATGCAACAAATTTTTCAAACAACCTCTTGTGTAATTCATAAGAAAAATGTTAATAATACATTATTTGAGACATATAAATCTCAAGTAGTCCAATAAGCTCCGTCTGCAAGTGATGGTATCGCCATCTAATCAAAATGTTGTGAAATTTTGTAAATAAAATCTGGTGATCTAACTTAGTAAAAAAAAAAAAAAAAACCGGTGATCTAATAAACAATTACGGTACAGTTAATTTGTAATAAAAAAATCAATAAAAATCTAACCATAGATATGATTGATTGGGACTAAGATGACATATTGTGACTTACCGGTTGTTTTTCTTTTAAAAAATGGAAATTGACATGTGGGTGTGGTGTGTTGGAAGTTGGAACTACTGACTTATGGTTGATCTCCATCAAAACATGTTTCAATGATAATTATAAAATTAAGGAAATACTAATAAATGATGTTGGAATACTGGGTTAAGATGTGAAAATTTAATTTTGAAAAAGATATCTTTAAAATTTAAATTTTATTTTTTTTAAACTATATATATATATATATATATATTTTTTTTTATTTAAATTTTTTATCAAATACATTTAAAATATTTGATAGCATCACATTAAAATTAAAAACAGAACGCAAATTGACACTTGGATCTCAATTATAATTAAAAGCTTCGATTTGATGGCACATATAATATATAATATAAACACATCTCACCGGTATAATAATCGATGTAAAATATAGTTCAATTAATATATATTTTATTTTACAATAACAACTCATTTTTATATAACACTTTTTTTAATTACATTACAAAAATTAAATATAAATTTACTAAAACTCTTAATTAATCGTTTAAGCTTGATGGAAACTATTGATCAACGAAAAATATAATGTAGAAATTATATTGATAATAAAAAATTGTGA
>JBBPBP010000001.1:15678201-15689661 GCA_037974735.1 Cicer chorassanicum
ATATATTTACTACTAACTTCAAGTTTAAAAAATTCATAAAGAAATGCCTGAAAAATGTCAGTTGAAAAGACAAAAGATTCATCAATGGAAAGAATTTGAGAAATAAAAAATACATTGAATAAAAGAAATAAGAATTTTACTAACCATCAATAATTATTTTTATAGATATAAGCTAACATGTCTCTTCTTGTACACGCCCCTTCTTACGTAATTATGTTGATAGTAAGAATTGTGACTATAACATAAAATTTATGTAATCAATAAAAGCATCTGACAACTGTAACTAATTAATTAATAAATATAAAAAAACTAACTAATTATTATGTGTAACACAGTAGTTTACCTAATTATTATTTTTTGATTAATGTTTGCCTTATTATTATTATTATTGACTCGATGTTTAACTGATTATTAAAACATCCAAGTCACGGATTTTTCAAATACACAGTCTGCAAAGTCGTGTTCTCACTCCCTGTCTCAACTCTCAACTGTCTACCACCGACAAGGAAATTTCAAAAGCTAGACCAAATGTCAATTTAAAATAAATCATTTTTATCTTCTAAACTAGTTAAGTTTTTGTCACTGGTTGTGATTTTTGATCTATTGTTGGCTGGAATAATCTCTTATTAGCTGATGCTTTTGGAATAACTTTTGTTACGGTACACTAAAATAATTTCTATCACGTACGGTACACTAAAATAGCTCTACGGTGTTTAAGAGTTGAAGTTAAAGAAATTTATATAAATAGTATTCAGATATTTCTACTTACTTAGACATCTGTTTTTAATAACAAAACCACAAGTTCTGAGAGTCAAATATATGCCATACTCGCAAGTTGACGAACTATTTAGTCATTTAATCTCGATCAGTGACTACTGATTTGATACGTAAAATAATCTCAAATTATATTTGGCAGAGCTGTCGATTAAGATGTGCAACAAAAATATTGACATGGAGTTTTCAATTAGGGAAGACTTCATTTTTTTTAATATATCATAATGTTTACATTGATATCTTTAATTTTATACATTGAACACTTTAAAATTTTATATTTACACCCTATACCTAGAAAAAATAGTCAGTTTTCCACCACTGAATCTGTGATAGCGTCTGCAGTCTACTAAACGCTACCATTCATAGTCAAATGTTAGAATCTTGAAAATTTTGATGTTAGGGTTTTGTGATTTTCGGAACTCAAATTTTAAATTTGAACAGGACCTCCAAAAACATTAAAACGATCATATTGCTTAATAATTGAGACTAGTGTTAGTTTATAAATAAAACTCACATTTTTCTAATTACTAAGACTTTAATTTTGTACAATAGTAAAAAAAATATATTGGTAATAATATTCTTAAATATAAATCAGTATTGACCATTAATCTTAATGGTCGAAAATTGATATGATAAATAACTATATAATATCTAAATTATTCTAAAATTGTCAATTCATCTAAAAATTTGATATCAAATAAATCATATCTTATTTAATAAACGAATTATATAAAAAAAATGTGGTTTAAGGACGTAACAATTTTAATGGAGAGTACTCTTTCTTTAGATTTCACATGTAACAAAAACAATATCACAGTAACATCCTAAATGAGTAGGTCTTTCTTCTAAGATATAATATGTACTTAAAGGAAAGAACATCCGGACAAGTGATACTTAAACGAAATACTAATTTTAGCAACATTTTGACACATATTTTTTAACATTTTATTTTATTAGTTAAAATTTACGTGAGTTTCACAAATTTAAATAGGATTAACATAATTTAATAGAATATGTGTAAATTTTAACCAATAAAATATAGTGTATTGAAATGTATTTATTAAATAGTATGTTATTAACCCTACTCATATTAAAAAATACTTGATTGAGCACATCATTTGAACTCGCATACACACAAAAATAAAACATTATTTGATTATTTTAAAACTACATATTATTTGAATTTTTTTTTCTATCTTTTATGTATGTGTTCACCTAAATTGTATGCACAAATAATTGTGATTATGTAAGAATTTATCTGTGTATATTAATTTTGCTCTTATATTTAGACAATCTGTAATTTTAATATTTCAGTTTTTTCTCTATATATCTCTTTATATTATATTACTATCAATATTACTATCATATCACATTTAGCGTGTCATTTGTTTTCAGTGAAGTCTATCAAGGTATCGTGTCATTATCATTTTTCATACTAATATAATTGGTATTAGCAAACACTGCGGGATTTCGTTTTCACGTGGGCCAGTGTGTTTGTGGGGATGGCTATGACATGAGGCTCCATCTCTATTACAAAAGACTTAGCCGTCAAATGGACTCATTTGGTTTTTTCACTCTCATCATCTCATACTTCATTTTTTTCCTTTATTTTTTTTTCTTTCACATATTCAGCTATAGAAAAAAATCCCTCGCGCTAGTTAGTTTGAAACAAGTGTTTGGGAATTGGGTTATCGAAAAGCTCAAAATTTATGTGTGGCCATGTGGTTTGGTTGTGGAAGGAGACTCTCGTGTCTCTCTATGATGATGTTTTTGGTAACAACGTTGTTTGTTGGGGCGATTCGTATATTCCCAGGAAATGCTGTGTCCAAAGTGGAATTCAACCGGGGCGTTATACACAACAACAATATCAGCAACAAAGATCTTTTCAATAAGTACTTCAATGGAAGCACTTTTTTTCATTCCAACAACAGAACCAAAAATGGGTTTGATGAAATCAAAAGAAGAGTACCCACTTGCCCAGATCCTCTCCACAATTAATTTACAAGTAGAAATCCCATCAATTTTTTTTTATCTTTCATTTATATAATATCTGCCTTTATCTTTTTTTTTTTAATTTTTATTTTTTATGATGTACTAGTATTATTTTGGTTGAAGTTCATCCAAAATACCCCCGTTTTTCTCATCATTAATTTTTTTTTCCTGTTTGTTGAAGAATATGAAGGAAAACCGGGGGTATTTTGGTATATTATATCATGAAGAAATATGTTTTTTTTTTTTTTTCTGTTTTTCTCATCCATGGAGGATCCCCAAATTTACTGATCAATCATCAATATTATCTGTAACAAAAAAATCGTCAATATTAAATATATACGGTTTGTATATAGAAGATGCTGAGGGATATGTCATTTTTAGACTTTTAGCGTCGGTTTTTAATTTGTTGTTTACTTTTGTTTTTTACTATTTAGCTTTTCTCTAAAAAGAGTTTGAGAAGAGGAAGAAGCTGTGTAGTCAAGCCAAAAAGGCAGGGGATCTAATCCTTTACACTTACTCCCCGTCCTACAATAATTTAATATTTGTAAAAAGTATGTCATAAATTAAATGGTTATTTAATTTCAATGTAATATTATTTACAATTTTTATTATGTATTTTACATTAATAGTAAATAAATTAATACTGAAAAAATAATTTAATAAAAGAATTATTTTTTTTCTCTGATTTTATTAATTTTTAAAAAAATTTATGTGAAATAATAAAATTAATTAATTATTGGTGAGATTCGGGTAGGTTTTACGGTATGAAAGCAATCTTAATCTCTATATGCAATTTGTCAATTGAGTTAAGGCTTAAGAACGTAAGAAACGCTAAGCTAGTTTTTAATTAATGATCTTTCAGTATAAAGTATGCAAATATTTTGGGTGATGATCCATTTAATCATCTTAATTTATAAGGTTTTCATAATTATTAATTGTTTCTCTCACATGTACTAATTGTGAATTATTCATTTCTCTACTACTCAAATGGATATTCTCCAACAATTGAAAGAGATATATAGATAGCTACAAGAGAATTTTTACGGTACATGAGTTAATTAGACATATATTGATATATTTGGCCTGCAGATTAATAGTTATGTGAATTTTGTTTTGGGAAAAATTATTTTCTATTACTTATATAATTATAATAATTAAATATTATTTACTAAATGTGTCAATGAAATAAAATTGATTATTTTTGAATTTTTATTACTCATAATAGTGAAAAATTGAATATTTTACTATAAATGTAAAAAATTAGTAATGCTTATACTCTATGAAATGATGTTTTTTTATAAAATGATTCTTTCTAAAATTCAGAAATCAACAAATAGTTATTTGATTTATAAAAATGATGTTAATTTATTAATTTATAGAACAAATATACTAAGATATTTTGATTTATGAATATAACGTAGAAGTTCTCTAGATACAAAAATGTAAGAGAGAGAGAGAAAATAAGAAAGGGAACAAAAATTGATGAATGAGGTTGAGAGTGGAGAAAGTGTGAATAGAGGATTAGAGTCTTCTTCTATCCATCCATTGCTTCTTTGAAAACAAACAAAGTGTATATGGTTGATTTTATTTTAGGGGAGTCAAAATTGATTTAAAAGGTATAAAATTCACTAAACATATTTGAATGTTTCTCGATTAAAATTGATTTTACTTTTAAAATTAATTTTAATTTGAAGTTAAAATTTAAAACTAATTCTAATTTAAAGTTAAAATTTAAAACTAATTATAATTTGAAATTAAAATTTAAAACTAATTCTAATTTGAAGTTAAAATTTAAATCTAATTATAATTTGAAGTTAAAATTTAAAGATTTTGACATAAACGTCAAAATTTGATATTTACATTCAAATTTATTCTTCAATCAAAACATTGGCAAAAAATCCAAACATTAAAAGAAGGAACAAAATAACACCAAGTGAAGCTTTTGAAAGAAACTTCAAAAGAAGGCAATTTATCCGCACAAGTATTACCTCCACAATAAATATGTGAAATTTTAATTGCACGGAAGAAATTAAGTGAAGACAATTACACCATTTAGTGTGTAACACCTCAAGTTTTTTATTAATTAATTTGAAGACTTAAGAATCAGTTGTACTAATTATTAGATATTTGGATGCTCAAACGCAATCAAGGATAACTAAGAATAATAAATAATTATTAATCGATTGGTTGGTGATCAGAATTCAAAAATAAATAAATGGTTTTTTCCTAATTTTGAGTAGTCAATTATGCATCACATCTCTAAATAATCATATGATTATTTAACCTAGCTATATAATAGGTCTTAGGTTCAGAAAATTGTGGGTTTTCAAATTGGTAACTTCAAGTATCGCATAAATCCTTAAATACTCATAAATTTGTGAAATCTAATTAGTCAATCTTGATTATGTATGTTGTTGTGCAATCGATAATTCGAAGAGATTTTAAGTTTTAACCATATTCTTTAGTCATTGATCAAAATCGTTCTCAATTTATAAATTAACATCAAACTTTCTTTTTCTATTTATTTTCATAAAAACTTCATTTTTATTAATTATTTGTAATTCTATATGAATGTTCATATGATGAGAATAACGAGTCATCCTTTCAGCATAACCAAGGCTGAAAGCGACAATTAATCAATTAAGGTAGAAAAGAGATTCTAACACTAGATATATATTAAGTAAATTGTGTAAGTTTATTGGATTGGGATGTCTCATAATTTTTAGATTTGCATCGACGATTAATTTGTTAGAACCACTATAGAAAATAAGCTATGTGTTTTAGATTATTTCTTATGATGTGTCACCTTTTATTTAAATTATGAAAATTGATGATACTTTGTTGATTTTATAAAAATATATTTATTTATAATGATTTTAACAATAGTGGTCAAAAATAGTTATTGTCGAATGTGAGTATTATAGTGATCATCGATGCTCGAGGATGGTTGGAGCAATAGGAAGGGGTGGTCAATAGCTAGAGTATAACCAACAACATATATATATAGAAGTGTGATTGATGATGTTCCAAAGTGAAAATCAGATAGATATTGATCGTAGGTGGTGGTGGTCAGAGTTATGGTGGGCGATTGTCGAAGCAGTGACGGCGTCTTGTAACTGATACTTCTAAAATTGTCTTTAAATTAAATGAAAAATCAATTTAAGTATGTAAGTAAATTTTATTTTTAAAATTAACTTTAAAAACTAAAAAGACAAAAATTTAGAACCATTCCAAACGACAGACCAATTATTATTGGGGAACATCTTATAATTGTCTTTCAATTATTGGTGGCGGTTTGAACTTGCATTTGCATATGCGTAACGACAACATTCTAGTAATAGACTATTCATTAATTTGGTAACATAACATGATTAAACAGTTTAACATACCCTAATTAATCAACTTTTTCAAAAAAAAACATTAACAGTTCAATCAACTCGTTCATGTTGTCCGGATCCACCGAGGAAAAATGACAGTGAAAATAAAACATACTTTTTGTACACGAAATTAGACTAGTGAATATCATTTCCGAAAACAAACAAAATTTATGCTAGAATTATACAAAATTCATTTGACTTTTTTTTTCTTTCTTTTTTACAAGTTTTTATTTAAATTTTTAATTGTATTAATTATTTTTTACTAACATTAAAATATCTCTAATTAATTTACATCTTTTTTCTACGACCAACAATAAATATTATAATAACAATATTAACTAATTCTCCCGTAAAAAATAAAATTATAAAAACAATATCAATTGTCAACAAACTTAATAATACTATCAATGTTCTTAATTCTTGCATGTGATCAAAGTGTTGTATATTTAGAAATAAAGATAGTCAGGATTGGATTCATAAATGCAATAGAATGAGAGCAGAAATCATTAATAATTTATTTTAATATTAAATAATCGTCAAAACTGCATAATTTAAAAATTAAAAATGATAAAACAAAATCTTTCTATTATTATCTTTTTTTACCTAATTCTAAAATCTAAAAAAACATTTACAAAATAAAATAGCAACAAAACCAAATATAATATCAAAAGTCCCAATGATTATTTTTTATATTAAAAAATAAATGGTCTATTATTAGCATTAATTATTATTATTTTATTGTTAAAAAGAATTATTAATTTTTAATACTTATTATCATCATTCTTTACACCAATATTGTTTTACTACCTCCAATTAGTATTACAATTTATTTATATTAGATAAAAATTGAAATAAAATGATAAACGAAAGAAGCCGAATACGCGCGAGTGTTCTTTTTTAATCTTTGTGTTTTTTAGCTTAGTTCAGAGGCTCCTCCCTCTTTAATATATTTTCCTGCCTTTTCAATCTTTCCTTCTTTCAATATACAAAATGTTCTTCTTATATCTATATTATTTAATAGTTGTTGAAGAAAGGGGAGTAGCATGGCTGCCCTCCCGTTAGTCCCTTTCTGGAGGTAGTAATAATCAAGTATAAAGGAAGTTTTTTAATATTATAAATTTAGAGTGAGAGGTAGTGTCTAATTTAAAGTAGTATTTTTTAAAAATTTAATGAACAATAAAATATATTTATATTTGTATTTTTCAAAAAAAATAATAATGAGACTCCAATTTGTTATTTTTACTCTCACACATTATACTAAACCATTGCACTCAAGTAAAAAAGAAGTTTTCAAACTTGGTGTACTTTAATTTATAAAAATATATAATCAAGTTAAAACAAAGGATATTTTTGAATCAATTAAACAAAAGTTGCCACTTAAAAGTTTGGGTTCAAATTTCAAAATGTGTTACTCCCTCCATATTACGGTGAGTTTTATTATAACAAAAGAAAATTATATTAAAATAAGTGTGTAATTTTTATTTGTTTTTTATATTACTTTAATAATTATTATATATACAAATTTTAAAATATTATTAATAATAAAAAACTCATAAATAATAAAAAAGAATAGTTTAATAAAATAATATATTTTTTTAAATAATATTTATTGTGAAACAAATGAAGTATTAGTTAATGTTGTTTTGTGGACACCACACTGTACCATGTATCTTTAGAAAGCTTGCTTCCTTTTTATGATGACTTTTCTGTCTCATTCTACAAAACGTGCCTCAAGACAACATAGAGAAAAAAGTGTGACAGTTGGTTGAATTCAAGGGATTTGATTTTTTATTTTTATTTTTTTGGCTCCATTTATAGTGTGAGCTTTTGATTTATGTGTTGATTTGATGCTATGTTACAAAATAAAAAGAAGAGAACAAATAAAAGGGTTCCCTTATTCTGGTAAATTTGGTACTTATGAGAGAGACTAGAGAAAGAAACTAAAAGTGGCAGAGAAATCGATGTAGGAAAGCGTCACGTATTATGCGGCGAAGAAGATGATTTTATAAAAGTTGGCAGTGATACATAAGTTTGGTACTTACTTTGTCTGCTTGCATTTTGGATTTGGAATCAACTTGAATCTCATTTAACCATTCTGCTTACGAGAACAATTCAGATAATCGATGCATTTATGGCCAGTTAATTGCTTCTCTTTAATGGCAAGTGCTGGATTTTCTACATTCATTATGGATTTCCGATCATATTCTTCTTTTATCGGTGTTGCTTTGTATACAATACACACACTTCTTTTTTACCGAGGAGAGAGAAAAATCAAAACCATAAGTTGGACTGTTGGAGGTTTTATATACCATGTCGGGTGCCTATTTTCTAAGTACTCATTTATTATTTTCAAATTTAAAATAAAATTACTTTTACATATTTATATAAGTTTAATATTCTAAAAAATTGACATTATAATATATAAATACATTTATAGAATACTTACACACTAAAATAAATTCACTTGTATATTGTATTGTATATATACAGAAATTCACAATTGCTAAAGTGTAGAAATGTCTCATATGGTTTATGATGGTTTGATATTTTAAAATCGCTCAAAATTTTAATTAAGTATAAAGTCATGTGTTCTTACGGTTGAAACATTGTTCTTATCACTATTAGTAGTAAAACCATATTCTAACACTTTTTCATCCCAGTAACTGTCGCATGTGCGCGCGCATATATATATATATATAGTTATATAGCAAATCACATTTAATTTTCTTATAAAACAAATATAAAGATGTATATAAATTTTCAAAAAACAAACCTATGAGTCGTCTTCTTCTAATCATCTCTCTAAATTTTTTCTTATTTTATTTTATATAAATAAATTATTTTGACATAGATTTAGTTTTTTTTTCTTTATGTTTTGTATGTAATTTCGTTGTTTGAGTGTGACTGTAACAACCTATCTATCTTGTAAGTCTAGAAATTAATTATTAAAAATTGTTAAATTTAAAAATAAAATAAAATAATTAGTTTAAAATTTATTTAATTAAGAAAATGGCACTATTGTAATATTGGGACAAATGAAGGACAATCATGTAATTTCCCTTGTACACCTTAAATATCATTTTTTTTTCTCTTCTTTCTTTTTCTGAATCCTTCTTTCTCTTTCCTTCAGAAACGCTTTCCTTCTCTTCTTCCACCGTGAGCAAACCTAACCCCAGTTTCATCAAATCTTCAAACCTCTCATTTTGCTTCATTTTTTTTCAAATCCTTTAAACCCAAAAGCTTAAAGTTCATTAAAACAGTTTTTTTTACCTTGCATGTCTATGTATCTCCATTTCTAGAAATCAGACTCAGAGCAAGGGAGAATGACCCAAAATTGGAGGAGCTGAGTCAAACTGCAATTCAAAAAGGAACTCAAAACCCAATTTAACAAATTGTGAGTTCTGTTTATTTAATTTTTTTTTTTATATCAGATTGATGATTCAATTTTATTGCAAAATTCTGAAGTTGAAAAAAAACATGAAGGCAAAGAATTAAAATATGGAAGAAAAATGAAATCTGACCAATAGAAGGCGTTGAAATTTTTTAGCTTGTCTGTTAATTTAGAATGTGCATGCTGTTCTTGGCTGGTTCTGATGTTAATGAATGAATTATATATTACAAAAATTTGATTAGATGCTCATAATTATTGGCTGGTTCTGATGTTAGTAAATGAAGTATATATTACAAAAATTTGATTAGATGCTCATAATTATTGGCTGGTGGTTCTGATGTTAGTGAATGAAGTATATGTTACAAAATTTTGATTAGATGCTCATAATTATTGGCTGATGTTAGTAAGTGAAGTATATGTTACAAAAATTTGATTAGATGCTCATAATTATTGGCTGGTTCTGGTGTTAGTGAATGAAGTATATGTTACAAAAATTTGATTAGATGCTTATAATTATTGGCTGATGTTAGTAATTGGAGTATATGTTGCAAAAATTTGATTAGATGCTCATAATTATTGGCTGGTTCTGATGTTAGTGAATGAAGTATATATTATAAAAATTTGATTAGATGCTCATAATTAGATTTAAGGTTGAATATGCTTGTCGAGCACGATTTCGGCTCGTTACTGCTGTTGCTGTGATGTGTATGTGAAATTGTTAGTTTTGTTACATTAATTTCTTTTAGTATGATGGTTTTAGGCACTGAAATTTTTTAAATAAACCGTTTTGCGTTATTACGGATTAGGAGAAGGAGAGTGTGAGGAAATGAAATTTTAGGTGTTTTAAAAATGCATCCAAATGATTTTTCATGACTCTTTTCTACCTATGATTTCTATTTTGAATTAAGGACTTAGGATTAAATTATTATGGGTTTATTATGTCGATAATTTATTTATAATTGTTGCGGATGAAAGATGCATTTTATATATGACATAATAAAGACATTTCATAAAACATCTCAAGTTTAGTATAGTATCATTAATCAGGTCATGCATGGTTTTATTCACGGTGGGACATTCAGGTTATTTCAGGCATGAAATAACAGGTAAAGGAGAACAATCAGGACGCTGATTGGGGTTTGGCCAGACCACCTTTACCAATCAGGTCTCAATTATCTTGGTGACCCACATCAAGATATTGGGCGACTTTTCCTTAATTCAAAGGAAAAGATTTGAGGTCATGCATATGTTTAGAAAAAAAAAAATTGTATTCATGTTTTATACACTTTTATGAAAGAAACTCTTTGAGACTGTTTTCCATTTATTTTTCAGAACTCACTGAGATATTTTATCTCACCCCATTTTTTTTTATTAGCAGCTGGAGGAACATGAGACACAAATTTATCATAAGAAGACCAGTTCCAAATTCGTGGAATTAGAATTTGATATTTTGTTTTATGATGTAATCAGTCAATCGTAGTTATTTTCAAGATGTAATATTTTATGAATCTACTGAACAAGTTGTAAACTATATTTACGAATGTAGTTTTCAGTTATGATAGTGATTCTAATTTATTATGCATTATTAGTTCCTCTGTTTTATTAAGGTGTATGGACCTAATTATCATATTCTAGACAAATGATAATGGGTCTTACAGTGACATTGTTTTATCCTTATTTAGTGTAGTCTTATTTGTTTTTTATATTTTTTTATTTTGCTGCGATATTTATTTTGGTTCAGATTGATAAATTAACTTCAATCTATTATATATTCTATCAACGACTTTGATGTTTCCATTTCAATTTTATCACATTTATAAACATTTAATTGCATATTTTATTTTTTTTGATTTTAACGACTTTGAATATGTGATATTTTTTTATCGACAAACTCTACTAATTTGAATTAATGGGTATTATTTTTAG
>JBBPBP010000001.1:15700788-15714738 GCA_037974735.1 Cicer chorassanicum
TTTTAAAATGGACCGAAAAGAAAAACTTAAAATTTTGACGATGTTAAATCTAAAAAATGGTCAAACTCATTCATAATGTAAATATCTAATTTGATACGTTCTCTGTATATCTAAATTTATGACTTACTTAATGTATTAAACTTACAATTATTACTCTAAACAAAACTACATAATTTAATACTTGTAATTATGATAAAAAGTAATAAATATTATAATTATACTATAATATATATTTAATTAGTATCACTTATAATTATTATTACTTTTATATATATATATATATATATTTAAAAACTATAATTAAAAAATTAGTAATATAATTTATAGTTTATATTTATTAAAATTGTTGTGTACATGTGTCTCCCTTGCATTCCTAACCTACAATATCAATTTTTAGGATTAACCTTAAATATAAGTATAATTAGTATTTAATTAATTGGACTCAAAATTAGGGGTGTACATGGATGCGGGTCGACCCGCCAATCCGATCCTCTAATCCAATCCAACCCGATTTTTATCCGTACTCGGTTACTTTCGGGTTCGACCCAACCCATTGAAATTGTTTATATTCGGTTCGAGTAATGGGATCAACAATTTGAATCTGTCCACCCGATTTGGTGACTAGTTCTGTTGTTTTAAAATTTGTTTGACAGCCCAATAGTCCACTTTCTTCTTCTGTTCCAACAGTCGCGCTGTCGCACACCTTCTTCTTCTGTTCTAGACTGCCTACATTCACGCTGCCACCCATCTTTTTCTTCTGTTCCAGATTTCCTGCAGCCATAATCTTGCCTGACAGACATAATTTTTTTTTTTTTATCAAAGTAAGGTGTGTAGAGTGTTTTTCCCTAGATTATCTATGTCTGTCAGGCAAGATACATTTTTTAAATAAAAAATTATAAAGTATATTGCTTTTTATGATAAATTGAATTTTATGTAATAAAATGTTGGATAAATTAAAATATGGATGTGAAGAAACTTTATCAAAAAAAATTGTCGCGAAGAAAGCTTCATTTGAGTTAAATATTATTTATTTAAATGTTATATTTTGTTATAGTCTTTTTTATTTAAATAAAATGATAAATAAATTTACGGCGTATTTGAATATGAAACATAATATTCATATTAATCAATAATTATTATAGATTTTACAGACATTTCATCATAGTATTTAATATCAATCGATTAATATTTCTAAACATTTAATATTAAATATGATGAATCTAGTTTAAATTTGTTTCGATTTAAATCTATTAAACATTTTTTTTAGTATTTTATTTGAAAATAGTAAGTATTCTAAAAATAAACAAATGAATGACTACTATTTAAAAATTGTAGCTCAGTAAATTAAAATGTGGTAAATGATGTGATTGAAAATTAATGGTTTTTGATACATTCAAGTATTAAATATATTTTCATTCAATTTAATTGTTACTGTTGTTAATTATATTTCTCCCGTAAAATAAAAAATATATTACTATTTATGTACAACCCTTCAACCCATCCCAACTCAACTCGTTCTTAATAGGACCGGTTTGGGTTAAATGAAAAAAATACAATTTTAGAGCTCAACTCAACCTAAGAATAATCGATTGGTTCGAATGTCGAATTTTATCAAAACCGACTTAATCCAACCCGCGTACACCCCTACTCAAAATAAGCTGAAGGACAACTTAATTAGGAGTACCAAAATTCAAACCCTAACAAGTAGGGAACTGCAAATTACCAAAAAAAACTTCTCTAACGGATCGGAGTTAAGATTGAAATTTATGAGTACAGGTTATATTTTCTTGGTGTGCAATGACTACAAGTTATGTGTTATATAAAATTTTAGTTATAATATTATAAATTTTTTAATTAATAATTATTATCATAGACAATATAATAAACAATTATTTTTTACGCAACGATCGTGAGATTAAACATTGCACTTGTATTTTAACATATGTTTGTTTTTATGGCCAAAACAAAGATAACGCACGCCGGTACGTAGTCAAGCAACAAAATATAAATTCCTTGGTGTTATGTCATAAATATAATGGGACGTTTCCAAATGAGTTATTAATATAAAGGAGCATTAATTACATCAATTGGTTGATCACTCGAAAGGTTGCCTGATCCATGTAAAATCAACATATAAAATAGTGTCAAAAGTAAGTTGGTAAGTGACTAAAAAAAAGTAAGTTGTTATTATAATTCTTTATAATAAGTGTATTTTGTGGTATCAATGACTACACTAAAGAAATTACTAAAAATTATGGAGAGTCGTGGACCCACTTTGACTAAATATTCAAACGAATAGAAATGAAAAGTTAAAAAAGAAAATACTTCTATTTTTTTCAAATAACAAATATTTAGAATAAAAATTAAAAAGTACTAATAAAATATCAAAATAAAGTATGTTACAATTATTTTATGAAAAAAATTACAAAATTGAATTTTACGAAAAAAAATATTTATAAGGGAAATTTTGAAACTCCTGGTTAAAGATACAAGAACTAAATTATTCCTTATGTACCTAACTTCCCAAAGAAACCATTGTTGGGAACTTATAATCCTGTACAAAAAAAGTCAAATATGTTTCAATCCAAAGATCATTCCACCATTTATTATGTGCATGTTCAATAGCCAAAGAAACCCCTAGAAGATAAGCATTTACAAAGATTGGCATGCCAATGTAAGCTGTAACACACACACAACAAAAGGGCTATGATAATCCCTAAAGATTCTTGCACAAGATGATGGTGCCTAGGAGAACCACGAGTTGCACCATATATGTTGCATTTGAACAAATTAGGAGGAGGAAGGAGTCAATCAACCTTCTTAATCTGAGGCGACTTCATAATATGCCTATCAATGAACTCCCTAGATAATTAGAAGGCATGGAACCCAAGTAAAAAAAAAAACAAAAACAAAAAGTAGTGCATTAGAAATTCTATAAGGACTTATAGAACCTACAAAGAGCTAACATTTAAGAGTATTAATATTTTGACTTAAGGCTTCTCCCTAAAGCTTATTAACAATTTACATGACTGGTTGAAGGTTTCTTTTCGTGTCCTTACCAAAAATCATAATATTATCGGTGTAGAGCACATAAGAGATCGTTTGGCATCCCCTCGGGTCGGAAATAGGAAGAATATACCTTTGGTTGATCAACATTGAAATCATTCTACAATGAAGGTTGTTCTCAAACCCAAATATACTTGCATGATACTCCTCCTCAGGTATTTTGAATACAATGGCATCTCCCTTGATGCAAGGAGTGGGAAGTTGACTGATTTGGATGTGGTGTGCCATCACTAAATAAAGTCTAGTGTACCTCCATAGGAGGCAAACAAACCTTTGTAGAGAATACTACAAAACCCTAGCAGAGTTAAGTAAGAGTGGTCTTATTATTAAAACAATGCATTCTGCGACTGAACTATTGCAAGACATTTTATAAATTTGTAAACATTCACAATATATAACTAATATTTTGTAATCAATAAGTACTCGTTCATTTGTTTGCATCACTTTATTCTTCGAAGTACTTACAAATTTATCTTCTTTAAGTCTAAATGGGATGTTGTCGGTCTCCATTAAATCAACTAGTCTTAGAAACACAAATTTAACCATTTGAAAACATTTAGTTGATTTCTTCTCCATTAAAACTTCCAAGGCGATTTTGAATTCCAATACAAGAATCACCCTACTTTTGTTTTCTCTTTGATTTGGAAGAGGCAAGATCCGTTTAGATCACCAAACACATTTTTAAAAGATTGTGAACCAGCTAAAAATATGTGAACGTCCTTAGTTGATTTGGACAATGTTCATTGGAACACTTTTTTTAGTGTTGTCTTCAGTAGATGGTTGCAATTCAACTTGAGAAATCCAATTGCTGGATTAGTGGTATTGGCCTATTCTATTTGTCTCTATGGCTTTGGTTTGGCAGGAACAAACTTATCTTTTCAAAAATCTACTATTCTTCTAAGTTTTTCTTGACTATTTTGACGGCCAATTGGATAATAACCATCATTTGTTATCGTTGGAAAGCCCCTCACTTGAAACGAAAACTTATACTCCTTATATTTATCTTTAGTTGTTGTCTTTTTAAAAAATTTTGTTTCTTTTTATTGGTTATATTTAAATTTTAAAATGGTATTAAATGTTGTTTTGTCAAAATTATTCATATTTATTTATTGTAGAGAAATAAATAAGTGAGTTGAAATAATAAATAATTATGGTTAATACAGGAAAAAGATGAAATTATTTAAAAAAAGTAATTTTTTTATAGTTTTATTAATTCATGTGACAATTAAAAATAAACAAATTTAGTATATTTATTTTTTTGACTAAAAATATCGTATTTTACTTAGATTTTTTTATTCTAATAAGGGTCAGATGTGAGGCTGCACATACGGTCTAATACCACGGGTCCTTCAATTGGTGAATAACTCAAATTTATTTTTAGAATATATCTTGAATTTTACTACTCTCATATTAGATTTAAGTTGTATTTAGATATTATTTACAATTTAAATAAAGTAATTTTAAATTTTTATGTTCTTTTAATTATTAAAATTTTCCTTTTTACTACTCTTATATTATAATCTAATCCTAAAAATGGTTAAGAGACCCCAAATTTAATCCCTAAATCTAATTCTTACAAGTTGAATGTGGAGGGTTCTCATAAAAGAAACAATAACATTTTGAACTTGCTGGGATCTCATTCGTGATTCTAATGGAAGATTCATCAATGAATTCCATTACAATCTTGTCCAAGGCAAATATGTAATATGGTTGGGCTCTCGACTTTAGATTTTTGTTTGGCGCATTGTTCAAAAGCTGAATAATTTTCTTCTCATTATCAAGCTTGATTTTCTAGTATTGGTAAATCTGGCCAGAATACGCAAAATATTTTTGATACATCTTAGGCCATTGAGTGAGCTTTCCACCCAATTTCTCACCCTTAATAGATTTTCTCCATCCAACATGTGTATCGCAAAGCGAACCACAATGTTTTATTGTCTTGAGAATATGGGTCACCTTAGAAATTGTGCTTGTTGTTATTTATATATTTTTTAGCTAATATTTGTTTCGAAATTTAACAAAAATTAGAATTGTGCTGGGGTTGTGCTAGCAAGTCTCATACTAATTTTTATTAAAGAATTAAAAAAAGAAATAAAAACAATTGTTGTATTAAAAAGATTAAATTTAAAATTTTAAGGAGATGAATGCAAAACTTCTAAAATTAAAATTTCAATTTTAATATATGTTTTCCCAAAATGATACAATTCTAGGTTGATTTATAGAATTGCCTAAATGAATGTAAGATTTATTTATCACGTGGAACCAATAAAACATTTCAGGAGCTTAACAAAATTGTTTATATACAAAGAAGTAGGAAATAAAGTAAAACAAAATGAAAACTCATAAAATAGCAAATTATTAGAGGTAGAGCAAAGCAACGAATGCAAGCTCTTATTTATTTTAGCAAAGGAAATGTTGGAACTGCAAAAGAAGCTCTCTTCACAAATCTACCTTTCATTCTGGGTCTCTTCTCTGCATTCAATTTCCTAACCTCGTACCTTATTTTCTTCGAGAACAACCTTGTTCTTCGTTTTTCTCTGTACCTTGAAACCCTTGCCTCTCTCCCTCCGTCTGCCATTACTGGATGACACTCATATCCAACCAATGCACCGTAAGGATAATGAACCTTCGCTCCACAAGATCCCTGATAAGAATAATTAATTGAAAACACCACAATTAAGCTTCTTAGTATATAAATTTGATAGAAAAAACTCATATAAAGTTGTATTTATTTTTATAGTGGGACTTGCATTTTTTTTCCAGTAATAGTATATATCAGAAAATTAAAACAACTGATTATTACTAAAAGGATTATAAATAGTAAATAAGTCATGAAGAAAAAAGTTAAGGTATAAATTATACCGTGCAATCAGGCCAGCTCTCATCAGCATCCAAATTTGGCTTGTCACCAGTAGTCCAGGGACACTTTTGGCCATCCCATGCAATGATTACTGCTTCATAATCTAGCTGCAAGGATATCTTCCTTTTCCCCTTATTATTATTATTATTTTCATTTTGTTCTTCACACTTCCCTGCTTCCAACCCAACCTTCTCCTTCACCTCTTCACTTGTTTCATTAGAGTCATCATAATCAAAATTCAACTCAAATGAAGATTCTTTTCCCATCTCAATATTATCTCCCTCAATTTTGTATCCTTCTAAAACAACCACTTCATGGCTCTCTTCATCTTCCACCTTCACCTTCCCCTCACCGTACACCTCACGTTTTGTATCAATCAAACCCAACTCTTCCATCCCTATACACTCATTTTCTAGTCCCCTACCCAATAAACTTTCAACATCAGCTGCAAATTCAGCAAGTTCAATATCAGATGGGAGAAGCCCGTGAAAGCTTTCCATCTCATAATTACTATCACCACCCAATTGAACTTTGTTTTCGCTTCTGTTAATATCAGAAGCGAAAGTAGAAGTAACAACTACCGCTCCTGGTCCTCCTTCAGTTGAAGTAACTGAACGAGGACTAGTACATAACTCAACAACAAGAGGATCAAAAATTGGTACTCGATAAAGAAGCTGCGCCTCATTATCTTCATGAGAAATAGAATTAACCTCATCAAAACCCATTTCGGGGACGAGATGGAACGGATTATAATTCTTCCCCTGCGAGGATGATTTAGTTGTTTGTAAAGTAGTTGAAGCAGAGTATTGTTTCCCATGTCTCGGTGTTCTTGCTTTCTTCGTGAAACCATGGTGCCAAGATGGACCACAATTGATGAATTCACCACTACCAGTACCAGTAGCAGTAGCAGTTGACTTGTACGACGCCGTTTTCAAACGAACCCTTTCATGTCTTCGAGCTAATGAATTAGCCGAATGAACAGAAGAGTCACAAGCTTGACAGAGAAAAGCATCATCGGCAGCACAATACCAACGTGCTCTCTTTGTTATGCAATTGTCACAAGCTCTAGCGGTTTTGCCTCCAACCGCGTTTGCCACGTTCTTTGTCATCACGCAATTCACCTTGTTTGTGTTTGTGTTTGTTTTTGGGTTTGAAAGTTTGAACTATGAATTTGGTTTTTTTTAATTTTTTATTTTGTTAACGCATTAACAAAAAAGGTGAAGGGGGAAAACAATAATATTTTGTTAGTGAGAAAGAAAAGGGAGTGTGAGTGTGAGTGTGGTGGAGTGACCCACAAGAAGCGCTTTTGCAGTGTGTATTTAACAGCGAGATATCGTTTGGATTTGTACTTTTAGGACCTCTTCACGTTAAAAGGATTGAGCAATGGGGTCCATAAAGGGTAACACCTTATCTGATTTTTAATTGGTTGAGTTTATAAAGTTGATCCTAATATATGCATTCTGATTGGTTAGGTTTCTAATCATAGGGATTTCTTGTGGTGGCCCACATGCTCTGTGGATGAGCATGGAAATTTTTGCTCCCATCTTGAATAAGAAAAAAATGAAATTTTGAATGAGACCTTTTTGTTGGGGTGTTTTTGCTTCAGCGTCATACCTGGGTTACTAATTCCTGAATTTTGTTCTGTGGTCCCCTAATCCATTTTTCTCTATCTTTCTTTTCCATTAACTTTTGTTTTTATGGCCTTTTTAAACAATTATTTTTGCTTCAACTTTGTGTGACACTTTAACCAATAGCTAAAATTATATGTTACTTCAATTCGTCTCAGCTTATTACGGATTATGTGTTTTTTTGTATAGAAGATAAAAAGATGCAGCTTAAATACAAAATTCTATTTATCTGGAAGCATCCACCTGCAGTGCTTAGATTAGGCAATTTCCAGTAGACAGTTGGAGAGACGTCAGATATAGATGAGTCGCACTACGACCATCGCCGCCGGATGTGTAAGAATCATATCAAACACTCCATTAATTCAATGATTCTATTTAAAACTAATTAAATTATAAGTTAAATAAATTTTTTATGGTTATAAAGTTTTAATATTTTATTTTTCATTTTTATAAATAATTTTTTAACTTTCTAAACCTAAAAAATTTTATGTATACAAAATTTATTACCTTTCTTATTTTTTGTCTTTACTTTAAAATTAATCCATATGTATTTTTATAATTTGTAATGGTATTTTGCACTCAAATTAAAGACATTATAAACATATTTTTTTATAAAAATTTTAAAAAAATTTACATAAAAGATTAATTAAATATGATCGTTGGGTGAAAGGTTATATTATTTTGTTATTAATTTTGTTAAACATATTTTTTTCAACATTTCTTCTGTCGCTCATAATTTTTCTTTCCATGCTTATATAAATATTTTTTTGTTTATACGAAAGTAATTGAGAGATATAAAGAAATTAATCACATTTTTACAAATCTGCTGAATCAAGGTCAAAATCACATTTAAGAGTTAATCCTTTACAAATTTATGTAATTGAATGTCTATTTTGTTGGATAGTTCACCCTCTTCTCCTTTCTGTTTCATTATTTTTTCCAATTTGTAATGTATATAGATGAATCTATTCTTATTGGAATTTTTGTTTTCAATACCCTTTTTTCAAAAAAAAAATTACCAAAATATTTCATTTTCACAACTATATACTAAAATACTTCATTTTTATATTTACCTACAAGTCCCATTTACACATTACGACTTCTTTAAAGTGAAAAAACTTTATTATTGAAAAAAAAACCCCGACATATATAAACAATTAGATGAAAACACTTTATTATTGAAATAAATGAAAATAATAAATTATAACCGTCCGATTCAAATCAATACAAATGAAAGGTTATTATTATTTTGTTATTAATTTTTTTTGTTGCACTTGATTACACCATCCCTTATTTTATGCCAAAACACTTTGGTATGTAATAAAATGCAGTGCTGATATAGAACAAGAATTAAAATCAATTAAACGAATTAAAATCAATGTTATGGCCCGAAACAAATCAAATAAATTACAACTAAGCAACAATCAATGTTTCTGAAAATTCTTTAAGGCGTTAAACGAATTTCAATTCCTATAAGTTTTTCAATCAATAACTTTTAGGAAGGTTTAGACGTAGAACAATCTTTTAATGATAATATAATCAATGATAATCATTGATTGGCTAAATTTGATTTTTATGAAAAAAAAACTTTCGTAACAAGTAATCTATGGATCACTAATATCAAATAAATCAATTCATTGATCCATTTATATTACACAATTAAATCTAGAATATATAAAAAAGAGACCATCCTATGAACAAAAATGTGCACATGGTACCTCTACAAAGCTACTCACACCACAGGCCTACACACATAAGTTTAATAAATGCTCATACACAAATTAATAAATATATTAAAAAAAAGTTGAATACAAAATAAAATAGCATTAAATAATCCTGTTAAAAATAGATTAATAATCAAATATTAATTATCAAAATATTAATCGATTCGGCCTTCAAATTCATGAGTTTCCTTCTATAATCATTCAACCATTCCTTATATATATAATCTTCAAATATTAAAATTGTAATCGATTAGTTTTTTTAAATGTATCATACCATTATTTTAAAAAAATGTATCAAACCAATTGAAGATTGATTTCATTTTCATTAATAACCAATTTTTTTCCTAAAAAGAATCAAATTGCAGTGGAAATTGAGTCATACCAAATCTCAATAAAATTTATGTAAAGTGTGGTCATACCAAATTTCAATAAAATTTATTTGCTTGGGTGTTGATCTCAGCTTCTCGTGTAGAATATATAGATACCAAATGTCATATTATTTTCACAAAAAATATATTTTTATAAATTTAATTTTAAATTTGCTCAACAAAAGGATACCAAGTTTGTTGATTTTCCAAGGACATTTGAGGTGTAAATTTGTTTTTCAACCAACTTGAGGAATATTTTGTTTTTCAACTCATTTTGTGGTCAATGATCTAACAAATAGATAAGGTTGTAAAAGGGATAAAAATTATAAAAGTTAGGTACCATAAATCTTTTATATTATATAAAAATAAGTATCACCATCATTATCTCCTTCCAAAAGTAATTCTTTTTATTTTTATTATTTTGGATATATCGTTACTACTATATAATCTCAATTACTAACTGTTATGAAAACTAATAAATTTATTCCTTAAATGAGTTGTCAATTTTGATTTTTATTTCATTCACTTTTGATTCAATTTTGAATAAGTAAACATAAGTAATTATTGGTTTCACATCTTAAAATTCTATATATATATATATATATATATATATATATTTTGTGATTCTCTTTGAAATGTTGAAATAATAATAATAATAATAATAATCTATAAATGTGACAAAGTCAATACGATCAGAATATTGACGGTTAAGTCTTTGATTAAATATACAGTTAATCGAAGTTGATTTGTCAATCTCAATTTAACGAACAGCGTAACGAGATTGAAAATAAGAAAAGTCGCACCAAAACAATAAAATAAATAATGTTATATAGAGACAATGATATCATAAAAAAGTGCAAAAGAAAAAGTAGATTTAATTTATATGGAATTCATTTATTTAGATAAATTTATTTAATTAACCATTTTTTGTAAATGTATTTAGATAATTAGAAAAAACGATATTGATAGGTGACACTGAACACAAAATGACTTTAAATGAAGTAGAAAACAAAAATGAAAGAGTATTGCGACCAAGTTAGACATTAAAAAAGAGTGAAGTTTTATGGACAATGCAAGCTAGATAGTGTTTTGTAATAATTTGTTTTTATAAATAAATAAATACTTAATGACATTTGGGATAAAAAAACTTACGCAAAAGCCAATTAATTAACATCTTTAAAGGCTATAATATTAACTATATACAAAATTATGATAAAGTAAAGATAAATGTATTTTTTTATCAATAAAGATAAATATATTTGATCCCAGATATAAACATTTTATATAAAAGTATATTGATACATAAATTAAAGGGTTAAAGTGTAAAAAAAAAAAGTTAAATAAATTTTTCATTGTCCCAAAGTTTGAATGAAATTTTTGTATGCACTAAAAATATTTTTTAACCGTTAAAAATTTTTAAACACGGGATTGTATATAAATTTAAAAAGATTAGATGTGAATTAAAAATTAAATAACTAAAATTGATTATTTTTTAAGATCTTAAGTGACCAAACAATGTGGACATGTAACAAAAAAACATCAATTGGAACTTGTCATTAAAGATGTGATTACATTCAGAGCTGTATTCATTATCTAATGGATAATTAAAATATTCATTTATTTTACCTGTGTCCACTAAGCTACTGGCGTCGTGACCGTAGCATAATTTATCCATATATTTATATACATACAAACACAAACTTTTTTTACTATTCCTAAGTCTAGTGGTGTGAAACTATGAAAACTCATTTAGCACAAATGCCAAAGATCCAAAATTTAGCCCCATATGCAAATGCAAACCTTTGTCAGACTCATATAGGGACATATGTTGACGTGTTATTTCAGACGTGATAAGGACTACACAGCTATTGGTTATGGATAACTTTCTTTTTTTCTTTACGAAATTGGTTATTGATGACTTATTGCCATCGATTTCCACTCTCCCATTTCGCACATCAAATTTAAATCTTTGTTACTACGTTGGTACTTGGTTGTTGGAATAATTTTTTTCTTCAAAGAGTTGGGTATACGTATATTGAATCAAATTTAAATCTTTGTTATTACGTTGGTACTTGGTTGTTGGAATAGTTTTTTTCTTCAAAGAGTTGGGTATACGTATATTGAGTAAAAAAAAGTTGGATATACATAATCTCAAATTCGATTAATAAAATTAAATAAATAATGCTCTTAAGTTTTAACTCAAGAGACAAATGACGATATTGTTAGGTTATATGTTTTGTCATGAATTTGAATTCGAGACCTCGCAGTTGTGCGAGTTAATTTACGATAAATTTATCATGTCTTCTAAAACAAAAAGAAACTAAATAAAACAATAGAAACAAAAAAACTAAATAAAACATTTCAAATATTTTGATTATAGATTAAAAATAATGATCTTGTTTGGGTGGAGGGAGGTGATAGGTCTACCTCCTTTTGGAAATGTGCGTGGACATAATGTTTATAAAAATCTCCGTTATTGATGAATTAATTTACAATTTGTAATAGTTAGCGCAACATTCATTTTATATATATATATATATTAATGTAGGTACATATATTCCTATGAAGAAAAAAAATTAAAGTGACTCTGAGTCCCATGTTCCTACGAAGATTTGCCCCTGTTATCAATAAAGATGCGACTATAATGGATGTCGTAGGTAGCGACCTTGAGGCCCAAAAGGGTAGGTGGGGTGGAGGAGGCATCTATTTTCATGGGAGGAGAAGTTACTACAGCAATTAGTATCTTTTGTGGGTAATGTTTTATTGCAAGTAAATTTCATGGATAAAATGCAATTTAAAATGACTCAAATACATATTATATAGTCAAAAGCGCTTATAAAATGCTTATGGAAAATCAGAACATTCCTACAAAGGCGCGTACAATATCACAAGCATATTGTGTGCACCTTTTGGCGTGTTCTCGTGGAGATTTTTGAATGATAGGTTGCCCACAAAGTCCAATCTAGTTTAATGTGGTGTGTTGTCTACAGAAGCTCATATATGTGTGTCTGTGGGTGTGTTGTTGTGAAATTGTCACAATATTTATTTTTAGATTATCCCTCTTTTGAAAAAATGTGGGTAATGGTTTTGAATTGGTTTGAGGTTTATATTGTGTTCCCTTAACTCTTATGTTCATTTTTTCTCTGACTTATTTAATAGGAGTAAAAGAGTCTGACATTGTTTAAAGTATTTGGTGCGCCAAAAACCTTAGTGTTTCTAAACAATAAGAATATGTGTTGAAGATTCTTTATAAATTATTGTCTTGATCGTAACTCCAATATGATGTCAAAAGATTTGAGGTGGATTTACACCAAGAGCGAAACAATCCTCTTAGTTGCTTAGAGGTGATTAAATATCCATTTTTTGGAAGATGGAATTTTACTTAGTTCGCTAAAGTCTTTGGTATTTAATATTTGTATATTGATTTCTTATTTGAGATGCATTGGTGATCTAATTAGTTAGTTTTAATTTATTATGGCTTCTTAAAAAAAATATATATTTTTAAGAATGAATATAACCATTAAGAAAAAGGTATATACAAATTAAGTCAAAAATTGTATACAAATAAAATTCATAAATGTGTAAACAAAATTATGGTGAAATAACAAATTTTAAAATAAATATATAATAAGAATTTATTTATATACAAGCATAATTTAAAGAGTTTTTATATTGTGATCAATATATATATATATATATATATATAAATAAAAGGTAATACAATTTTTTTTTGTGACCTATTTTTCTTCCCATTTTACCCTGAAGTCAAAAGGCCAGTTGTTGATAAATACATGTTAGCGAGGGTCGAACGGTTTTATCCATTTTCACATTAGGAGTTTCATCATTTGTAAGCGATTTGTCAATTTCTAAAAAATGTTTCGTTCCAACTATGCATATTTTCTCAATGCAAAAATCTTAAAAAATTTCAAAAACAACATGTTTCGTTATTTATAACTTTAGTAAAAAAAAGATTCTACTTTATAACTGCACTAAACACTAACCGCATGAGAGTGTCTTTTTTCTTTTTTTATTTCTTCACAATTTGTAGAAGTGAAAAATATTTGTACTATGTAGTAATACACAGAAACTAATGTGCATATTAACATACTTTAATACAATAAAAAATTTGAGCAATAGACACAAATAATAATATTTAATTTTTATCATAATTATTTATAAAATCGTTTATACAATTAAACATGATTTATTGACTGTATAAATTTTTTTCAATAATAATGTAGGAAAATTAAACTCATATCATATTCTCAATGTTGATTGATACTCTTATGATAGTAGATTTATTA
>JBBPBP010000001.1:15745349-15755547 GCA_037974735.1 Cicer chorassanicum
AAAAAGCGCTGTAATAAACATATAAATATAATAAAAAGCGTTGTAATTGCACCTATTACAGCGCTTTTTTTTTTTAGTTTTATTACACAATAAGCATGATTTCAAGTCTGATATATTATGACCTATATATATATTGATAATACACATATAAATATAATTTATCAGAAACCCTATTATATCATGTAACAATTTATATCAGTAAGCATGATTTCAATTCTGATATATTATGACCTATATCAGTCTGATATATTATAAATAAAATTTATCAGTAACAAATTATATCAATAACAATAAACAATTAATATTATTTCAAGTTTTTTGATTATGTAACAATGTAACAAATGTAACAATGTAACAATTTAGCAATTTCATGTAACAATGTAACAATTTCCTGAGGCAACAACAAATAAATAAAATAAATTTGAATTACCTGAGACAACGTTGATGATCAATTTGTTTTAAAGGAGGAAGAAGTTAATCAATTTGTAGATGGGCGCACACGAGGGGTTCGCAGGGGAGGGGAGATGAGATTTCGTAGGGTTTTGACAACGTATTAAATTTGTTTTAAATTTGATTTTATTTACTTAAAGTGAACGCTTCTTTGAAATGAATGATTTTACAGCGCTTTCTAAATAAGCGCTGTAATAGGTCCTTAAAAAATTTAATGGGCAAGCCTATTACAGCGCTTGTCTAAAAAGCGCTGTAATAGGTCAACCAATGACACAAAACGCAAGGCTTTTACCGCGCTTTATTTTAAAGCGCTCAGAAAGCGCTGTAAAAGCCTATCCAATAGCGCTTGATTTACGGCGCTTTCTGAAGAAGCGCTGTAAAAGGCTATGTGATAGCGCTTTCTGACTCTATACGACCCTACAACAGCGCTTTTTTACAGCACTTGTAGAAAAAGCGCTGTTGTAGCCTCCGTTATTTTTAAAAATTTATATTACAGCGCTTGTATTTAATAAGCGTTGTAAAAGACGCGCTATAAAATGTCATTTTTGGCGTAGTGTATTTTTAGTAATATTTTTTTAATAACTAATATTTTATCTCATTTTCATAACAATCACTCACTTCAATTATATATTATCAAAATAAAATGAACAGGTTTTATGAAATGAAAATATTAAATACTTTCACAATATAAACAAAGCTTTAAGTTTTGAAGAATGCTAACAAATATTTTATATGTGAATGTTATGAAATCAAATGTAGATATATTATCTTATTTTAACAAAATTTCTATTTTTAAATTTTTTAACAAATGTCCTAAATCTCAAAGGCAGATGCTAACAAGATCCCTGAGTTCTTCTATTTTTTTATAAAACTGGTGATATTCGAATATATAGCTTATTCATTTTAACTTAACACATTATTAGTTCTATGACTTTTTACTGATAAAATAATGAAGTGTTTTTAAGTTTATATTTTTGTTTGAAAAGAAAAACTGATATCTCGTAAATATCTTCATATCAAAAGATGTAACTAAAATAGACAGGAAATAAATGGAAAAAGTTTTGCAAGTGAAACGTAAAAATTCATAAATAACAAATTACATATATAAATTATCATTCTATAGTATTTCTTATCTATTCGAGATAATAATTTTGTCTAATGAGGTGCAGAAGCTCAATTGCACGCCTTAAAAGATATTATTAAGAAAATAAGAAAAAAGAAAAATCTTGGGGACTAACCAAAACCGCAAGGATACAAATGAGAAAATCAAAAGGAAAATATTTTATTAAAATTTTTACCAGCAAAATTTATAGAAATGAAATTATAATTAATGAAAAAAGAGTGGAGTATAAAATGCAACAACTATAAAACCAAATCTACTAAAAATATGGAGGTAAAAACTTAATTTAGAAATACAACAAAATATTAACAGAATTATGAGACGGTAGTGGTGTTTGAGTTGATTCAAATATTAACGTTGAAATACTCATGTATTGCTTAACCTTGTAACGGACAAAAAGAAATTGTGTATTTGACTGTTTCAAAATAATGTTATTTATTGTTAAGATTTTGAGATCGTTGACGGACATAACAATTGAAACTATAACAAATGTTTTGTCGGGATGAGCGTGCTTCAATGAGGCAAGACTGTTTAGGTTAAACTTGTGAGGTATAATATCATGTGTTGGCATATGGACTCTGTTGATGCGGTCTCTGATGGAGTGGGCTGAGGCCCAGTCTGAAACACCATCAATAAACTTGTTGCACGTTAGGTTATCGTATATATAATCAAACTTAAATTTAAATTTGAGCTTATTTATTTAATAAAATAAATCGATTCCAAATAAGAAAATTTGACCCCGTACCTCCACAATTAACTCTATACCCCAAAAAGTTAGTGAAAATATCATAATACCTTCGTATATATTACGTCAAAATTTTCATTTTTACCGAAAAACTTAAAGTTTTCCGGTACAGGACTTCGGAAAACTTAAAAAAAGTTTTTCGGTAGTTCCGGAAAACTTTTTTCAAGTTTTCTGAAAATAATGAACTACCAGAAAACTTGTTAGTGACTTTTCCGGAAGTTACCGGAAAACTCCACCCACAAGTTTTCCGGTAGTTTTTTTTTTATTATATTAGTATTTAATTAATTTATTTGATTTTAACTATATTTTTTCTGTGGGTAGGGATAGAGGTAAAGACGACATAGTTATAGCCACGGGCGAATCTTTGTTACAATATAGATAATTTTTTAAGTGATCTAAAAAATTTAATGAAATTTAATTTATTTTTTTTAAAAAAAATAAGGGTGTGTACTGGAAAACTTCTCGATAAAGTTTTCCGGAAACATACCAAAAAAGTTGGAGAAAGTTTTCTGGTACACACATTTTTCCCTTCTGTACCGGAAATCTTTTTTTAGTTTTTCGGAAACATCCTTCTGTACCGGAAAACTTGTATAAAGTTTTTCAGTAAAATTCTGGAATTTTTGAAAATAGTTTTCCGAAAATAAAAGTGGATTTTATAAATAAATAAAAATTTAAATATATTTTTAGCATTTCCAAAAAATTGTGGAGATATAAGAATAAAAGTGGAGTACGTGGTCAAATTTTCTTAAAATAATTCACTCAGTTTGTATCTCAATCAAGGGAATCGGCGTGCCAAAACATTGTCCAATATTTCTGCATAAAATAAAGTCATAGTATATGAGTACATGACCGGCCCAAATGATGTGTCGAACTTTGGGCTGGTCTGACAAATTTTGTAGTTGTCTTCTCATCTATATCTCTAATTCCCTCAATACATTATTATTTTAAATTTTTTATTATACATAAAAATATAAAATGTTAAAATATAAAATTTTCTAAATAAGAAATTTCAGAAGCTTAGATATTTTAAAATAGAATAAAAAATTTATGAAATAGGAAATTTAAAAAAAAAATATATAACTATTTTGAAAAGTAAAATTACGTCTCGAAAACTTAGTTTTCGAAAAAATCTATGTTTTGAAATTTTAAAAGTTATGAAACTTTGCATTTTGAAACTTTTGTTAAAGACGAAAATTTCGAAAATATTTTATAAATACAATAAATTTTATTTCGAAAATTACAAATTAATTCATATTTTCAAAAGTAAACTCATTTTGTATTTCGAACATTTTATAATCAACCAAAGTTTTAAAAATTTAAATTTTTTTAATAATTTTTGCTAAAGTTTCGAATGTGTGATGATAAAGAAAATAAAAATCAACTTTTTATATATAGTAAATACTAAATAGAAATAGAATAAAATAGGATAAAATAATCTCTTTAAATATATTGAGGAATGAGAAGTATATGTAGAACATGGCAATTAGAAAACTCAAGTTTGATGGTTGTTCCATATTCATTTGATTAGATTAATTCTCAAATTAAAGGAGTATAGTGTGAGAGTAAAAGAGCATCTATGTTTGTTTGGCAGACAAAATGAGAGAGAACGGAAAAGATTAAGTAATGTAGGCCTCTAATTGTTTTTGTTAAAAAAGAAATTTACACGTATACTCAATCATATTCAATTATATAGATTCTTGTGAAAATATTCTCCAAAGTAATATGATAAAATGGCATAATAGGAAATTTAAAGCATGTTTAAACTTTTGATGTATATGAATTATATTCTTTTTCTATTTCACTTTCTTTTTACCAATTTTATATATCGCTTGTATTAAGAGTGTTATGTTGTTTTAATTTTCGTTACAACAAAAAAAGATGTGATAAATTTATAGAGTTTCTAAATTTTAATTTGTATTTAACTTTTATCAAACAAATAAAAAATTATCTAATTTTGAAACTCTTTTTCTTTCTCTTCTCATTTTCCCATAATTCTCAATCTAAACAAAGTGTTAATCATCAATGATAGAGAATGTTGGTTTTTACAATTTATATGCTACAATTTTATCATATGAAAAAGACGACAAAGTCATTGCTTCTCAAAATAAAGATACACTAACTGCTACTTTGAAATTGCAGATTCTCACATTCAAGAACAAAAAAAAGTGAAGCACTATGACGACTGTTTAATGAGGCATTTAAGCTCATTTGTTGTTAGCCCATTCACCTCACAAGTTCAGAAATACCTATCCCCAATAACATTTAACGGATTGAGTTTTTGGACTGAAGGCCCATGTCAATTTTTGGGGTATTCTAATCCAGAAAATTGGTTTTTTTACCCCTCTATTTAGTCTTATACCCCCACAATTTTTTAAAAATTTAAAGTTATCTCCTTTATTTTCATTCAGTAAATGATAAAAAAATTACTCTAAAATCTCACCCATCAACCAAATTTTCAGTACGTAATTATTTTCCCAAAAAAATCCGGTACACAATTTATAACTATCATAAATTTCAAAACTGGGAAATTTTCGATTAACAAATTGTACTACCGGAAATTTTCCAAACAAATTTCTACGTTATTTATACTACCGAAAATTTTGAAATTTCCTGTAGTTACTTTTTCTTGACCGGAAATTTCAAAAATCCAGTTTGTATTTTTTTTTATTTAATTTAATATATTTTTCTTGGACGCACCCTCTTATTTTTCTATTAAATGTATTTTGATTTTTTAAAACTTATTATTATTTTGTAAATTAAATTAACAATATTTAACAAAATAAAATTGTGTTGCTATTTTATTTGCAAAATATTAGGAATACGTTGTTTGTTTTAGCATAGTGAACCGTTCTAAGTTTGATGTATTTTATTTGATTTTATTATTATTATAGTTATTAATTTTTATTTATTATAATTATCTGCAAAACAGGAGACAATTGTTAAAATAATTAAAATTTATCTACAAAAAAGGAGAGAGTTGTTAAAATAATATAACACGTTAAGTGTTTAGGCATATTTAGTCAACCGCATCTGGTTTCTTCAATTTACTTTAATGTATTTTTATTTTATTTTATTAATATAATTTTATTTTTATTATTATTAATATTAATAATATTATTAAAATTTATAATATAATTTAATTATTTTAATTTAATCAACTTAACTATAATTATAATTATAATTATAATTATTAATTATAATAATAGTAATTAAAATATTAAATTAATTTATAATTTATTAATGTATTTTATTTTAATTTATTATTAGTATTTTTATTTTTTAAATAATTTAATTAATTTTAATACCGGAAATTTTAAATTTCCGGTAGTTATGAGTCAATACCAGAAATTTCATTATAAAATTTCCAGGAGTTGTACTCGGATATTTGAAATTTCCGGTATTGAAAACAAACTATCGAATTTTTCAAATTTCCGGATACAATTTTCTGTCAAAAATGAAATTTCTTGTGAAAAAATTTAAAAACCCAGACTCACTTTTCAAGAAATTTCATAATGAAAGGTATGAGAAAGGTATTTGAGTTTTACTGAAATTTAATCATTATTTTAACACTTTCGCACAAAAAAATTTAAAATGGAGGGTACAAAGCAAGTTGGGGAAATACAAAAACTGATTTTCTCTAATCCAGATTACCTGGCCCACACTCTTTAACAGATGTGCATGGGCTTACCAGTTAAGCATATCAATTGCATTATAGCTTTCTGATGTGTCTGTCTAGGGAAATAATTTAATAATATTCAAAATCACTTCAAAGTTATCCTATAAATTACCAACTTTTTTTCTTAAGTTGATTTTTTAAGTATTGAAATGTGAACAAAAATGGTTTTTTCTTTTTTTGTCATTTTTCATATCCAATTTGTTAATTTTTAATATTTAAGGGATTAATTTGACACCTAAACTCTAACTGTAGACCAACTTAGAAAATGATGGATGAATTCAAAAGTTTAGATTAAGCTAAAAAAAGCTTTTGAGTATTCTTTTCTTTAAATATTTATAGTAAATAGAAATTTATATAATAGATTCCATCAGAGTATTTCAAAAGTTTAAAGATCTGGTAAATAAATAATAAATTATTTTTAATGAAAAAATAAATGTTAGAAAAGATCACTCCCTTAAATATCAATTATCTTAGTGAATACTTTTTTTTATTTAATCTCTGAATTAGTTTGTATAATTGTGCAAGGAAGATAGCTTAATTAATAAAAAAGCACATGCTTGAATATTTATTTATTTAAATATATTAATCAAAATAAATTACACAAATGGTTGAAGGTATAGTTGTCAAACTCGCAAGTCAACTCTTTGTCTTAGACGAGTTTACAAGTTCACCTTCCCAAAACAAGTTGACTCGCTCATACAATTGTTTTCCTAGTAAACATGTGAGATTCGTGTAGACTCAGACAAAATCGTGAGACCATGACGAGTTTGTGCGTTTGCTAAATTTTTTGAAAAAAATGCCCAAATCACAATGGGCTTCACTATTTACTTGAAATCCAATGATCGTTGATCATCATTTCCTTGTCTCATCTCTTTGTTTCTCTTAAACAGACAAAAACATGATCAAATTAAGTGGGTTTTCAATTTCTCTTCCATCTTATTGCTTTGCGTTTTGCAATTTAGTTCTTCGTATGTGTTCTAACTTCTTCTCGTGTCCTACTTCCGCGTTCTGCCTTCAACACATCTCTCGTTCTGCACTGGATTGTGCTCCTCTTTTATGTTTCATTTATTTTCTTATTTGCAATTCGTTGTTTAGGCTATGTTAATTGTTTTTTGTTGTGTCCGATTTTGGGAACAACTTTATTGTGAGTTTTTGTGGGAGCAACTTCATTATAGAATTTGAAATTGAAATGTTAAATTATTTTAATGGTAATTAACATTGTATTATGTATATATGTCATTTATATAATTTTTAATGTCATTTTTATCATCTATTCACTCTTGTGAATTTACGAGTCGAATCTACCAAGCTTTTACAAATTTATGTATACTCGCAAATCTAACAACTTTAGTCGAATGCATATATAAATACAATACATATTTTAGAAATTTTAAGATACTAATGTAAACACTCAATTTTGTCAAAGTGTCTAAATTTTAAATAGTTTATAATTTTTTTATTATTTGGCCTAATATGAGACATTATTATTATTATTATTATTATTATTATTATTATTATTATTATTATTATTATTATTATTATTATTTTCACACATGTGATTATGTTTCTCTCACTTTTTCATTCAATTTTTTTAAAATATATAAAATTTAAAGTGATAGAATAGTGTCTTAATTCAAGTTAAGGAAGATATTAGAACTCCAATAACATGTATTGAGTAAAATATTATTTGTTAAAAATTAGTAAAAACACGACAATTAAAAAATATTTCTTAATTGATAAATTTATTCAATTTATTTTGACTTTTTTAATCTCTACAATAATTATACAAAAGAGTTTTATTAATTGTGAAAATCATAAAACTAAGACTCATAAAAAAAATGATGAATTTTTTATAAATCTATTTTTTTCTTTTATATTTGACCTCCTCATAAAATTATGTTTAACTTTGTCATGGAATGACTGACTCCCGAAATTCTCTTTTTTGTTTAGTTTATCTAAAGAAATATATAATTTTTTTTATTTTCCTATACTTTCTACTCAATTATACTAGCGGCAAAACAATTATTATTATTTTCATTTATTTTTTTCTTATACACAAATAAATAATAAAAGTTGTCTCAGTCTCCACAAAGATTTTCTCTTACTTTCTTTGCTCCCATAGCACACATAACCTTAAAAATAAACTTGTAATCATTGACCATGTCTCTCTGGCTTAGTCTTCACAAAATAATCGGTTTAAGTATTTTACTACGTATCATTTCAAACGAAAAAACTAATAATTCAATTAGTGATAGCGTAAATAACACGAAGAAAATAGTACACCAAAAAATATGAATTATGTGATGTCCTGCTATAACGTGATGGAAAAGCAAAAATTGTTCTACTCTTTTGGCTTTTAGTTAACATGAGAAAGGAAAACATAAGCACATTCGTTAAGAACAATAAGTGGGATTGTTGATAATGTTGTTTGGGTGTAGGGAACAAAGAAATTGACAAAGATTTGCAACCAATAATCACAAAGTCAGTATTACCAAAAACACAAAACTCTTTTAAAAGCTTACTTTTTTTGGACAAAATTTAAAAGCTTACTATTAATAAAGGATTAATACGATAGCCAATAAAAAATTAAAGTTAAATGAGAAATAGATAGATTTGTTTGGTTTAGGAGTTAGGAGCAATATTGATGGATGCATCTGCTTTTGGACATGAAGTATCCTCAATTATCTGGTGGACCAGCACGTACAATAACAATATATCTTAAGTGGGTATATGTGATTAAAAATTACTCAGAATTTTAATAATAAACAATTATATTTTTTTAAAAAGTGAAAGATTATTATTGTTTATATTATTATATTTAACGATAATTTAATTGATATTAATTAGACGAATTCAACTTAAAGTTAAAATTTTTTAATCAAATGAGCATTAATATACAAATTACCTTTTCAATTAAAAAAAATGATAAATTTATACTTTCTCGAGACAGCTACCGTCGTCATCATAATTTTAAATATTAATATAGACTAAACTACTTATCAAAAAATGGTCCACTACTAATTTTCCACGGGCATAACTGTTGAATCTTGCTCTATTATGATGAGAATATAATTATTTGTCACTTTGTCAATGGCGGTGGGATCCACTTGACCTAAATCCGTCGAACCTTACTTGTTCAATGTCACTCTCCTCCTTGCTTTATTGATTTATTTTTCACAACAAATGTCTTCGTGTTCCTATTATCAATTAGGGGCCACGTAATCCCATTTGAATCAATATGGATCCCTCATTCCAGCACCGAAAGACTTTGTAACATTTAATTCTATCATATTATTTAATACATAAGTTTTAAAATATATTTTTATTGATTAAAAATTATATGATTTTTAATAAATTTAAATACAGCTTACACAGTATGATGAAATTTTTAAACTAATAACAAAAAATATATTAATATATGTTACATAATGTGTAGCTAATATTCATCTTTTATTATTATTTAAAAAAAGTCTCCGAAAAGAAAAATAAACCAAAATATTGGACTTTTCAATTTGTAGCAGTGTTTTAGTATGAAAAATGAATTAAGAAAACAGCATAAAATATCGATGGAGGGTCCATTTTAAAATTTTCAACCTAAGTGTTTAAAAAAGACAGAGAATTGGAGACACAAACGCAATTCACTGATGTATAATTTTTCTCATCTATTTATATTCTATAAATATTTTAAAAATTAATATTCAAATTCATTTAGTCTATGTTAGGATTTTGAGAAACTTGAATTTGTAGCTTCGTGAAATTCACAGCACACTATCATTGGACGGTGTTTCTATATATATGACAAAAAAAATTTGACGCATAAGAGGACGAAGACTTTAATTTTTAATAATTGTTAATTTAATAAATAAAAGTAATAAAGATATTTAAAAATAAATAAATAAATAAGTGTGCCAAAACAAATGATTTATTAACAGTTTCTTTTATTTTATTGATAAATTTATATTATTTTAACAACTCCTTCTTATTTTCAAGAGATATAACAATTTAATTCTTTTTTTTCGGATCTAATAAATTAAAATTAATAATAATAATAATAATTATTATTATTATTAAAAAAAGTAAATTATAATAATAAAATAAAATAAAAATACATTAAATTGAACAAAAAAATACATCAAAATTAATGTAGTTGAATAGATGTACCAAAACAAATAACGTGCTATATTATTTAGTCAACTTAATTTTATTT
>JBBPBP010000001.1:15772621-15789722 GCA_037974735.1 Cicer chorassanicum
ATAAATTTTATATTTTATATTACTTATGTCTCTAATTATAAACACTAATTGAAAAAAAAATTTGTCCTTTATTATAAGTATATTTTCAATTTATAAGATCCATTTATCATTATTTTCTAAAACGTGTTGTTTAATAATAATAATAAGTTATCTTATGATATAAAAAAATTAAATTTAACAATTTAAATATAAATGTCATTTTTTAAAAATTAATACATAAAATAAACATATTAACTATCGTACTAACTTTTTTAAATAAGAATGACAAAAAAAAAATATTTATAATAAATAACAAAGATAGTACAAATTACTCATGGAGCTAAATATCATTAGAAGAGGAGTTGAATAGGGATTTTGGCGTTTAAAAATAGTTTTAAAAGTTTATGAGTTTCTGTCCTCTCAGTGAGGATGCGAACTGGAAAATGGCTTTTTAAACTTTTCAAGTAAACACAGAATAAGTGCAAGAAAATGTAAAGAGACATACACACAAATTTTATCCTGGTTCACCCAATGATGGCTACGTCCAGTCCTCACAACCTTGTGAGATTTCACTAAAGATCAACAGATCAACCTCTTGCAGAGGATGATTACACTTTGTGTATTCTCAAGCTTCACCAAGCTTACAATCAACTTTCAAATATTTTCAAGTTCAACTAACTTGAAAATTACAGAGTGGTATGAGTATGATTTGTTTTCTCTCAACTAAAACACTTTCTAAAAGATAATTCAAAGATCTAGTGTATGAATAGAGAAAGTATGATGAGAGGATGAATATTGCTTAAGATAAATGATATGATTCTTGATCTTTTTACTGCAATATTTGTTGTGTGTTGTGATGAAGAGCTTCCTGCCCTTTTATAGAGTCCTTGATAGCTCTTTCATGAGTTAAAAACTTCATGACCGTTAAGGAGGTTGCAAAGATTTGTCCAATGGTCTTTGTGCTGAAATTACAACATTGCCATCCAGCTATCCTTGGACCTATGCATTCCATCCTCTGCCTAGCTTTTAGTCTTGGTCTTGTGTAGCCTTTTTCTTTTTTCATTCTTCAAGGCTTGTGACTGCTATTTTAAGCTTGTTTGCAGTTGCCTTTCAATATATTGACTTTGCTTTATTTTTCCAATCACTCAAGAGTGAAATATAGGGCTGCCCTTAGCCTTTTCACATGGGATGGAGACTTGCAAACATGTGACTTATTGAATACCAAAGCTACAAGCTATCCTCGGACCTTGTATAGCTAGCCTTGTGATTTCTTTTGATCAAATGCTTCATATAATTGCTTATTCATGCTGATTTGATCTCTTTTGATGGATTAAAAACGTTATTTCCGCGAGGATGGAAAATCTCAACTTGAAGACCCATCCTCTCAAGGTTCTGGCCATCCTCCAGCTTGAAACCTTAATGAATTAATCCAGATTTTTCTTCCTTTTGTTCTAAATGATGATTAACTTGTTTTCTTTTAATAATTCACTCAAAAGCACAGATTAATATTAACCACAATCATAATCTCTTAAGTAATTTTGTTATCATTAAAATCAATTGAGAGATTTTGTCTCAACAATTACAAATTTATTTATTCCTTTTAGAAATAACACATCACATTACTTACTGCTTCCTAATGAGCATGCACTGACTTGGAAATGTATTGTGATAGATACTGGACTGCAAAATATTTATCATGGTACTATGCATTATTAAATTTTTTAGAAATGGTGAAAAATTAAAACTTGTACTTCATTTGTTATGGAAGACATATTTTAATCATTAAAAAATATTGTCAGACCAGATCAGAGATGAGTTGAATTTTGATACACTCATAAAATAAAAAGATTTTCATAGTTGATTAATTATAATTTATTATATGAGTGACTTTATAAATCATTATGATAGAAATAAAAATTATTTAAAATCTAACGATTGTGATTGATTTATGGTGTAAAAAAAAACTTTTAATTATTAAGAAAAGAAAATTGAAACAACTCAGTCCTTATATATACCAGCAACAACAAAATGATAAATTTTCAAAAATATAATAATAAAAAAAGACAATTAAATTCTTAACAATAATTAAAAAATAAAGATAATTTAGTTCTGGACAATAATTAAAATGAGACATTAAGTTTATATAAAATAAGAGATCTCTACATAATTTATTCTTCAATAAATCACTTATTTTTATTCTTATTTCTTTTTTATAAATATACAAAGTTATTTTAATTCGTATAAATTTATAACTGTCCAGTGTCCACATTGCAAACATTTTTTTTTTTTTTTAAATTTTTCTCCACTCTTAAAATCATTTTACAAAAACTCAATGTTATTGAATATTTTTCTTGCTTTATTACATGAAGATAGGATAATGAAAGATAACAACAGGGGCATATAAGTTTAAGTGTAACATTGAGATTCAATAAAGATGAAACAATCTACACTTATGATCCCATCTTCCAAGTAAGAGTAAATCTTTTACCTAGAGGGATATTCAAACCCTTGATTTCTACCATTTCTGTCTTCTTTTCTCCATATCCTTGTTTGAACAAGTACTTATGTTCAGATGTACCAATTGATGGTTTCCCATCTATTTCAATTGTAACTAGTGTTCCACTTCCATTCAATCCCAACACGTTTATCGTGTCAATAACCAAACCTTTATCCAAAGCAAACTTTCCCTCTTGAACTTGTGACCAAACTTTTACAGTCCCTTCTTTCACACTTGCATAGAAATCAATGTAAGTTGAAGAGCCATTTTCAATATTCATTTCCGGCATCTCGTCATCATCAAGGAATAGGTTCCCTTTAGCTTCTCCTTCATTTGTAGTACCTACTGGAAATGTCACAATGAGGCTGAAAGGTGTCATTCTAGCATCCTTAGTTATCATACCACCCTGTTGCATTGGTAGAATAGTATTCATTTGCAGTACCTTCCCTTTGGAGTAGTACACTTTCCAGTGCAGAAATTTGAAACTTCATTCATGTCAATCCATAAACCATCAATAGGGACTAGTTCATGGAAGCGGCGAATTTCGACACTCCACCAAGAAACTGTTTTTGGATTAAGAAAATCAGGAAAGTAAACTGCTCCTGGCCAAACTTGAGCCATGAAAGGTTCACCCTCATACTTGATAAAAACATCATTAGCCATACCCCTTTGGTATACACCATAATTGGTGTTAACAGCAATTCCAGGATCATTGATCACAATGTATTTCATGCCAATGTTGTGTATTCTTTCCAAAAACTTTAAAAGCTTTGGAAGAGGGTAGTTAACTGGATTAATTGTGAAGTCCTTGTGTCTATCCATGTGATCATCATCATTCCAAATTACATCAAGTGGGATTTTGGCCTTCTTGTAATTCTCAACAACATCTTCTATTACAGAGAGGTTGTGATAACCCCATCTACATTGGTGGAATCCTGTAAATTTACCAAATAAAAAAGGTGAGTGTATTGGTCCAATGCAAGCAGGTTTTGGCCAAGGTTTATGTTCGCTAAGAATAAATTGATAGAATTAATATAGGAGAACATGTCTAATTTATATACTGGGCATCTTAAAAATTTTGGGTTCACTTGTGATGTTAAATTTACTAAGCTTGCCTAAGTTCTAGACAGATTTGCACTGCTGCATAATTACTTTTCAACAACTTTTAATATTTTATTGATCTTGATCTTTTGCTATTTGCTTGTAACTCTAGAATGAGCTTTGTCTAAATCCTTCTTTACAAATACTTAAATTAGTATATGCTTTCAGTCTTGTGAAGTAATAAAGGGACTGAAAATTAATACTAATAAAAGGCTCATATATGTGACTTGATTTTATTTCATTTATTTGCCACACTGCAGTAAAGTGCATTTTCATGTGTTATAATTTACTACTACTAATCTGTACATTTAAGTTATGTGCATAGAATAAACAGAAAAGTTATGTGCATTTCATGATGAAGATCCATATACTGGTTTGGATGCCTTTGTGAAAGAAAATGTTAAGTGCATTGAGTATACGGAAAAGGAGGTAAACAAATTACCACATGGAAAATAATATAATATTATTTGAAAATATGTATGTACTATGTAGTTCTTGCACAATTTTATTCATACTTTCTGAACTCAATTTTAATTATTGTTTTAGAGATCAATTTTTATGATTACAAAATGTGTTAATTTGATTATTAACGAGTGTCCTAAGTACATTAATCAAGGATGCTTTAAAAGAAAATTTTGTCTTAAAAATACAAGTGAAACACCTATCAAAATAATAAATTCATCATTTTCCATACAAAAGTGATCTATTTTGCTTCTTTAAACAATGCCCTAAGGGCATTTGATAGCCTTTTCCATTATAAAATATTGAACACAATGATAAGAAAATATGCAATACAATGATGGGACTAGTAAAAAGTAAATCATACCAAAAGCTCAGTAAGGCATTGGAGCAGGTCTTCCAATTAAGGTAATATACTGGTCAACAACATTAAGAGGTGTGGGCCCAGCAAAAAAGTAAAAATCAAACACACCTCCAATGATTTTATATGTCAGATAATTAATTCCCTTTGCAAAACACATCCATTCCATTGCTATTCAACAACAGAACACCATGTGCATATGGTTTGCCACCTTGATTTCTAAGGTCCATGTATACAGGATGTGATCCATATAAATCCGCATTTAGATTAATAGCTGATATGTCAGTTGTATACAAAGTGTAAGGATCATTTGGATGCAACTTTATATTCCATGTTGTTGTGTGTTCTCTCCCAAACCATACAAAGAAGCATCTTTAGGCAATTTGGTAGAAATTTCCAAGTATTGGTCTTTGAAGACCAATGGACCAAATGGGTCTGATTCATAAGAATTGGTGTCAAAAAGGGTGTCCCCATTGGACTTCCTTTTCACTGTAAAGCTAAATGGGTCAGAAGTGTAACTAAAAACAAGTTCAGAGCTTGAGTACTCTGACACTGATAATGGATTCTCCCTCAATCTCTTAATGTTCTGTTTCAGAGGTGGTTGTGGTTTCTCTCTTGGCAAAAGGTTATAAGGAACCTCCCATCTTTGGTTCTTTGCATCAGTGATGTGTACCCTCAATCGACTATCGGTCTCGTGCCAGAGATCAAGAACAAAATGTGTAGAAGTGTTAAGAGGCCTAAATTAGATGCAATAGATATAACATAATTAACAATATTACAAGCTAGTTTTGTAGATTGAAACATTGTGTTTGGCCTAATTTTAATTCTAGAAAAAACACTAGAATAAACTTTACAAAGTATACGTTTGAGTTGACGTTTAGTTTACCAAGAGAGTTATGATAGACAGCCACAATTTTGATAAGAGTTCAATTGACACGATTTGACGTTATAAAATAATTATACACCATCATTCAAAGAGAACATTTCATATTGTCATGTAAATCTCTATTTTAACCATTTTTTAAATATAATTATTAAATACTAAATTTTTATTATAGTCAACGTAAAACTAATTTATATTAACTGTGATTTTTTTTTTCTCTTTTTGACGTAAGCTATACACTTTAAAATTCTCACAAAATCACAATGTCATAACAAATTAAAAAAATGCACAAAGATTAAAAGGTGAAGAATGCATAAGCATTATTAGTAAGAGGGGAATGTCAGCACCATAAATATTGTTCTTTTGCTTAACTTGGAGAAGCCCCACAAGTGCACCACCATCTGGGGTGTATTCAATGGATGTCAAACGGTAACCTTGACCAATTAGTGGCCTTTGTAGAAGTAAAGTTGACTTCTTCAGCTAAACATAGAAGCCAAGTTAGAAGAAAGAAAGAGAGAGTTAGAGCTACTAATGGTCTAACAGAAACCATAGCTCACTCTTGAGTAAGCCCCTTTGACTACTCTTTTTGAGTGCACTTCATAGATTATAAATAAGACTCATTATTGTTAATGTCACTAGCTAGTACTATATTACAAAAGGATGTGTTAACTTTGTCGTCATCTATTGTTAGTCTTTGTCAAATTCGGATATCATTGTTGTATTCTATAATGGATGTGAATCATGATCACATGATGTGATCACGGTGAAGCTGAATTACCAAAACTTATCACTTACCATCCATTTTTATACAATACTAACGTTGACGTTTCTTGCTATATCTTTCCTTGGTCTCATTATTTTCTCTTGTTTATACACAAGTTGCGAACTTGGTATCAATAACACTCATTAAAAAAATATCAAGTTTTAAAATGGTTTAGCCCAAAAAGTGTCCTTCCAATTTTATATACCCACCCTCTTCTCACGGACCGAAATTAAGAAAAAAATAATAACTAAGAAATCATCTAGCCATTACTTACCCAGAAATAAATTCCTATAGAACTTCAGATAAAAATATGATATTAAAATTTAATTTAAAAATTTGGATGGTTTATGAATTTTTATATAAAGAATATTCATTTACGTGAACAACAGTAGAAACAATGTGATCTTAATGATTCAGAGTTTGATTGAGAGATTAGTAAAATTGAGTTTACATAGATATTATCTTTTGAGCATAAATAATATCATATTAAAATATAAATTTTTAAGACTCCATCGTAAACCTGAAGTCATACAAACATTATTAATTAGATTTAGATTCGTACGTTGCACAACTGTTCATAGATTTTTGGTGCGGCTCGCGGTGGTGACGACAAACAAGTGACTGAGAGATGGTCGGAGCGAGGGGGCGAAGACCGGAAGCACTGCAATGAATGCACACAAGGACATTGATGAGCCAACATTAAATGTGTCTCATATCGGTAATAATTCAAATATTGGTAATTATTCTTCAGCTGAGTCGGACAGCCGGTTATGATTCAAAGAATACATCCTAGCAACGATTTGGTTGTGCACAAAATTAATGCTACAAATAACATTAATGTTGCCACAAGTTTGGTGCGGGTTCCAGGACTGAGATGAATTGTTTTCAAGATACTACAAGCTTGCATGAGTCAACACTTATTTTGCAAGCACCAAGGCATGCCACAAAACAAGCTAGTCAATGATTGTATCAATTATTTGTATGTTGATAATAATGAAATGGCGGACACTGGTCATCATGCCTACCAAGGTCAATGATTGTTATAAGATGGAATTGTCGGGGTTTGGGAGCCTGCGTGCAATTCCGAATCTAAAATACCTCGTCCGATGCTATAATCTGGATGTTTTATTTCTTTTTGAGACTTTAGTCCACTATAATCTTGAAGAATTGTGTTATGTGTTTGGGTATTTTGTGGCGCTCTATTTTTCTATGTTCTATTCAAAATTATTCACAAAATCTCATAAATTTGAAAATTGAGGATTATGTAAATGGCTTATGGAGGTTAACTTGCTTTTAAGTTTTCCCGGAAGCAACAAAAGAAGAGACTCGTGGAGCCTTTTAAAACAATTAGCTCAAGAGTCAAACATTCCTTGGTGTATAATATATTATTTTAACTACATTATGTCAGTTGAAGAAAAGAAAGGCCGTTTAGCTCGGCCCCACTAGTTAATTAATGGTTTTTTGCAGTGTTGTCTCAGACGCAAGATTAGTGGATATTCATATGGAAGACGCGCGCGAGAAATTGGAAAGTGCAAGAAAAGACTTGAACAAGTCAGAAACAATATATCATTGAAGCTAATGTCAACTATTTCAATGCTCTCCAAAAACACATCTCTTGTTGGTTCAAGATGACATTTTTTGGCGTCAACGGACCAAATCGCACTGCTTTAGAGAAGGGGACTTAAACACTTGCTTCTTCCACGCAGTTGTCACGTCAAGACATAAGGTGAACAACATAAACTCTTTGGTAGATGACACCTACATACTTCAAATAGAACCATTGTCCATGTGTGCCATTGTGGGTAGTTACTTTAATAGCATTTTTCGAAAGCAAATTGTGGGTGAAAATTTGAAATTCCTTTTATACTTTATACAATGTAAAAATTTTGCCTTTTCCATTTTCATTTTTGCTTCAACACTTTTTAAATTTATAAATATGATCAAAGTTTAAATAAACAATTGTTCTATCTAAACAACAAAATTTATTAATGAAGAAAATTCAATTGAAGCATTTTGAATTGCTTAAAACTTTTAATTCTCTAAAACTTTTAATTACTTCAATACAAACATATTCTTGGAGAATCAAATATTTAACACAATAATATTTTAGGTAGAAAGGCAGATAAGGGATAAACTTTACAAATGTAGTATTTTATGTATTAGAGACATTAAACATGTATATCTTGCTATTGAAACAGAACAAAACAATTAAAAAATATTGAAACAGAACAAAACAATTAAAAAAATATAGAATGTTACTGAATATCATTTATCTCCCCGATTTCATTGAAATGGTATATCAAATATAGAAGTTAAATTACATATTTTATATCTTTTATTTTTTATAATTTGTGTGTCGACATAATAGAGAGCAAAACAATAATATTTTAGGTAGAAAGGCATATAAGGGATAAACTTTACAAAGGTAGTATTTTATGTATTAGAGACAATAGACATAGTATTTTATGTAGAAAGGCAGATAAGGGATAAACTTTACAAATGTAGTATTTTATGTATTAGAGACATTAGACATGTATATCTTGCTATTGAAACAGAACAAAACAATTAAAAAATATTGAAACAGAACAAAACAATTAAAAAAAATATAGAATGTTACTGAATATCATTTATCTCCCTGATGTCACTGAAATGGTATATCAAATAAGAAGAGCAGATTAGTATGACTTGAAACTTTAAGAAATTAAAGGAACTATTATTCCTGAAGTAATAGGTTGTAATCTTTAAGAGATTAAAGGAACCATTATTCCTGAAGTAATAGTTGTTATCACTGAAAGATATTATAGAGTTGTGTATGGGTAAAGAAGAGATATGCATCACCATTTTACAAGTTTGGCTAACGTAAGTATGTTTTATTTGTAAATTTGTAAATTTTGTCAAATTATGAATATAATTTATAATGAAAATTAAGTTTCATATCTTAGGTTTTTACATCGTCGTTGTATTGACTTAGGAAAGAGTAAAGTGTATGGATTTATTGATCCATGTTTCATCCAAAGTGAAAATGATTCAACTAATGCTCAAATCCACATTCAAAAGAAGTTGTACGAGGAAAAAAAACTTGTTACCTAGCACCTTATCTCATAAAGTAAGTATTTTCTATTATAGTTATCGCTTATAATAGATTAAATTGAATGTAACATATATTTAATTTGTTTATTGTAGTCGTCATTGGCAATTGCTTATTATAATCCTAAGAAGCTTAATGTAGTCTTTATATGTTCATTAGAAAGGAAGCCATATAAAAAAATATGTCACATTGTTGATTTGTAAGTATTTAATTTATGTATATTATTTATAAGTATTGTAATATGTTTTATAACACAACTTTAATAATTTTTTTTTTTTGTAGAGCTTTCGAAGGTTATTCTAGGTTGCTAGGTTTGAGAGTTAAGCCGAAGATAACATGGAGTTTTCCTGTAGTAAGTTGTTTACAAATAAATAACTTCATTTATAATATTATAACAATTTTATGCATTTAACATTTTTTTGTGATTTCAATTTTAGAGTCTGAGACAAGCTTCAAATTATGAGTGTGGCTATTATGTCATGTTACATATGTTGAACATTGTATTGTAACAGCTGGTATTGTTGATTCATGGATGCAAGTACGTAAACTTTTTACAAATTGTTATTGATTGTGTTTTTTTAATCTTCGTATGATAAAAATTAGGATTCAATCGATATTGATTGTGTTTTTTCTTTTCCAGATATTTGACGACTCGAGATCATTTCATCCGGATCAAATTAAAGAAGTTCAAGAACGTTGTGCGGATTTTATTTTGGAATTAATTGAAGAAAAATGACGGTGCTTGAATATATGTCTATTGAATATTGCTAAATGTGATTTTGTAATTTTTTAATGGACATCTAAATCATTTTTCGTCTTGTCAAGAGTAGTCGGAGACATCTTCTTTGTACTCTATATTTTGTATGAACTTCTGATATTGAATATTTTGGTTATTAAATGGTTATATAAAATTGTGGTTGAAAGTACAAAATTTTGATTTGAAATTTAATATGAAATATTGTATGTATGTATGTATGGAGCAGGAGCATAAAAAACAGAAATTTATTAAAAAAAAATAATTATTTTAATTTTATATGTTAAGTCAGTTGATTAAAAGAACCGACTTAAAAAGATGATTTGTTAAACTGAATTTATGATGTTTAAGTCGATTAAGCGGAACCAACTTAACAGGACGAAACTCTGTTAAGTCGGTTCATGAAACGACTTAAAAAACATGTTTATTAAGTCGTTTGCTATTAACTCGGACATGAAACTGACTTAAAATGTACATTTTAACCAACTTAAAAATATAAAATTCTACTAGTGATTAATACATAATTTCTCGCAAGTGTTGAAGAGTATCAATCACCATTTGCTAAAGAAATGTGATATTATTATAAATATTGATGTGAGTTGATTACAAAATTGAAGGAGAACAAATGTTGGATGCATGGGTAAGTATATAGTGGTGCTTTAAATGGAGTTTGTCTACAAGTAAAATTGGAGTGACATATAAACATATAATTAACTTGACAAAAATACAATTATGTGTAAACCAAATTTCCAGTGTTAGTTAATATGAGTCATTGAGTGTATGTTTATACCACATGATTGTGGTACTTCCATCAATTATTAGCCACACAATAAAAAAAATTATATTAAATGACCGTGTAAAATTATTTACATTATGAGTGCATACTCGTTATTTTCTCGTATTTTTTTTTATATAAATATGTCATTTGTATTTTTTTAATGGTTGTTTCTCAATTTCTACAAACTACTTTATTTTTTCAACTTCTAAAAATTACATGTATTTTTTTTTCTAAATATGTCATTTGCATTTTTTATAAAAAGAAACGGGTGTTTTTTAATTTTTAACTTCTATAAAATATTTTGTTTTCTCAACTTCTAAAAACCACCTCTTTTTCCTTAAAAAAAACTGCTCATTTTTTTTATAAAAAAACCATTTTATCCAATAAATAAAATTGTCATTTTTATCTTTTATATGCAATTGTTAAAATTGAAAAAAATAATATTAATTTTTTCCTAATATGTTACTTGATTGATTTATTTCTTGTATTGATAGTTGATGTGTCTCATTCGAGAAGACCCGCTAATACTGCCCATGACCATGATGGTCTTGTAAAGACAAAATCTGAGGAGGAAAAACATACAACGGGAATCAAGGATAATGTTTCACGTACGTTACCAAATAACGATTGTATGGCAAGAGTGCGCGTCTCACGACAATTAATTTTGTCTTAAATGGTAGGAACTCTAATGATCAAATAAAATTAATATATTTAGTTTAAAATTTAGATAGAATAATTTTTTTGATTTAATTTATTTATATTTAAGATAGAATAATAATTGCAAAATAATACCTTGCTACACTAGCATAGTTACTATGTTTAATAATTTATTCGAAATATTTGTTTTTTATCAATTTGACCTTTGTTTTGTTTTTATGTGATTTATTTGTTTGAATGTAATACTATTTTATTTGTCATTTTTATGTAATTTGTTTGATATCTTGTTTTGTTATAGTACTTCTTTGATTTAAGTTGACAAATCAATTTTGATTTATTACAAATTTAGTATATGAATATTTTTGTCATTTTGATTTGTTACATTTATAGGTATTTTATACTATTAACTTTAAGTGTTGTTGACTTGCTTACGTATTTATCATTTTTAATTCTCAACAATGTTTGAATTTATGTATTCTATCAAAGTTAGAGAGATTAAAATAAAAATGAAATATCATGTCTAAAGAAGACGCGGAAAAATTAAAGTGTGTACATTTAGCTATTGCTAATTAATGAAAAGGTTAAGCTCTTTTATCGGTGGTAGATCTACAAATTTTCTTTAATAGAATAATAAAATAGTATATATATTATAATTAAAGAAAAATACTATCAGCTATTACAAAATACATATATAATTATAATGACTAAACAAAACTCAAAATTCCTAATAGTTTATACAATTTACAATAATTATCTATGAGATTTTCATATTCTAAAAATGTTAAATTAGTTTTTTATTGTCAACACTATTAAATATATCACTAATTTTTATATATGTAACTAACAAATCATTCTCATTCGATTGCACATTTCATTCTTTACAAATTGTATGGCAAAAAAAAAAATATATAGTCGATGATGGTGTTATGGGAGAAGATAAGTCCATATATAAGAATAAGAATAGACAAAAGTAATAAAGTTTGAGAGATAGTGTGTGGTTGGAGAATAGTAGAAATGTGAAAAGATGCGGATAGACTTTTAAAAGAAAACGTGAGTGAGTAAATGGTGAGCGAGTCTTAGTGACCTTAGAACTATAAGATTTTATATGAACTTCAAATAAAAATTATAGTATCATAAAAAAAAAAATTGTGTGGGCAAGAGTCCAATTAGGCATATAGTGGATATTTATAGAGTTATTCCAACAAAAAATACTACATGGAACTGCTATATATTTTAATTTTGAAAGTTACAAAATAATTAGGGAGGGAATGAGAGATAAAAAAAAACTGCATAACAACAGCTATGTGCCATTGCATTGCAAACCGTGAAAAACTAACACTATAACCTAACACAACTTGGAGCTCACAACTAATATAAATATGGGTTAACCCCATATATACTCAATCAATATATTATATACTTCACAAAATTGTTTGAATTTTATTTTACTTTGATACCGAAGTCTCTGTTGTAGCCATCAGAAGAAGTGTACAAAAAGAGACATGATTCATTATCAATAAGATGACGATCAATAATCTTTTACCGGAGTAGTATTTTATTTTCATCATGCATATCAAATTTTAAATCATTTGAATACTTATAAGTGCATTATAAAAATAAGGAAGATTTACTTATAGGTGATGGAAACTTTTAAAAGGAGTTTGTGCAAATTCTGCTTAACTAAACAACAGTTTTTGAAACTAAATTAATTTCTAACTTTTTTGGCATTTTTCTTTCAAAATAAAAATGACATAGTTAGGAAATAAAAATAATAATATACAACGAAATAATTGATATGGTTTCCAAATATAGGTGACATTCGTCTGCAATTTTTCATTTAAGTATTGGACAAGCAGTATACTCTTGAATACTTTTTTATAAACACTGAAAAATGTTAACACTGGTTGAAAAATGTTGGATTGCATTTTGATTTTTTACTTTTTCAAATGCATGTTATTTATTTTGGTTTTTTAGTTTTAAAAACAAGAAAACAAGAACCGGTTTTATACCATTAAAATAAGATCGGTTTAATAAAACAGTTTTACAAAATATGATAAACAAAAAAGTTTATAGTTTTAAAATTTTTAAAAATAAAAAACCAGATTTTAATAAGTGAACCAAACAAGTGAGATTCAGTATTGTTAAAATATATCCCACCAAATTAAGAGTGGGGTGTGGATGAAGGGGAAAAAATACTGACATAACAATTATTCTTACTAACTTTAATTGTTTTAAAAAATACCACCAAATCACAAAAGACTTGAAATTCAACCAATAGAAAAAAAAAATCTAAAAGGATAGTAATATTGTGTTAAAAAAATTATTTATTACTAGCATTTATGTTCAGAATTTTAGAGGAAATCAAAACTAGAATACACAAAAGACCGTGCCTTTTTTTTTTGGTCAAAGAAACTCCAAGTAACATGCCCTTATTACGACTTTGTTTAATTTTAGCCCAAGCTAAAGTCTCAAGCCCAATTCTTAAAAACATTTAACTGAGGATCCATGAATGAGACCAAAGTTTTTTCAAGAAAAAAACTAGTATATGAAAATATATTTTTCTCCTTCTTAACCATTTGGAGTTTTTATGGAATACAAGTGAATCATTCACATCCATCTTCAAAAATTTAGTTAAATTGAAAATTTTCAAATATTCGAAACTTTAATGAATGTAAAATTTTTAAAATGTATTCTTTTTAAAGTTTTAAATTTTTTTGAAATTTTGTATCAATGTGAAACTTCAAAAATAAAATTTTTCAAAATTATTTTTATAAAAATTCAAAACTTTGGATTAATGTGAAACTTCCAAAAATTAAATTTTCCAAAAGTTTAAAAGAATTTCAAAACTTTTGATGAATGTGAAACTTCTCGAATGTAATTTTTTCAAAAGTTTAAAAAATTTCGAAATTTTAGATGAATGTGAAATTTTTGAAATGTAATTTTTTCAAATGTTTAAAAGAATTTCGAAACTTTTGATGAATGTGAAACATTCGAAAGACAATTTTTCCAATAGTTTAATAAAATTGTGAAATTTTAGATGAATGTGAAATTTCAAAATTTAATGTTGTTCAAAAGTAAAATAAAATCAAAACCTTGTATGAACACGAATTTCTAAATGCAATTTTTCTAAAATATTTTTAAAAAATTGAAATTGTTGAAATGTTAATAGTTTTGAAAATTTTGACTTTTAAATATTAAAGAGTAAAATAATCTTTTTACATATTAGGTATGGGTGGTAGATTTTTAAAAACAAAAATGAATGAGACCAAAGCCGTAACTTAACCCAAAGTAATTTAAGACCAAATATCCGTAATTCATAACCAATCTCTCATATCAACCCATGACCCTACCCATCAGTCGTGAATTATTTGGCAGCAAATCATGAATTATTTAAATCTAAAGACTGATTTACTAAAGTTTAAACGAAAGTAGAAATTGGGTCCAGTTGAGTTCAATCCAAATGAGTGAATTTGAATATCAAATTACGAGACTTAGTCAAATTGAATGAGAGTGTAATAAGTGAGAAGTACCACAACCCCTACTTCGAGATAGTGAGGGAGATTATGAGAAAATTGTCTGGGGAGTTCGACTATATAAGTAGAAGGAAGCAAACACATAATGATTTGTTTCATTCAGTAAACATTTATGATAAATACCCCAAAGACTTGATCACAGTAAATGGTCAGCAAATCCTCAAATTTCTTTTCAAGAACAATATTATAGTATAATTGATCAATTCAAGTCTTTGCGAAATAGTAAATAGTATATCACCTCAAACTAGATTTGGTTCATTTCCTCTCTCTCATTTCTTTCATGTATAAAAGACAAGAGAAAAGAGAATAGGGATGGAGAGATAGTGAAAAAGATTATCCAAATTCAACTGGGGATGATGAATAGTAGTGCCAACTAGGGACTACAGCGAATATCAACAAGTACAAATAATACTCATATGCTACGTGTTCTACTAGATACAAATGATATATGTGGTCTATCTATATTCGTGTGGATTGTGGATATCTATTAGATGATCATTTAGCAGATATTGACATATCCACAAATATTTACTTCTTTAGTTGAAGCGAAAACATTGATTAATTATTTTTGTCTGCTCCTATCAATACAAATATCTCATTCGTTTGAGATACCATATACTGTTTTACAAAAACCTTTTTGTATTATTTGTTTTAACTATGTAGAATTTTTCATCATCTTTTAACAATAAAAATAACACATGAAAGTATTAATACATTAACGTAAAGATAATGTTTCACAAAGTTTTATCATAAGAAATAGTAATATATTAATCAATAAACACAATGCATTACAACATAGTTTTCTTTTTCTTTTTTTTTTGACACATTTCTTTCTCCTTTTACAACATATATAATTTAGTAAAAAATAGAATTATCATTTTATTAACAGTACAAATATATACAACATATATTATTACCTCTGTTTTTGTATCAATTAACCAATCGTAGTTAAAATATGTTTTTTTTATACCGTGTATATCCATTAAGTTATATGTTTCATACATGTTGCAAGTTTTATCTAAGAATACCAATTTTTTTTGTAATCTATATCCCTAGTGCCATCCGATGGAGATGAACGACGTGTAGCCTTAGGTGTTGCTCTCCGCAATGAAAAATAGTAAATAATTTTAGGAAAATGAGTGGTATCCAACAATTTTCCCCCTCAACAAACAAGGTAAAGCATCAGTATAGTTAGTCACTACATTATTGTAATATGATATCAACTTAGTTTTGTAAATCATCACTTTGGTACTAAATTTTTGTAGGCGATGGTTAGGGTGCACAACCTATATGGATTTTGCCTCATGCAAGACTATTTTTAACCATTAGATCTAAAGGTTCAACCATACGTAAAAATTTGCATCCATGGCATATTTATTTCCTCTTATTTCGCATGACTCATCCATTTCTTCATCGTAATATCCAAACACCCACATGCTACAACCATATTTACAGATACCATTGGCTGGACGTTTGAATGGTGTTCCTTTCCTGTCTTTTTATTGTTTGTACTAACTGAAGAAAAGTGAAAGAAAATTTGCATTAATAAATGTGAGCTTTTGCAACAACAAAAAAAATTATTTTTTCAAAGGTGGGGGATATGGGAAAAAAATCAGTACGGGTGAAACACTATTAGAGGTAACTAGACTTCAAAATCCAATAATAAATAAACCTTCACAATGCACAACATAAATGGTTGTGTGCCATTTTTGTAACATGGTTTCATTAACTTTTTGCTTTAGTATGTCACCTAGGAGGTATATTGATTGTGATTTTAAATAATATTTTTTTATTAAAAAGTTTTGTGGAGTCAAATGTCTACGTAAGATTTATAATAATTTATAACACTAAAAAGACTGATATAATTATAAATTTAATTATTACTCGAATATCAATGATTTATATCAGAAGAATTACAAGATTTGAAAAGATGACATGGATTTATATCTAAGACCATGCATTTTAAGAAGACATTTATGCAAAATGTTTTTTATGGGTTATTGAAAAATACTAACGACACAAATTTGATTTTATTGATTAAAATGGAAATTGCTTACACCAAGTTTAAGAGACATAAAATTTTGTGGAGCTGAATTTCAACTAATAGAGGGAGTATATTAAAAAAAATTAATAAATTAAATGAATTGATGAAAATAATAGTTACAAAATAATAAGATTTTTTATATAGATAAATATTCGTAAATTAATAGAGTTATGTTAATTTCTAGTGTTTAAACCTAAAATTTAT
>JBBPBP010000001.1:15805608-15830571 GCA_037974735.1 Cicer chorassanicum
AGTAATACTAAATATATGCTTTTAAAATCTTATTGAAAACTACAAAATAAAAACGGTGTATTAAAATACCATTTTAAAACTATATATGAATATATTAATTTCTAAGATTCATTTAAAGATAATATAATGAAAAGATTAGTTTGTTTGGTAAATAGTTGGCATAGTATTCCAATTTTATCTGTCCATTTAAAACAATAAAAAAATAATAAGTTATAATGATTTGTTTAATTTTATATATTTATGATCACATTTTATTGTACTAAATTTTTTTCAAAAAAATCAAAATTAAACTCATAAATCTATTTCAATAATTAAACTCACATTCTCATTGATGTTTTTTTTTAACAAAGTGTCTAATTTACATCATAAAAATATATTAAAAAAAGTAACAATAACTAACAAACAAGTAAAAATAATGTTTTTGGTAGAAATAATACAAGTCTCTCTCCTCCACATTTTAAGCTTCCATGTTTCCCTCCTTTTGAATCATCATCAACTTTGCATTCCATCCAAAAGTAGAAGTCTTATGTTCACCAACTTTGCACTCCACCAAAAATAGAAGTCTCATATTCACTTGCCACTTCATAATTTATGCAAATAATAGAAAAACCGGAACTCAATTTATCTCATGGACGCAACGATTCATCCTTGTAGCCTATAAATTGATAACAAAAAATTAAAACAATGAGAGGGTTTTATTTTCCTAAAAAATGAGAACAGAGGAAAGAAAGTTATTCTTTATTTCTATGATCAACAAAGAAAACCACCATCTTCCTCATCAAATCATTTGATAACCAAACAAATCCAAACCCTTTTTAATAACACAACCAACAAAAATTAAATGAAAAACGCCTGAATAAAAATGTAAAGAGCACAGAGCATCCACACAGTCACCTCCGTCAACTTTGACCTCCGACGAACCATCACCACGAGCGCTACCGCTAGAGCATCCACTTAGCCACCACCGTCAATTTCAATCTTCGATGAACCACCACTGCGGGCAACTCCCCTTTCATAACATTTTTTGTGTGTTTGTTCTCTCTCACTCTCTCGCTTAACAATGAAACTCATTTATCTCTATGTGTGTTTGTTTACTTAAAAAAAAACATTCACAATAAATAAATATTAGATTAGTTTGATGTGACATCTTTTTAATATGAGTTGTTAAGACAAAAGTTGTACTACTTGGTTGCTTTAAAACTAAATTTTAAAATAAAAAAAAATACTTTAACGGATTAACTGAATGTGACATCTTTTTACTCCTTCAATTTTTGAGACACGAGTTGTACAACTTGATAGTCTTAAAACTCATTTTTTTTCAAAATTATTATTAAAATCAAACACTTTTTTTTTCCGGCCAAAACAACTCTTTTTTTATCCACAACAAAACACAATTTCTTTAAAAGCAATCAACACATCCGCTTTTTCTACCCAAGAATTACGTAACTTTGATTTATCTATCACACTGGGAGATACGTAAGAGCAAAATCACACTCATGTGAAGCACATTAATAAAAAAAAATCTTTTTTTTTCCTCTCTTTTTTAAGCACACATTTATTTTAAAAAACAGCTGATATTCATATTTAATAATAAGGAGAAATAAGTATATTTAAGTTAATATTAATTTTGCACAATTAATTATAGATAATTGTATTTTAACGGATGTTGTAGGGTGCTAAACTGCTAATACATTCATTATGCATTATAGACTCCCAAACTCAAATTTTAGTTTCAAAGACCATTTATTTTTATTTTTAAGGATTTCCCAATATTTTTCTATTTTAAAATAATCTTTGGTGGCGACTCCATTGAATTCGAGAAACATTCGAAATTTTAGGTCACGACAAGTAGTAGAAAGGTTGTTGATTGAAAATAACAAATGTTTATCGTTAATACATTATCTTAACATATTTGAAGTTATACTATTTATTAGGATTTAACCTTCATTATTTAGTGTGACATGTTTTACCTTAAATTAGTTACTTTTACAAGTAAAATAAAAATATAGTATTTTTTTTCAATATATAATATTACTTGCAAGGCCGATTCTTAGAATTTAAGTATTCAGGACAAATCAATAAAATTGTGCTTTTATAAAAATTCAAAGTCTTTATAATCATTTAAATATCGTTTTTTTTTTACGAAATCATTAATAATTTGTTCATAATCAAGATTCTTTAAAAAACTATATTCAATTGAAAGCAAAACAACATTATTTAATATATTTTGTGACATAGTAGACTACAAATAAGATTTTAACAATTTTAATATGAAAAAACTTATCTCGGCCAATGCAACTATAATAGGAATAGTTAGTATTATTCTATAAACTATGCATGTATTAGGAAAACAATTAAAATTCATTGAAGAATAAATATCATGTAGCTTTATTTTGATTCAACGGTCAAAACTTTTCTAATGACTTTTAGTTCTTCAAATAAAATTTCACAGTCAAGATCGAAAGAATTATCATGTTTTAGACAAGCATTGCCAATTAATGATGTAAGGATTTCAATACTAAATTAAAGATCAAAACTATTTTCATATGTGCAATACTGATCAAATATTCTATTAAGTGATCCATTTGTTTGATCTATAATATATATAAAAAATAATAAATTCAAAAAAATATTCATCAGCAAATTCAAGGTTCGATTGTGCTTGTTTAGATGATTTTTTATCATGGTGTTTTTTTCTACGAATTTGACATTTTCGAATAAACACACATTTAATCTTCATTTCATTTTGCAATTTTTTCAGCACTAACAATAGCATTTTCAAATTCATAATCTCACATTTTTCCAAGTACTTAATCAAACATTTTACTAGTTCTATAGCCACATCAATATGCATGTATTTTTTTTTTTTGCAAACTTTTGCTGATTTAATTAACAACAATTTACAACTCAAACCAATTAATCATTGCAACTAAAAACTCAAAGTTTCCAATTCAATGAGTTGCTAAGGATTCAACTTCACTCTTAATTTTTGGATCGCTATGTCTGAAGCTTGAGTTTTCATTGCATATACAATATTCATGCGGCTCTTGCAACGTGTTTGTGACAATGATTTAACAATTAAACCTTTCTAATTATCTCTTAGAATTTTCCAAAGTTTTGTTGAATAAGAAAATACAATATAAATATGTTGTAACACTAAAAAAAACTTTAGCTTTGGTACAATAACTTACAATATCACAAAGTGTAAAGTTAAGGCCATGAGAACCACATGGTGTGTATAGTGCTCTATGATTAATATCTAATGATTCTCTTTGTACACTCTGGTGTTTACATTTCATGAATTTCATGTTTGATCAATTATCATATTCTTATCTTCTCATATTATTAATATCAAAACCAAGAATTTCTAATATATTTTGTAATTCCTCAAATAATCGTTGACCTGTTGTATCATGAACTTTCATAAATTCCACCAAAAACTCTTCAATTTTTATTGGACTTGTGGAAACATCCACACAACATATAATGAGAGTCATTTGTTCTTGCTGACTTACGTCAGAAGTACAATCAAGAATCACAAAAAAATATTTTGCTTCTTTGATTTTGTTTACTATTGTTTTTTTAACTTTATTAGCTAAAATATTAATCAATTAATTTTGAATCTTAGGACTAAGACAATAATGATGAATTTCATTATTCTTGATGCGATAATGATTTTGATGGATCTTAGGACTAAACAAATCACTTAGAAAATATTTTTGTATGACTTGATTCCATTCGACAATTATCTCAACAGGAGAAAAAAAGTTTTCATTGTTTTTCATACTAATCCTCTTTTTTTTTTTTTTCCAAGGAATGCTAAATTTTGCTCAACTAGATATCTAACAACAAAAATTATCCTAATTAAAACATCCTTCCAATGTCTTTTTTTTCTTCGTTTCTTATAAGCTCTTGGAGATGTTTATTGTATTTTTCTCAAATCTGACTTGTAAATCAATCCATTTATTCATGAAAGTCATATGTGCACCACTTGATTAAGGTTCTTTTTAGTCTTTCATAAATATGTTTCCAATCATTAAAACCTTCATTTTCTAAGGGATTTGTTTTATGATTTGTACCAAGTAAATTACAACAAAAACAAAAAACTTTTATCCAGTTCTTTTGAATAAACTAGTCAATTTCTATCTTGTTCTTCTCCATTATAACAATAACGAACGTAACATGATTTTGTGAAATACCAACCAAAAGCATCATTGGGACCACTCACATGTGATATATCTCTTTTAGGACCGTTTCTTAGTAATTCATCTCGCAAATCACTTCTAAGGTTATTCCATGTTCTTTGATCATAAATGTCTAATAAAATAGGCTCAAGGTTGTTCATCAACAAAAGCATGAGTGTGTTGGTTTTTAATACTATAACATACATCATCAAAATATTCAACTTCATCGCGATTATCGTTTTCATTTTTATTGTTTCAACTAAAATAATTTGCTCTTCGATATACCAATTTTGTTGTAAATCTTCTCAATTTTCAGCTCCAAAATTTGAATTATCTAGATTTGCATCATTCTCAATATAAATCGTAGGATGTTTGCTAAAAAAATTATCAAGAGCACTATTTTGAGATTCCATATAATTTTCAATTTGTTTCTTTTCTTTTTTTCGTTTTAGATGACTAGATAATTAATTCTTAGGTAATATTTCAAACAACTGAAGAGATGAACCATAAGTACTTGGGTGTTGATTTTAAACCTTGAATTTAAATCTTCCATATGTGTTCGAATGCTTCAAGCACCGAATTTTAATTTGATCCTAGAGGAACATACAAGTTTTCATTGTTAAAAATAGGAAAAATCAAAAGAGAGGGACTAGGGACTAGTAAAAAATATGTATAATGGCTAAAAATTCTAAATGTTGGGAGATTACATAAAAACTGGCGAGTGGGGTTTACATATTTTATTTTGACTCCTTTTATAATAAAAAAAATCTGAGAAAGCATAAAAAAAAATTGAATAAAGATAATCAATAAAGTAATTATTAGAAGATAAACTTAAGTGAGAAGTTTGAATAAAGATAAAATTTTGTCATAAAAAACATTCTGACACTACCTTTTAAACACTAAAGTAATAATATTAGAAGAATACAAATAAAATATAATGTACTTTAACATAAAAAACGACAAAGCAAATTTCTTTTCTTACTCACTCAAAAGTAACAATTCAGCAACTGAACTGTAGGTCAATTCTTACTTTTCTCAAACAGTGGAAGTGATAAGAGATAAAAGATTAGAAGAAAAGAGATAATAAACTAAGGTATATAATATTGTAATTTGCGAGTGTTAATATATATGAGATAAAGAAAATCCGACTCTTTAATTGTCCACGTCAATTTTCTAATTTTAGCGTCTCAATTAGACTTTTCAACGGTTATAATTATAGATACAATTATTTGCCATGTTTACAATTTTTTTCAACAACTCTTGTATATAATTTTATTAATATCTAAGTAAAAAAAATACTTAAGTAAAAAAAAGAAATTGGTGCCTAAAAATTTGAAGCCTTGAACGATCGTCCATCTCAGCCGCTTTTAAGATTATCACTGATTGTTTAATTGATGACTACTGCTTCTACTTTTATTATTAATGTCACTTAATTGTAAAAATAACAATCAAACAAAAAAATTTAAAAAGATAAGATTTAAATACGTTTTTTCCTTTTAAATATGTTTCGTTTTGATTTTAATCTTTGTAATTTTTTTTTATTTGATTTATACCTTTGCAAAATCTAACAAATTTTAAAAAACAACTTAATATTTTTTTGTAAAAAAATGGTGACATGATTAATTTTGAATGAAGTAGTATGGGGTGACTGTGTAATTGTTGTTGACTAGACAATATTTAATATTTAAAATTAAAATTCACACTATTTAAGTCATTTAGTTATTTAATTAAAAACTTAAAACTAATTAATTAATTAAAAAACCAAGTAAATAATAAAAATTCAATAATCTTCATCTTCAACTTCAAATTTTTTAACAAAAACTCAACAACTTTTACCTTCAACCCTAATTTTTCTTCAAATCGTAAATTCTCATATATGAATCCAAACCTAAAAATTCTTAAAGAATATCCATGAATAAAAAATGTTTACCCTAATAGCTATGGGTGTACGTGGGTTGGGTTGGACCGGTTTTGACAAAACCCGATGTCCGACCCGATTGATTATCTTTGGGTTGAGTTAAGTTCTAAACCCGTATTTTTTTCATTTAACCCGAACCGACCCGATCAAAAACGGGTTGGGTTGGGTTGGCGGGTTATACATAAATAATAACCTGTTTTTTATTTTACGGAAAAATATATTGAATGAAAATATATTTAATACTTAAATATCTCAAAAACTATAAAATTTCAATCACATCATTCAATTCTTTAAAAAAATCATTATTCTCTCAAAAAAAAAAATCAACAATCTTCAAATACATAAATAAATTCAACAACATTGTATCAATAAAAATATAAAAATTCATCAATTCTAAGCAATGTCAACTTCAAGTACAAGCACTTAACAAGTTCCTCAAAGTCTGGAAGGGAATAATTGGGAATATGCAAAAACAAATATTAATAATAAAAGTGAGGAGAAAACAATTAGCATTGCTACTTGGTCCACCACATTAATTTCATCATTACACATCACCAACCAACCATTTTAGTTTACTAAGCTACCATAATTTTTTAATAGTAGTGCTTCATTTATTTATAGTTAGAGTACTTACTATTTTCAAATAAAATACTAAAAAAAATGTTTAATAAATTTAAATATAAAAAATTTAAACTAAATTCACAAATAGTATTTAACTAAAAAAATTTGTATTTAACAAATGTAAAAAATTTAAACTAAATTCATTATAAGCATAAGCTTTCCGTTCATACCTTTATTATGTAAAACTATAACAAAATATAACATTTAAATAAATAGTACTTAACTCAAAAATTAAATTGCTCTTTTGAAAGAGACAATTCAAAAATTAGATACGAATTTTATGAGTAAGCATATACGAGATTACAAGGGCAAAACAAATTAAACGTTAAATTGCGAGAAAAATTAAGTATTTAGGCTAGACGTATAAACACCTTCGATTAACATTCATATAAAAATCAGTTATTAATAATATCTGAAACCCTATTGGACTGCTGGGCTGCCAAACAAATTTTTTTAAAAAATATAACTAGTTATCGGGTCGGGTTTATGGGTCGATGGGTTCGAATTGTTGAACCCATTACCCGAATCAAATATAAACGGGTTGGGTTAGGTTGGATCCGAAAGTGATCGGGTACGGGTAAAAATCGGGTTGGGTTGGATTGGGTGATCGGGTTGACGGGTCGACCCACACCCATGTACACCCCTACCAATAGCCCTGATTAAAATGTTGGAGTATGTAGGGTTACTTCTTCTAAAAACCAAAGAAGCAGCTGCAAGTGCCGCAGCAGTTTCCGCAACAACTTCTGAACTAGGTGCATTTACATCTATCTACCTTAAAACTTCATGAATTTTTAGGTGTGGTGAAAGAAAAATGAGATATTAAAATTTTTAGGGTTTGATCTAGATATGAGAATTTGTGATTTAATGATAAAGAGATTAAGGTTGAAGATGAAGGTTATTAAATTTTTATTAAAACATTTGGAGTTGAAGATGAAGATTATTGAGTTTTTATTATTTAATTGATTTATTAATTAATTAATTTTAAGTTTTTAATTAAATAATTAAATGAGATAATAATATGAATTTTAATTTTAAATATTAAATATTGTCTACTCTATAACAATTACACAGTCACCATGTGTCACTTCATCCAAAATTAGTCATGTCACCGTTTTTTTACTAAAAAAAAATTATAAACAATTTTTTTAAAACTTATTTAAATTTTTAAGGGTATAAATCAAATAAAAAAAGTACATAAACTAAAATAAAAACGAAGTATATTTTCAAAAATAAAAAATATATCTAAATCAAAAGACAATTAGAAAAGTAACGAGAACAATGAATATAAAAATAAAAAACCAACCTAATAACAACAATAAAAAAAGAAAATGAAACATTAATGTGAACCACAAGTATAAAACTAAAATAAATAAATAAACACTATTAAAGTAATAAATTGACTGTTATTATTAAATTGAAAAATGCTTGTATGGTCACAACATTTTGGCCATAATGTTTGGACACACATAACAATACATATTATTTAATTATTTAAAAAATATTTATTTATTTTTTATTTTTACTTTTTTTTTTAAGGGTATCCAAATTTTGTCACAATACAAAAACTGTTTTATTAAATTTGATGTACAAATCTAAGAACAAAAAATAATGATGTACAAATGAATAGTTAAGATGCTTATGACAGAAATGAGTAATAAATAATAAATATGAGTCAATGAATAATAAGAAGACAACATAAAGATAAAAAACATGTATCGCCATGAGAATTAAGAAAGATATAGTTGTGGTTAAAAATGCATATACAAAAAAATATTAAGAGTTTTAATGGCTCATTTGATGCACAAAGTGACAAAGATATAAATTATTAAATTTTGCACGACTTTATTATTTATTAAATTAATGATATATGATAAGTTAATTCTTAATACTATTATATTTAACTAGCTCTATTGTATGACTCTAAAAGTTTAACTAGAATTATAGAATAACAATAATAATTTACTTTGTTATCTTTATAAAATATAATTTCAAATATAAAAATTGAAATCAAATAAAATATAAATATCAATAATAACAATAGAATTTGATATTAAACTTAAAAATAAAGTATTAATAATTAATTCAAAAAATAAGATATGACTTTATTACAAATGTAGTTTTGATATTTTACATAATATAATAAATTATTTTAAAAATTATCAAAATATGATTTTTTTGTTGTTGAAATTTTTAACATTGATTTGCTTTCACACACGGATCAAATATGAATTAATAAAAATGTAGTGCAGGGCAACAACTCAAGTCATCTTGCAAGGACTTCTGACTCAATTAACAAATTTAGAATAAAAAAAGGGTTTCAAATTTAGGTTCAGACAAATTGAGATAATGAAATTAGAATCACGTATATTGAAACGATCAATCCACTAGTTCGAGAATTTCTAATTTATCAAAACTTTTTAAAGGGTTCAATTTCTAACTGAGATCTTATTACTGTTTCAATATAAAATTGATTAAACAAGCATAAATCAACCTATGAGAATTTTGTTTCTTTGTCTGAATTAAGCATAATAGTGAATGATATTTTATAGTTAAGGATGAAGCGCCACAAAAATTATAATTGATTTAAAATCAAATTTTGTCAAACAGAATTTATCAACTCTATTGAGATTCGAATTAAGCAATCACAATAACAATATAATCGAATGAAAAGGAATAGAATCATAAAAATGAAATTAACAATATAATATAAATCTCAATGTTTTGATGAAATTTTGAAATAGTGGATTAATCCTGTAATTTAGCCTTCCATGAAAAAAATTAAAAAAAAAATTGTTCTATTGATGAAAAACCTAAACTGAGTATTTTTTTATATAAAAAAAATGTCCTTGAATTACTCATTTTGAGCTCTATAAGCTCCGGGGCGGAAAACAAATTATTGGCTCAATACTGATTATTATCAATTAAGGTTCCATGTCACGTAATCAGCAACTTTGACCAAGCAGAGTTCCGACTTGGGATTTAACGTCAACATAAAATTTGTAGATCTGTCTCTTAGCTTTCCAACTCATGCTCGCACGCGTCAATCCAATATTAGGGCGAGCAAGGGTAAATATATAAATAATTCAAAAATTAAATCAAATAATCATATTAAAACTCAATTATGACCCAACATTTAGAAACATGCTAAAAACAAACTAATTTTAGGTCGAAAAAGTTTTCAAAATGTCAAAATACAAAGATAGAAAGATGTGGCCAAATACATATCATATATTTATTTAAATGTTATGCGTAGATAGTTCAATGGGTGGACTAAGACACATCGAAGACATTACAAGAAAGAGGCCCGGGATCCAAACTCGGGAAGTCTAACTTAACAATTAATACTAGTTTTAAAATAATTTTTTTAATTTTAATATGTTTATTTGGTAATGTGGATGGATTGTTTTTAATATAATCATTTTATTACTTATTTAATTTTTTTAGTATTTATTTTTTAATTTAAAATATTTTAAAATTAAAAGTAGTATTAGTTAATTTGAAAAAAAATACGATGTATTTAACTTTTGATAATAATTTTATTATTTACATATGATTTATATTATATAGCATGTCATAATAAAACGTGTAATAAATGTATGACAAGATAAAATAATAGTATTATATTTGTTATGAATTTGTTAATCCTAGAGTAATTTGATATGCGTAATTGTTTATGATTTGGAATTTGTGAACTCAATTTAGTGGCATATTGATATAAGTTATGGACTTGATTTATTCTTTTAGATGTAGATTAAGACTTTTAACCGAAGAATATAAGTGTGAATTGTAAAGTGTTTCACATTACTTTAAATGCTGAGATTTAATTTAAGTGATGTTTTTTTAGAATAACATATCATTTAATTACAGTTGTTTGGAATTTTAAAAATTATTTTATTTCATTTGACTTGAATAATTCAATCTAAACTAACTTGTTCATCGTCGGATTTGATTGGTTTAATTTGACAGATAAGTTAATAATTTTTTCCAGGCCCACATAAAAGAAAATCGGGTATATTTGAATAATTAGTTTGGTTAAATTTGTCTCCCTAACTTATGTAAGTTATGTTAATCATACATAAAATATTTTTTTCGTTTTATCAAAAGTATAATTGTTATGCGCCGGAGTAGTTTGGGTGCGTTTGTTTAAGCTTAAATAAAAATGATTTTTAGTTTAAAAAATTTAGAGATTATTTTGTAGAGATTTGTCTAAAAATGATTTTTTTATTTCCGTTTGTTTACTATCATAAAAATGATTTTTTTTAAAAAATGATTTTTAATCTGTTTGTATACAATTTTATAAAAGTGATTTTTTAAACTACAAAATTACCATAAATGACATGACTTTTATAATACCCTACAAAATTTATAAGTTTAATCCATTTCTTATACACATTTTAAAATTGATTAATGTAAGTACTCATCAAATAGCAATAAATAAACACACAAAAATATAGTATCAATATATGAATGATGTAAAAATAAAATGATTCAAATAAAAGGCGTAGAAACAATAAAAAACTATGTGGAAAAATTGAAAAGGAAAAGGAAATTTACTTGATGAAAAATCTATATGAGAGCCTTATGGAAGGAGAAAAACTGTCAAATGCGTGAAACGAAACTAATGCAGTATAGAGAAAACCAGTAAAAATTGATGGAGGGTGATTTTGGACTTTTCAAAAAAGGTAAGGGTAATTACATCATTTTCTCTTATTATTGGGTTAAGTTCCGTGTTTTTAAAATTTTTGGTATCTTTCTGTCTCATCTATCGCAGTAGCGAATTTGAGAAGCTACTATTTTTAACTTTTCATTTTTAGCCAAAAAATGATTTTTTTTTTAACAAAATGATTTTTAAAAAATCTAAAACAAACACCCTTCAAACTCTACAAAATGATTTTTGGTTTAAAAAAATAGATTTTTTCATGAAAAAAATCTGAAACAAACGCACTCTTTGTCGTAGATGTCACTGTGCCTCTATTTCAAGATTTAGTGTGACATCTTTTTGTCCCTTCATAAGTATTATTATTTGTGTGTATGTTGTTTCAAATTAGGCTGCCTACAAATGATAATTTGTTATACCGAGATATAATTTATTTTGAAGTTCAACAATGTATAAGATGTTATGGGGAAGTTGAAACAACTCGCCATTTGTTCTTTGTTTGCCCTATTTTTGGAATTGTGAGGTATGGTGTTTCAAATATGCTTGGACTATCTGATGTGTTTTCTATAGACACAATCAATCATGCTATCAATTTGATGACATTTTTTTTCATACAGTTGTGTAATGCGTAAAAAATTAATTTAGTTTAATTTACAATGACATGACGCGATTTGAAAATGAAGAAATGAGAATATTTTTGTTCACGTGTTTTGAATGCAAATATTATTATTGAATTGGTTAAATTTTTAGCATGAAGATAAGTTAAATTGCATGTAAATGAATTTTGTTATAAGTATAATCAAGGTGCTCTCAATTTTTAGTGTGCATAGACATAACTTGTGGTTAATTATTTTGCTTTTTGTTTGATTTATTCGGTTTTTATGTTTCTTGTTTGTTTTGGTAATACGGTAGAAAATTTGTTAATTTCATTTTGTATATTCTAAGCACCTATTGTGCTCATAATGTTTCTTTAATATATTTATCATTTTATTGTTAAAAAAAAAATAATTGTCATGCGCTGTTGATGTAAAAATTTGACATTATCGGCACATTATAATCATTCATAAGCATGATTTTAGAGATAATTATGATAAAAGTCAAATATATCTAATCATCTAACAGTTGTAATTAAATAAAAGGGTAAAAATCCATTACATCGATAATTATAGTGTTTATGAATCAATTCCATATAAAAATCAGTATTATTAGATTTTACACATACATCTAATAATATTTAACTATAATATAAATTAATAAATTTAAAAATAATATATAACAAAATAAAAAAATTTGATATTTAATAAATATATGAAAGACGTAATTGGTTCTTGTTCCACTGTATTGTTTATTTTTATTAATAAATTTTTAAGGTGCAGAAAGAAAAACATTTAACCTTAGTTGTGGCTGATCCAATGGTCTATACTCGGATACTCCTCTATCCAATTGGAGTATTCTACTCCTTAAGCATCCTTACAGGCCTTTTATTACTTTCATTTAAAACTTGTAAAACTAGAAAATTGATTTCTTAAATATCTTTTTTTTACCAAAAATGAAAATAGATTTGCAAATCACTGTTAAATCAGCTTGTAGAAGGCAAGAGAGGCTCTTCTACCCCTTTTATCAAAGGTATAACTGGAGGAATCTAATCTATTAATCACCTCCATACGCCTGCACTTTTTTTAAATTCTACTTTTTTGTCCTCTTTAATTTACAATTTTTTTTAAAATATTAGATATTTCGGACATTTATTTTTCATTAAAATTTCGAACATAATTAATATTTTGAATATTTCAAAACTATAAAAATTCGGAATACTAAATATTTTATTTGCTAAAAATTTGGAATGAATGAGTAAAAAAAAATGGAACGAATCTAAAATGTCTGGAAATCTTAATTTTAGTAAACAATAAATGCTATTTTATTAGAAGTTCCGAATTTTAAAGTTGAAATTAAAGTTCTGAAGTTCATCAAAACAAAAGTATAGGTTCCGAAATTTTAAAAATTTCCGAATTGTGATAGATGAATTAGTTCCGAATCTTTGAAAATTCCGACATTTATAACTAATTGATGTTTTTGTTAATTTTTTAGTTTGGATTATATTCAAAATTAGTTCCGAATTTTCTAAATGTTCCGATTGTATTAGTTATAACATAATGTGCTCCGAATTTGTGTCACTTTTTTTTTTAATTAAAATTGTTGGATAGTAGTCAATGATATTTTATTTTAAAAAGATTCAGAAAAAAAAAATGAATTTCAAATATTGAACGAAAGGATATTGTAGTATTTGCCATCTAAATGTAGAGGTGTGAGGTCTATACATGTAGGCGTGGCTAATAAATTTCTCATAATTGTGGTTTATTTCCGGGCTAATCTGCTTGAAAATGAAATATGGGCCTAAGCTTCTAAAGATCCAATCTCAAACTCACACTTTTTAGCTCAACGGTTCAATGTTGGTTAATGTCTAAAATAATTACAAATTTAAAATATTCATGTATCACAAAATTAAATTTATTTTGTGTTAAACAAGACAAATCTAACGACAATGAATTTGTTTAAGTAATAAAAGATTAGTCACGACGTGTACCTCACATATACTCCTCTTTATCACGTTAAAAGAATATTCCTTATAGATAAATATTTATCCAAATATGAAATGAAATTCTTTCAAAGTACTGGCTAAAGCGAGAAACTCGATATTGAGTTGTTTGGTATGGTCCATAACCATTTATAATTTTAAGGTTGTCTTATAGTTTCTCTTATTTTAGAAATTATAGGACATCATTGTAATTTCATACCATTTTTTGTATACTATAATTTCAAACTAATTTGATATTAGCTTTTTTTCTCAAAAAAAAAAAATTAAAATTCTCACGTAACTAACGGATCCATTTTTTTTAATTATTACCCTCCCATATATACAAATGGCAAACAATCATGGTCTGAAGAGATTTGAGACAATTTCAAATGACATTTGATTTCTTGTTACATCTTCTGCCACATACCTTTGTTGTTCTATCGGCAGTGTCACTTCAATTGTACTATGTGAATGTTTATGCTGTCCAAAACAACCAATTAAATGAAGCTCAAGGGTGTGATTTTTCTCAAGGGAAGTGGGTTGTTGATGATCCCTACTATCCCCTTTATGATGCATCAAGTGATTGTCCTTTCATAGTGCAAGGATTTGATTGTCTCAGAAATGGTAGACCTGATCAGGATTACCTCAAATATAGATGGAAGCCTTCTGGTTGTGATCTTCCAAGGTAATGAATGCTACATTGTTTTCACTCAATTTTTTTTTTTAGTTTTGGATATTATTTTATATATCTAATTACAAGCTAATGCAATTGTGGATCAAATAATATATGGGAGTTTGACGTTTAAAAATAACTAAAACTCTAATAATTATTAATGACACTCATTAGAATTTAAATTACTAATTCATAAGTTAACTATTTTTCTAATTTTTATGGTTATGATAATGAATAAATCTTTAGGAAAAATAAAGGAAAATAAATGTATTCTTTAAAATTTAAATTGTCAAACCAACATTAATCATATCGTTGTTTAAACTATAAGATTATGTGAACAGATAATTTATATTTTAAAAAATGTTGTCTTAGAATTCCGATTGACTTTTAGACATTATTTCATGATAGATAGTTGTCACCTTAGAATTTTGCTAAGTACATGGGCATTTTAATTCTTCCACTTTGGCAAATGGGTTTTTGGTGTTATTAGATAAATTTTGAATTTTTACTGATGTTGGTTAACAGGTTTGATGGCATGAAATTCTTGGAGACATACAGAGGGAAGAAAATAGTGTTTGTGGGAGATTCTATAAGTGACAATATGTGGCAGTCACTTGCTTGTTTGCTTCACATTACAGTGCCAACATCAAATTACACCTTAACAAGATTAACAAATCATCGTCACGTGTTCACATTTTTGGTAGTCTTCTTTAATTCCAATCTTAATGAAAGAGAGATATTTTGAGCCTTGGTAATTGTTGATTAGTTAGCTTGATAAGTTTGTCTTTTTATTATGTGTTGTAGGAGTATGAAGTTTCAATAATGTGGGTGAAAGATGGGTACCTAGTGGATACGTTTCGTGATAGAGAAAATGGAAGAATTTTAAAACTTGACTCCATTACATCTGGGGATTTGTGGAGTGGGGATGTTTTGATTTTCAATACCTACCATTGGTGGTTTCACACAGGACAAACTCCAATGTACTAAATATTTTTAGCTACACTTTTATTTTTCTAATTTTAGATGTGGGTTATATAAGTAATGCTTGTACGTTTATGTTAAACAGATATTTTCAAGTGGGAAATGAGATAATGAAAGACATGGATAACGTGGAAGCTTTCAAGATTGGGTTAACCACTTGGTCTAATTGGATTGATTCCAACATTAATCCTTCAAATACTACTGTTATCTTCCAAGGAATTGCTGCTGCACATTCAGGGTAAGTTTAATCTATCATCCCACTCCAACTAAAATTCACACAAAACTCATAATGCTTATTGAATTTTCAAGGGAAAATGACTGTTTGAAACAAACTAAGCCAGAGGAAGGATCAAAGCCAAGTTATCCTGGTGTAGACATTGTTCAAAGTGTTTTGAGTAACATGAAAAATCATGTTTATTGGCTTGACATTACTTTGCAAACACAATTGAGGATAGATGGTCACCCTTCTATATACACTGGCAGAGGCACTTCTTATGAGGATTGCAGTCATTGGTGTCTAGCTGGTGCTCCTGATACTTGGAATGAAATCTTGTATGCTGTTTTACTAGGAAGTTAATTAATATTTCATCATCGTTTGTAAATCTAATTTATGTTTTTTAGTCCCATTGAGGATACAAGACTTGTGAATTTGGATTGTAGACATAAAATTTGTTATTCTTACTTTGTCCTTTTTTTTTTAATCAAAATGGAGAAATATTATTAATTCAAATTAGGGAAAGTGGTTCCCTCATCATCCATACAAATGATATTATCTAACAACAGAAAAGACGAATTCAAAATAACTATATCAAAATCTGCATAATAAGCTCTACGTGCAAGAAGGTCGTCACATTTATTAGCCTCGCAATCGACAAAAACTACTTCAACTTGTCAATAGTGGGCGTGAATGAGTGCGATAATGTATGCAATTGTCAGTTAGAGATGTGAAATAGGGGTAAAGCCACATATATGCATTATTAACAGTTTTCATGTCCCTAAAACCCAACCCCCTTAAACTTTTGGTCTGCAAATTTTCTCCTAGGATATTAAGTGACATTTTATATGCTAATTGTTGTTTCCCCGTATAAAATCTCTACATATCTTATCTGCCTCGTCACAAACAGATACACGGATCGACATAGTTTGCATATTATAGTCTGGAATGCTTGCAAAGAATGACTGAGCAAGAGTGATTCAACTTTCGTTCTACAAATTTTCTACTAAGATATTAAGTGACATTTTCTATGCTCATTGTTATTTCCCTATATAAAATCTCTACATATCTTCTCTTCCTCGTCACAAACAGATACAAAGATCGACATAATTTGCATATTATAGCCTGTAATGCTTGCAATGGATGACTGAGCAAGAGTGATTCAACTGTTGGTCTGCAAATTTTCTCTCATGATATTAAGTGACATTTTCTATGCTTATTGTTGTTTCCCCACATAAAATTTTTACATATCTTCTTTGCCTCATCAAAAACAGATACAAGGATCGACATAGTTTGCATATTATAGCTTGGAATGCTTGTAAGGGACGACTGAGTAAGAGTGATTCGAACAACAAGAGAAAACGTGCTAGCTTTTCAAGCACTTAGCTTCTTCTTCATTCTATCAACGATAAAAGTAAATAAGGTTTTTTCGATATACATTGGTGAAACATAGGTGCACCCAAATATATGCACAAGTTTGTGAAAATCAAATTATATAGATTTATACGATAATTGTGGTTTGTGTGATTTGATATATGTTAATCGGTTATGATGAATTCCGACTAGGCTTGACATGACAAAGATGTTAATAGATATGCTAATTAATATAAAATACATTGTAACATATAGTCAAAGAATCCAAATGTATTTTTTTAAAATTGCATTTTTTTAACAAAATGTCATATTGGAGAGATTTCAAATACATTGTAACATATAGTCAAATAATCCAAATGTATCGCAATATAATATTGTTATGGAAGAGAATTCAAATCCGCCATAACAATGTGAGAGAATTCAAATCCGCTGTAACTTATAGTCAGAAAATCCAAATCTGTAGAAATATAATGTTATTAAAGCGAATTTGTAACAAAATTTCACCAACGTCAAACCATCGTGATGATGTTTATCAACGAAGAGCATCGAAATCGATAAAGCAATATCATCAGAACGAATCTAACCCCATCGCTATATAAAATTACGAGATTTAAATTGTTCGCTATATAATGTTACGAGAGAGAATTCAAATCCGCTATAACTAAGAGAATCTAAACCCATCACGATGATTTCATTAGAGAGAATCACCGGGAAAGAAGGCCACTAAAGCAAGCTCTTTAAACCATCTATAAACAAACAAATAAATTTACTTGATAAAAAAATCACATTTTTTTTATTTAATAAAAAAAACATCACATTTTAATATTCTTAAAACTAAAACCTATAAAATCTTATATAAATTAAATAAAATATTTTATTTTTGTTGCAATTTATTTAATATTCTTGTACGGGTAAATTGGCTAACGAAGGTAATAAGAATGAGAGAAATATTAATTATAAATTGAAAAATCATGAGATAAAAAGTGAGCACATTGATCTTATGAGAAATATTAGTTATATTGAGAAATCATGAGAAAAGTAGTGAACATATTGCTAACATGAGTTATTGTAGTGGTACAACTTATACACACTGTTCTCTTTTCAACTAAAAAATGAAAAATTTTACATGATTTCTTGATGTCGTTGATGAAATGTCTTATTTCATTCTTTGAAAAATATAGAGAAAATAAGAAAAGTCCCGTCTAGTAGTTTCGCTTTATCCTTCATAACGTGTTGGGCTAGCCCAGAAAAGAATCCAAATCCATAAAAAGTAATGTCATCGGAGAAAATCCAAATCCACCCCTACCTCCTTGATTAGTGTCATGTCAGACACAAAAATCTAGCTCACGCTCCACTTTCAACACTCAAAACTAATCACCATCTCTCCTCCTTACACGTTAGCTCCACTTTCCCCGATACACCGATAGATCAACAATAAAAAAAATCAAAGAGGAGCGTTTACCCACACTCCTAATTGTAGCGTGAGTATCACAACTCAACTACTGCCAACATAAACTAGCATATTTTGAGGTATATCTTCTTTTAAATCGTAGAGAGAGAGAGAAGAGAGAGAGAGAGAGCGAGATTTTGTTGCGCCTCCAGGTCACTCTTTATCCGTCGTCGTTTTGGTCTGCGGATCCCTACCGTGCCGTTACGAATTCCGAAGCTGTTCGTTGCGGCGATCAATTCCGAACATGAAGGTTTTCGTGAAGACTCTTAAAGGAACTCACTTCGAAATCGAAGTGAAGCCACAAGACACGGTTTCATTTTCCCCTAAACTCTTTCTTTCAACAAAATTGAATTTCGTTTCGAATTTTCGGTTTCTCTTCGTTTCCAGAATTGCGTTTTGTTACTTGATCTGTGACTCTTACGATGTGCGAGAGTACTGAATTTGATCGCTGATTAGGGTTTAGTGTTTTGCGTGTTTGGTTAATTATTGACTTTTGTTGTCGATGTGAATTTTTTATTACTTGAACTTGAAATTCAGCTTTTCAAAGTGATAATTAATAATATCCTTGTGGTATATAGAATATGTTGTTGAGTTAATGAATTATTTTATCGTAATTGGAACATTCTCTGGCAAAGTGTTTGCTGTTATTGATGGTTCTCGGGATGCTGATTTTTAGTGGGAAATTTGTTTGAAAAGTTTTGGGTTATTGGCACATGATAGTGAATAAGTTCTACATTGACACTGTTTGGAGCATTACTTCCTAGGAATATCAAATCTGTTTGTGCTATTTGAAAAATTCTCTGCATATGTACTAGGTCTGCTTTCTGTGCTATTCATATCCATGGGAATTTCAATAATTGAGCATATATGAATTTTATGCACTGCTAATACTGACACTGGCATCAATAACCAAGTTAATAATCACTGTCCTTGCAATTCTGGGGATACACTTTATCTAAGTAATGTGTGTTTTCTGTCTCTTTCAAGGTTGCATGTTTCTAATAGTTGAATTTTTGTAAACACTTCACCCCACCCAAATGTGAAATTATACACTGCAAATTGTCATTGTTTGATCTTCTAGTTATGTGGATTTCGTGATTAACTTTCTACCGTGTTGCTTTTATCCTGAACCACAATAGTTTTAGTTTTTCTGCTACATTAGTTGTACTAATTGCAAACATTCTCTGCAGATTTCTGAAGTGAAGAAAAACATAGAAAATGTTCAGGGTGTAGATGTCTATCCTGCTGCACAGCAAATGCTTATTCATCAAGGGAAAGTTCTGAAGGATGGTACCTCCTTGGAAGAAAATAAAGTAGCCGAAAATAGTTTCATTGTAATTATGCTTTCAAAGGTAAACCCTTTTAAAAAAAAAACTGTATTGATTTTGAACTTTTAAAACATGTCCCTTTATTTTCTTGCAAACACAGTTTTTAAACTACTTCCGTTTTGCAATTTTATTTTATTTGGGTTTGTTGGTGTTTGGAATCCCATAATGCCAGTTGAAATACTAGAATTTGGAGTGGTTACGATCTATCATAAATTGCATGTTTTCCCAATTTCCCTGTTACCTATGTGTCTGTGGTTTTGCCTGTTTATATATAATTGGATGATGAGATCCCTTGTATTTTAAAGGTAACATGTGCACTATTTGAATTCATCCACCCTAACATAACGGGAGTTGTTTTTGTTGACTTAAATCAATGAGAAATCATTTTTACCTTTTCAATTCTTATTGCTCATTATATTCATTGATTCAGTACTAAACTAGAACTGTGTTCTTAAAATATGGCAGAGTAAGAGTACACCTGGTGAAGGGTCTACTGCTTCAAATGCACCTCCAGCAAAGGTGAGATAAGTTTGCTGTGTTATGAATATTCTTAATGTTACCATCATTTTTGTCATCTTTTCTGGAATATAGTAAGAAAGATATTTCCATTTCCAGGATCTGAAAATAGTATCCAACAATTGTATATTCATTGCAGGCCCCACAGACGAGTGCAGCTCCTACTTCAACCCCCACAGTGTCTGTATCACCTCAAGCTCCTGCTGTCACTGCAGCACCGTGAGTGACTTTTTTACATGACATTTTCTTGAGTTGTTTAGATAAATTTGGTTCAACTATCTGTTCATATTGGTTCTTTTTAACCTCTGAAGCCTCATTTCAATTTGACAGGCCTGCATCTGTTGCTGCGCCTTCTCCAGCTCCAGCTCCCACTCCAGCTACGGCTCCTGCTCCTATATCTTCGGCGACTGCTACGTAAGTATTCTGTTTACTTCAATACTTTGAATTTGGTCTTTATAGTTCATGTGATTTTGCATATTGAAAATGGAAATTCTACAATTATATTGATTACTCAAAACTCTTGCTAAAAGTATTATTATTTTTTAAGCAGGGAAGGTTCCGATGTCTACGGGCAGGCGGCATCCAATCTAGTTGCCGGTAGCAACTTGGAGGAAACAGTTCAGCAAATCCTAGATATGGGTGGAGGAAGCTGGGATAGGGATACTGTTGTTCGTGCTCTTCGAGCTGCCTTTAACAACCCTGAGAGAGCTGTTGAATATTTGTATTCAGTAAGTAGATTTTAGATGTTGAATTTCTTTATGATACATATCTGCTTTATGTTTCAGTTACCAGTTTGGAATTCCTGCTATCGAATATATCTTCTATCAGTGGTTTGAGTCTTACATGACATTGTCTTGCTTTGTTGCTTTTTATTTACATTAAAATATAATTAATAAATTTAGGGTATCCCTGAACAAGCTGAAGCTCCAGCAGCGTCCCGAGTGCCTGCAATTGCACAACCTGCGAATCCTGCAGCTGCAGCTCCTCAAGCAGCACAACCTGCTCCTGTTACCTCAAGTGGACCTAATGCTAATCCTCTAGACCTCTTTCCCCAGGTATCTATCAATGTTTTTTTACTTACAAATATAATTTTTGTGTGGTATACTTAACTCTATGTTACAGGGCCTCCCAAATATTGGTTCTGGTGCTGCTGGTGCCGGCACTCTGGATTTTCTTCGGAACAGTCAACAAGTATTCTTTTTTTCCCCTTTGCCCGCATTTGTACAGAAGTTATTACTTTATAGGTATGTTCTAAATTGAGTGATATTTTTTTTTTCCATTTTCATTTCAGTTCCAAGCATTGCGAGCTATGGTGCAGGCAAATCCACAAATATTGCAGGTTTTCTTCTTCACCTTGGTAACGTATTATGTCTTATATATATAATCTTCTTCTGGATTCCCTGATTCTTGTTATTGCTGCAGCCTATGCTACAAGAACTTGGCAAACAAAATCCTCATCTCATGAGATTGATTCGAGATCATCAAGCTGACTTCCTTCGCCTGATAAATGAACCAATGGAAGGTGGTGAAGGGTGAGGGCCAGCTTTTGCTGCAATTTTAATTTTATTCGATTCTGTAGATGGGAGTTGGTGATCGTGTTATCCTTTTTACTTGTCAATGTATATCCATTGGCTTACTTTTTTTTCTTTCAACACGCTTTAGGAACCTATTGGGACAGATGGCTGGTGGCATGCCCCAAGCAGTAACTGTCACCCCTGAGGAGCGCCAAGCTATTGAACGTGTAAGTTTGACTTCTTTACTATATGATGCATTAATGGCTAGACATTATTTTCTTGCCTAAGCCTATTAGGACAATGAAAACACCAGTTTAAAACTATGTAAACCTTTCTATTGTATTTTCTTGACTGTTGTCCCCTACATATGTTGATCGAGTCTGTCAAGAATAATGGCATCTGTTCAATTAGCATTATACATTTGTTAACCACGCTTTGTGCATAATTAGTTCAAATTTGGCTCACCTTTTGTTCCTCGGAAACATGAAGGGTATTTTTTTTTTTTCAATTGAGTCATAAGCGGGTTTGTGTTCGGTGAAAAATTTTAGACTGATATTTTTGGACAGAAGTTGCTGTTTCCTATGAACACCTATGGTTGATTACCCTACCTCTTACTCTGTATTTTGTATTTTCTGTTGCAGCTTGAAGCAATGGGTTTCGATCGTGCTATAGTATTGGAGGTGTACTTCGCGTGTAACAAAAATGAGGAATTGGCTGCCAACTACCTTTTAGACCACATTCATGAGTTCGACGAACAATGATTCACTTTCCAATTATTTTTCGTTATCTTTTCTCTCGGTGGACCTTTTTAAATTTTTATACTTGGTGTTTAATGAGGTAATGATGCTTTATAACACGACAATTTCAACTTGACTGTGGACAAAAGGGATGTTTTTTATCTTCTCATTGTCGCCCTTGTTTTTATTTTATCATTTCCTCTCCATTGAGGATTCCTTCTCAGTATTCATATACATAGTTGTTCGCTTTTCCGTATTATTAATTTTGTGCATCCTTTTACCATTTCAATAAAATAGGATTCGGTTAAACTATTTTATTTACAGTGTCATCTTTCCTTACTATTCAAATAATTTTTTTTAAAATTAATAGTACAATTTTTTTTTAACATGTTATTTTTTATTAAAAACCATATAGGCAATCACGTTAGTGTACATCTTCACGCGAGCCATCATTTGTAGAAAACTTCAAAGTTAACCATCAATAACTACTAATTTTGGTTGAATTTTTTTCTAAGTAAATTTACCTGTAAAATACAATATAATTTAATAAAAAAATATATTATATAATACAATAAAATACATATGTAATTTAATACAATATAATTTAATAAAAAAATATATAAAAGCGAAGATTAACATGACAAATTTTACTTTATATCTTTATTCTGATATTTTATACAAAATACTTATTTTATATTTTTTTAAAATAAAAAAAGAAAAAAGATTATTCTGATATTTTATACAAAATACTTATTTTATATTTTTTTAAAATAAAAAAAGAAAAAAGATTTCCGCGTCATTTTATTCAACTTGAGTACCTAAAAACAAACTTTAAAATGAGTTTTTTAAGATATCAATTTGTATTTTATGTACCAAAAAAATGTAAAAAATTTTTTCGATACATGTGTTCTAGAAAATTTGATCTTTTATGTACCAGATTTTTTTTTAAGTTTTCCGATATATAAACGTGTTTTAGAAAATCAAACTTTGTGTATCGGAATTTTTTTTTCAAGTTTTTAAGCACACAAATGTGTTTTAAAAAATTTGAACTTTGCATATCAAAATGCGTTTATGTATAAAAAAAATTCATAATACAAATATGTTACAGAAAATTTGAAAATTTTCTGAAACACAAATATTTACAGAAAACTTAAATCTATTATTCTGAATTTTTCTTCTAAATTTTACTAGATATAAACATGTATAAAAAAATATAAAATTTGACATTTAAAATAAAAATTATATTTTTATTAAAATATGGAGGTAGGGTTATAAATTTAAAGATATAAAGTAAAATTTTCATAAACATGTTGGTGTTTGTCATTGTACCGGTAATAAATCAAATAGAATAAGGGTAGTGTGTCGTTCAATTAGCTTCTTGCATAGTTGTTTCGGCTTTATCAATCAAATGCAATCAAATGGATATATTATTTTTTTTATTAAATATGTTTTTTATTTTAAACTTTTTTCTGACTCAATATATTTAGTCTATACAGAATTATATTTTTGCTTGTAGTTTTTGTACTTATTTTTTGCTAAGTATGCTACAAATTTAAATTTAAAAAATGCTTTTAGTCTCTGATAATATATAATTTTATTATTTATAAGAACAGAAAATGGGTTCAAAAAAAAAACAATGTAAGTTGGCTCAGTTAATAAATAGTGAATTTATAGGGTGTGGGTTCAATTCTTATATTGATGTGATGATTTATTTAATGAGTGATATGTAAATACTTCTATCAGTAATATTTGAACTTTGAGGTTTATTTTGACTCTAATGAGCGCATGAAACTCAATTCATTTAAATATTTTTTAATTAAAAAAATTTAAAAAATAAATTCGAAACAAATAGTTCTCTTAAAAAAATCAACACAATTATATAAACAAAAAAAGATGTTCAATCCTTTTCTTTTTAACAAAAAGAAATTGAGATGTATTAGTAGTGTAAACTAATTTTACAATAAAATTTAAGGAGAATCTTGGATAACACAAAACTACCACACTTTGTAAGAATATTTTGAAATTAGTGTCATGAAATTAATGACATGACAACTTTTCTTTTTTGGTGATTTTTCATTTGATGCTCTTAAATTCTAAAATTTTAGGCAAAATATCTCTAAGTATCATTTAATTTAGTTTTAGACAATAATTCAGTTATTTTTTATTCGATTTGATTTTCTATGTCTAAAATGTCAACAATAATATTTCTTTTTAAAGAAAT
>JBBPBP010000001.1:15830774-15847054 GCA_037974735.1 Cicer chorassanicum
TTCATCATCATTCTCAAACAAAATAAATAAAATTTATTATCAATTTCAAAAAAATTTATATATTTATCAAATTCATAACTCAAATCTTCAAATAAATTCATCAAGTAAAAAACTCACACTTTAATATTTGATTACCAGATCTCAAAGAAAATAACTTCTTTTTTTTTATTCTTCACCAACATTAAATGTGAATTACTTATTTAATGATTTGATGTTGTTTTTGTTGAAAATGATAATTAATTTTATGAATTTTATTTGAAGTGACGATAAATTTTTAAATTTTTTGTAAAATAATGATAACTTTGTTAATATTTTAAAATATAAATAATTAAATTATTATTTAAAATTAAACATATAAAAAAAAGAAGATAAATGACAGTATTTACTTTACGAGTAAGTTTCTGTAAAAGTTTTAGCCAGCGGGTAAGATATGAAACAATACGAGTATGATTGGTGACCATGATTAGACTAGGCCCAATTAGAGAAGATGGGCTTTAATGCAAAATGCTCGAACATTGTACCACAAACCCCACTAAGTTTACCAACGGTTAACGTTTTTTACTCTCTCACCTCTCTGTGCATTTCAAGTGTTTTTGTTTTGATTTAACAACGCTTTGAGTTTTTAACCTCTCACACACCGCATTCACAGGAAACATTCCTTCACACAAAAACCATATTCACCTTTTCATCAACCTTTCCCAAAAAACCTAAAGACTCCCTTTCTAATCCTTTTTGACGTTTAATCAATGCTTCCCAATTTTTTTTTTAATCTTTTTTCACAAAATAAAGAAAAAAGAATTGCTCGCTTGTTTTCGTTTTTAAATATAAAAAACGAATTAAATGTTGCGGTGAATTGAAACTATGGTATTTGGTGGATCCGTTATGGAACATTCGGATTTAGCGGTTGATTCGCCCCTTTCTGCCATAGCAGAAGCTTTTGAAGAGCTCGCAAAAAAGGTTAATGAAAGGAAGAACGAACAACAACATATTCGGTTGGATATATTTTGCGAAACCGCTTCTCTTGTTTCTATTCTTTTTCGTTGTCTTGGCCTTGCTTTCAAATTTGCTGAAATGGAATACGTTGCCAAGGTACATATATGTATAATTATTTTCATTCATTTATATATTATTTATTGTGATTTTGTATTCGGTAATTGATTTGTCTTATTTCAATGGTTGAATTAAATGTTGAGCACTTATACAAATGATTAGTAATTGCAAGCCCCTTAGGTATGTTATTTTTTGCTTGTATATATGAGAAATTTACTTTGACATGGAAGTCATGTTACCCTATACACAAGGATTTATTTATGTGTGTTATTAGAGAAGATTGAAAGATTAGACGAGATAAGATTAGGAATAATATCATTATTAGAGAGAGTTGAGGTTATCACCTATCATAAAAAATGTTTTGGAAATCGGCTTAGGTGGTTTGTTATTTGGATAATTAAGGAGAGTATATCAGAGGCAGAGGAAAATCTAGAAAAATATAAAAGAAATTATTAAGAAAGACTTAGAGATTTATGAGTTGGATAGAGATATGATATGTTATAAATATTATGGCGTCGTTTCATCTTCTAGCCGACTATACTTATTAGTGGGATAAAGCTTGGTTGTTGTTGTATGTGACTAAAGAAGATTAGTATTTAATGACTATACTCAAGGTTTTAAATTGAAATAGAGTTGTGATCCTTGATATTGTGGAGAATGACTCTCTAATGTGTGTGGTGTGACTTAATCGTGGTCGCTTTGTTGTTGCAGTGGAGTCATAAAAAACTTTGATGTCATGGTATAATAGTAGTTGCAGAACTTTTTTAAAATACTTAAGAGTTTTATGACACTTCAATATGCAGGTTATTTTTTGGTTTATAAAATCAATTGCTTTGATATTACTAATTTCTGGTCTAGTTAGTATTCAGGATATCATGTGTTTCTTTGCTCCAAAATTTTCAACTTTTAGTTTATGATGTTTTCCTGGCTCTTGTTCTAATGATGTGAATGTATGATGATTGATATCTCAGCTACATGCACTAGTGGAAGCATCAAAGAGGTGTCATACTTTACAAGAAATAATTGACCTTGATGTCGCCAATGACACGGTGAAAACATCAGGAAGCTCTTCACGTAACCTACGCAGAGTTCGACAGGGTCTTGATCTCGTTAGAGCTATATTTGAACAACTTTTGTCAACTGAGTATGAAATCCTAATTATGCATCTATCTTATTTTGTCTTTTGAGAAACTCTTTTTTTTGGGTGGGGTGGGGAAACTCTAATTTGATGATAAAGTATCCAAGTTGTTTACTTTCTTATCAGATTTGGTTACTTTAAACTCAAATTAGATGTTGAAATATCCATGCTGCTTACTTTTCTATAAAATGTGGTTACTTTATGTGCCTGAAATAGTATTGATGACATTTGATTTATTATTTGATATTTTCAGTGATATTTCTCTGAAAGGAGTGGCTTCAACAGCTTATGGAGAGGTTTGTGCACCGTATCACACATGGACCGTAAGAACGGCTGTATATGCTGGGATGTATACACTTCCGACGAGAGACCAACTTTTTCTCAAGCTCAACGAAACAGGTAACTAACTTGCATTGTTTTGTTATGTTCAGTGGATATTGAATCATACGTACAATGCGTTTATATGGAGATAATTTGAAAAAGCTATTCCTTATATTGGTTAATACTTGTTGAATCCCATTTAGAATTTAGGGTAAATAGTCATTTTTGTCTATAAATGTATTAGTTACTATCACTACAATTATTGAATGTATCAAATTAGTATTGAGAACGTTGCACAAGGAGAAATAAGTGAAAAGAATCTACATTTTTTATAATTTACAAATTTTTGTGTTCAATCATTTAACAATAATGCTTAACAATAAACCACAATATGATATGAGACATACATTAATATTATGTATCAACTATTAAGTACCGTTTTGTTAAAGATAAACATAACATCAATATTATGTATCAACTATTAAGTACCCATTTTGTTAAAGTTAAACTTAACATCGACTGTGTCATGAATAAGGTTTAAGAAGCCAACACGAACTCATAATTTGATATATCAAAAGACATCTAATTTATTTTTTTTACTTTGACATATCTACATAATCCACTTATGATTTGTATGTAGAACAATTTTTTTTAAATACATATATTTAGAAAATGAATTATTTAAAATATCTTCTGCCATGTAAAATCTCATTTGAAAATTGGTCTGATCTCTTCATTCTGAAAAACAACTTCAAGTCTCCTCTGACTCATGCTATATATATATATATATCAACTTGATATTCTTTTTAACTATTGTGACAATATTTCAGATATTGAAGGACCAAAATGACCATTTACTTTAAATTGTGAGACAACCTAGATGGCCCTTAATTTAAGATGTATTCCAATTTATGAAGAACCATTCGATTATTTTATTTAATTGTTTCCCAAAATATTATCTAAAACCTTATTGTGTTGTGAAACAAATGGATTTTTTTTTTGTCTTATAAACAAATGGATATTTTGGTATAAAAAACAAAGGATTTATTCTTTTGCAAGTTAGATCAATCATGTTACTATTTAGATATTATTTTCTTGTTCGAATCATTCATTTTACAAAGACATGAGCTTCATCATAAATGTTATTGCAGAGCAATCAGCTGAGAAGAAGATGAGAAGGTACATTAGTGCATCACTTCCAGTTATAGAATACATTGATAAATTGTACCTTTCGAGAAATATTGTGTTGGACTGGTGAGTTCATATAAAGAGATAAATTTGAAGAAGAAATCAAATGCTAGGTCTGGTTGTTAGAAGATAGTGATGTGGCTCCATTGATATAACAATACACATGCTTCATTTTTTCTTATAACCAATATGTACATTTAATTATGTCAGTTTCTTAGCGGTTGTTTGGAGCTCTTTAGGGAGATGTAAAAAATAGGGTTTTAATAAAATGATTATATTGATGTGGAAAGATACAATGATTTTTAAATTCTTTTAAACAAATAATAATGCAATGTGTTATTCAGTGCATTATTATCAGAAATATCAAATTGTTAATTCTCACTATTACAGTGATAACAGAAGGTGTTTGGATCTTCTAGAGTAGTTGGACAGTATAGCAACTCTTAGGTTTAGAGAGAGAAATTATATCTCTAGATCTAACCGTCCTTAAAGATGTTGTATTGTCCCACATTTATTCTAAGAATAACTTTTCAATAATACAGTGATTATAATGATTTGAAAAATTGATTTATATTTGAAATTCATGTGAATCATTTTTGAAATTGTTGGCTATAACTAACTATATGTGTTTGGTTATAGATGTAGTAAAAGTTATTATACCCGAAATAAAATTATGTACCCTTTGCAAAAGATTGTTTATAAAAAGGAACACAGGTATACTTTATACTAATTACTAATTAGTTGATTATCATCTAAAGTCAAACTATATTATTTGATAAAACTCTCATTTTAGTTAAAATCGTTAATACAATTTCACAATAACAAAATTTAAGCCACTATAATTAGTTTAGTGGTGAGATATTTAGGTGGTATGTATGAGGTCTTAAGATTAAACCTCATGAAATCCACACAGAAAATATCCATAATAACGAAGGGGTTAGATTGGTATATACATTTAAGAAAGGGGTGTATTTTGATTATTTTTCTGAGAGATTTTTTAAGTTATATAAATGTAAAATATCAAAAACTATCTTTTAACTCAATAATAAAATAAAAAAAAATCAAATTTAAATATGCTTACTCGAGTTTATTCCAACTTAACCAAATATTTTTTTTATTTGAATTCAACTCATAATAATGCGTCAATTTTAAAATATTTGAATTTGACGTTTATTGTACTTGGAATAATTAAACTTTACATTTATGTACAGAAGATATTCAATTTACATAATAAAAAATACACATGCTTACAAAATTCTAAAAATTTATAGGTTATTAATGTATGTTTGTAATCCAAACACAATTTTGTGGGTAGAAAAATAAGTCATAATTTTGTTTGGTGGGACTAGTGTGAGTTGTGGTGGGTTCAAGACACAACACGAAGGTTGAGGAAGGGTTCGCGGGTCTAATGGGGCGATGGTGTGAAGGGTCGGTGATGGAGGAAGATTTTGGGTAATGGTGAGAGAGATGAAATGTTGAACTTATCTATCCTTAACTTTCCTCTTGCTATTTTTTCTATCTTCACTCTTCCTCATTTTATTTGAAATTACTAACTATTTATTTTAATATGCTCTATTTTATTGATTGAAAATGAACTAATTTCACTAAATTATTTGAATCTTGACAAATTTAAAGAGAATGAGTTGAAAAAAGTGTTTTGAGAATTATTGCTAATATTGCTGGAGGTTAAAAAAGAGCAAGTATATGTCAAGAAATATGAAGTGCAATGATCGATCGCTCGCTGAGACTGGTTTTGTTATATTCCTATGTTGAGAGTATTTTTAAACAACCAATATAATGTTAATATCGTGAATATTACGCTTAAGGTAAGAATTATATTCATAATTTTTTATTATTTGAATTCTTAATTCTGTTACTTGAGCTACAAAGTCAATCTTATATTTCAATTTTTAAGTTGAGTTTACTATGTAACAAATAAAGAAATTTCTTTTGATTCTACTCTATTTTTTTCTCACTATTTTGACATTGATTGAATCCTTGATTATTAATGAAATACATTAATTTTTCTTCAAAAAATAGTAATGACGTATTAAGAATGAACAATCATTTTAACCTTTACATCAAATCCTAATACACAATTTCTACCAATTTTCGTGTTCAACAATCTGCGATCATATCTCGAGTTCTACACACTTGTTTTCGGTAATTCAACAGCCTAACTTGTATTTCGGAACGTCATCTTTCATCTCGTTTTGGAATCCGCCGATTCTGAGTTTCGTAGCTCTATTTATCGCGTTCTCCAGCAATACGCGATTTTGGATCTAATCTGTAAGTTTTCAACCTAGAACGATCCTTACAGTGATTCATGAGAATAGGATCATATCATTTGGTGATCGATGTCTATAATAATCAATGAATGTATCAAAATCCTAAAAACATCCTCAATGTATTAGATGTTATTTAGTTTAACCTACAAATGTATATTTTGTAAGTTAATTTAACTTAGGAATAAAATTTTTGTTTGTCAGTTTAATTCATAAAATTACTAACAAAATACGTATTAAGAGATATTTATGAATTTTATGATTACTTGTTGATAATAAGATATTTATGAATATTATAGATCATGGCACACAAATACAGAATAAAATAAAAATATTGTTAACAACAGATTCAATAATGCACTATTTTGAACACATAATCTTTAATTGGTTGAAAATAAAATGAGCATCATTAATTATTATTTCTGAAAAACATATTCGATAGTAAAATTTGCAACAATTTATAAGTATCGAACTAGGATGAAGGAGTTGTAAACTCACCAATAAATGTGCACTGGTTATAAAGTTGTATTTATCGAACATAAATAAACAAAAGATTTGCTTCGGTGAGGTCGTTGGGCAATAACAACAAGAGGCACTATTTTGTATATAAAAAAAGAAAAAGAAAAAGAAAAAAGTGAGCAGTAGAGCTTGCAACAACAATCAACTCTCCTTTCCTCGTCGTCTCCGCCCCCTCTCCTTCTTCATATCTCTCATTTCAATTTCATTCCAATCTCATTTCCATTTCATTTTCACATTTCCAAAATGAACGCACATTGTTCTTCTTCCTCTTCGATATTCTCTATGGCTTCTCCTTCTCTTCGCAACTCAACAACAACACTTTCATTCTCAACTCTCATCCTCCCCCGTTCCTCATCCCCTCGCCGCCGACCTTCTTCCTTCAAAATCCAAGCCAAGATCCGCGAAATCTTCATGCCCGCACTCAGTTCAACAATGACTGAGGGTAAAATCGTCTCCTGGATTAAATCTGAAGGCGATACTCTCTCTAAAGGCGATAGTGTCGTCGTCGTTGAATCCGATAAAGCTGATATGGACGTTGAAACGTTTTACGATGGAATTCTCGCTGCTATTGTTGTTAATGAAGGTGAAACTGCTCCCGTTGGTGCTCCCATTGGTTTGCTTGCGGAGACTCCTGAAGATATCGCTGAAGCTCAAGCTAAAGCCAAATCCGTCAAATCCGCTTCCTCTTCTTCGTCTTCTCCGCCAATCGCGGATACTCCTCCGGTGAATTCTCAACCTCCTCCTCCCCCGCCGGCGGCGGCTAAGTCTGTTTCCGATGGTCCGAAGAAAATTGTGGCTACACCTCAGGCGAAGAAGCTTGCGAAACAGCACAAGGTCGACATTGCATCGCTCTCCGGGACAGGTCCGTTTGGCCGGATCACGCCGGAGGATGTGGAGGCTGCCGCCGGGATTACACCGTCGAAGAGTAATGTAGCTCCGGTGGTGGCGACTCCTACTCCGGCGGCGTCGGTTCAACCAACAAAATCAGCTGCTGCTGGTTCTTCTTCTGCTGCTTTGCTTCCAGGTTCCAGTGTTGTTCCTTTCACGACGATGCAATCTGCTGTTTCTAAGAATATGGTGGAGTCTCTCTCTGTGCCTACGTTCCGTGTTGGGTATCCTGTCACCACTGATGCTCTTGATGCTCTCTACGAGAAGGTATGAATATGAATTATTATATGATAGAGAAATGATATTTTGACACATAAATTTGAGAGCAAAAATAGAAAACAATGTGGATGGTTAATGCAATTTAAATTTGTGGTTAATTAGTGAATATGAAGTGTCTCAACTCATTAACCAGGAGTTTGACAAACTAATTTTTAGATGTTCAAATGGACATAATATTCATTTTAACTATCCAAATTATTATATTCAAATATACACAAATTTGAGGTTTTCAAATAGACATGATATGAATCAACCACAATTTTCGTTCAAATATACAACTGAAAATTGTGATTATTAATTAACATTCAAAATCGTGATTAATTGTGTTTTGTAGAAGGTTAATGAGTTGCAACACCTTGTTGTATTCGTTAACCATTTACTAAATGTAATTAACTATCTATTTGAAATGCATTAACCAGACATCTAAATTGTTGACAAATTTTGTTGTCCCATTTTGTGTCAAACTAACACAACTCTATGATATATGATTATGATGATGATGATGATTATGAATGGCATTGTTTGATTTTGAAATTTTGGTGATGGATAGTTGAGATTGAATGTTATTGTATTGGGGTTTTGAAATTTGATGTTGAATTTTTTGTTCAGGTGAAACCTAAGGGTGTGACCATGACTGCTATATTGGCTAAGGCTGTTGCTATGGCACTTGTTCAGCATCCAGTTGTCAATGCCACCTGCAAAGACGGCAAGAACTTTCACTATAACAGTAACATTAATGTTGCTGTTGCTGTGGCAATCAATGGTGGCTTGATAACCCCAGTTCTTCAGGATGCTGATAAGGTCTGTGAATTTAAATTTGTTTTTCTGTTTTTTTGTCCAACTTTTATTTCATTGGTTGATTGTTTTGGTGTTGTGTTGTAGTTGGACTTGTATCTTTTGTCTCAAAAATGGAAAGAACTAGTTGGAAAGGCTCGTTCAAAGCAATTGCAACCTCATGAATATAATTCAGGTTTCTTTAATGCTATTAACAATTTGATTTGTGTTACGTGAACATTTTAACCCGATATTAATTGTGTCTGGTTGCCTTCAGGAACTTTCACACTTTCCAATTTGGGTATGTTTGGAGTTGACAGGTTTGATGCCATACTTCCTCCAGGCCAGGTTAGTGATTGTTTCTTGGATTTTGAATTGTTAATTTGAGGAATTCTGACTTTTTGTCTAGCAGTTTGAACATTGTTTGGTTTTAAACTATCATTTATTTTCAGGGCGCTATCATGGCTGTTGGAGCATCAAAGCCTACTGTTCTGGCCGATGCAGATGGATTCTTCAGAGTGAAAAGTAAAATGCTGGTGAGTTATATGATATATATACTTTTCTTGCTGTTTATGCATTCATGCTTAGAACAATAGATGAAGTCTAGGTGAAACATAAACAAACACTTTTTGATAGAAATAGAGCCTTCTGTCATTGCACCATGATCATCATGTGAAGGCTTAGATTGCATTTGCATGGTGTCGCACTAGTAATATAATTTTCTGAAGGGTTAACTGTAGGTTCATAGTCTAAATTTTAGATTGTATCTGGGTGGTGTTGTGTTGTGTGAGTTTTTTTTTTTTTTTTCAAGAGATAACTCAATCAATATAGTATAAAATTTAGATCACATCTGCAAGGTGTTATACTTCATGAACGTATTTTTCTGCCGCGTGGATTCAGTGCTCTGTCTCAAATATTCGTCATAATACTTCTTTCTAATAATTTCTTAAATTTATTTGCTGGATTATGGTATTCACCGATGAACCCCTCCCGATGCACACAAGTGTGTCCTCTGAGTTTTCTGTTTCTTGAATTTCTGATTCCTTCCCCTATTACCTTGTGAACCAAAGCATTCAATGTTCAGAATGCTCCGTTCTTATCGGGCCTGAATCATATACTCTTTCTCTCTTGAAGAAATTATCATCTAGACTTTTCACTCTTCGTCTTGGATTCTTGTTAGCATTATAGCAATAGGTTTCACAGGAACCTTAGTCAGATAGTTCAATTGATTCATAGTGGCTAAGGTGCATTTTAAAATACCACATAGGCTGATGCCATAGTTTAACCACAACTTGCTTCTGCTAAGTTCCTCGACACAGTAAACAATTGAACTCGTTTCAAAGATGAAATTTCGACTTCCTATATTATATTCATCCACACACAGTACGATTACCACGGTTTTCTCTGTAGTCTTTTGTTTTGTGTTTTCCTTTTGAAAAATCTATACAAGTGATTCTCTGCAAACAAATTCCAATGCTTCTTTGGGGTTGTTAATCTTGAAACCATAAATTGGGAATGTCTTACAACCATCATGTTAAATGATATGTCATTTCTTTCATAGTCAGTTAATGGATATACTCTTCGAGTAGTGATTGCAGAGCAACACAAAATCCAGTTTGCTATATTTCAAACTTTTATGTTTCATTTTTTAAGCATTGACCTGTATCTTTTGATCTCGATTGTAGAAGTACTTACAGGACATATCCAATAAATGGTGTCATAGCACATGCATTTTTTAAGATGATATAATCTTAGTTGTAGATTCAAGAAAATAAATAATTGAAAAGTTAGAGATATGTCAATGAGCCTGAGAGACAATTTCTGCCTGAGCAAAAGTAGAAAAAAAGAGTATATGGAATGCTAAACAAATTTTATCACGGAGGTGAACATTTAATACAAGTCTCACGTTTCAGAGTACCACGGATCTATCATACAAGTAACAGAGAGATAGAGGAATGCGTCAATCATAAAATCAAAATAGGGTGGATGAAATGGAGGAATGTTTCCGGTGTGATGTGCAATAGAAAAACATCACTCAAGCATAAAGTAAAAAATTAGTCGACAGTTGTAAGATTTGCAATGTTGTATGGAACTGAATGTTAGGTGGAAAAAATCTAAAAAGTAAACTTTTAGTGTTGTAGTCTGTAGAGATGACAATATTACAATGCATGATTCATTGATTACGCAAGACAAAGTAGGACTAGAAATACAATCATTTTAGAAATACTAGGATAGCCTCCATTGTAGAGAAGATAGTAGAATCTTTATCTAGATATATATGATTATGGAGAAGACTTATAGAAGCTAGTGTGAGTATATCCCACCAAGCACCATCCAATAGTTAGAGATAAAGGGAGACCAAGGAAACTATATACCAAACTATTAAGAGGCAAGTTGTCTATTATTGGATCTAATATGTGACATCGATTGATCAATATAGTCAACTCTTCTAAGTGGGAAAAGGCTTGGTGGTGGCGGTTTGATTATATCGGTTGTTTTTTTGTCTTAAGATTTGCAAGTGATTCTAAGCATCCAACAATGAAGTTTATTTTCACAACCTAAAATTCAGAAGAAATAGTGGTTCCTTCTTATCCTATAAATGCACAGTTGCACTACCTTGTCAAAATTTATAAATTCAAGGACCTCACATGCATGATGCCTCACTTTGATGGAGAAGGGTAGAAAACATTTTTCTTGTCTTCGTCGGGCAAGCACATCTATCATGATTCATGAGAGAATTTAGTTCTTGATTAATGTTGTCATAAGAAGTACCTTGTCAAATACTGGTTCAGATTGGTCTCTTCTGTCAGTTTTTTTTATTGGAACCATATCAAATCATTGTTTTTTTAATTTATTTTTAAATTTCCCAGGATCTAATTAACTGGGTCTAAACTTTCCTTTTTCAGGTGAATGTTACAGCTGATCACCGAATAATTTATGGGGCTGACCTGGCTGCCTTCCTTCAGACATTCTCTAAAATAATTGAAAACCCAGAAAGCTTAACATTATAGTCATTCTTCACTTTGAGATAAATTTAGTTATACCAAACATTGTTTCTTGAGAAGCTGTTTGGCTTAATTCCTAAACTTTTGTACTTTTTCTTTGCTCTTGATTTTTGATTATTTTACTAGATCGATCTCCCGGGAATTCTTAAACTTTTGTATTTTTTCTTTGCACTTTCTTTTTGTTATATTTTACTAGATTGATCACATGTGTGATGCACGGGTCGTGATTGTAATAATATTTATGCACTTTGAGAAATCATAAATTAATTGTCTACTAATTTAATTGTCTATTGATGATGTTCAAATGTTTGATATTTAGATAAAAAATTCAAAGATAGATATCTAGAAAGAAAGAAATGTAGTTTAATTGTAGAACATAAAATTTTGGCCTAACATAAAACATTATGAATGAAAGGGGATGGATGAACCATCATTATAGTTACACTGCTGCGTGGTCGTTTCTGACCAATTGTTTTGCCAAGGAAATTAATGCCGCTGAACTGTATATTAACAATTGTCAAATAGTAAATAAGTTGTGATAGATTGTATATTTTTTACAAATGATATATTTCAATTTCAAAGCATGTAGGGGTTCCAACTCCAAATCCCGTCGTACTATGCTGTGTTGAGGTTGATGTCGTCGAAGACAGCTTTACCTGACTTTGGAAGGTAGAATACTAGAATTTCAATGCTGTGCTGGCTGTGAAATGGACCACTGTCTGCCAGTGCTGGAGCCAATTGTTTGACTTTAGTTATACTGATACCCAATGACCTACGCTAGTGGGTGTGGATCCAATGCTAGTAGTAGTATTAATCTTCTGGATAACAATAATAATACTAATAATAACTATGATGGCTTACTGTTCGTTAATCCTTTTCAATTAAATTAGTGCCCGGTTAAGTAAGCAACCTTGAATGAAAAAATAATAATTCGTCTGAAGAACAATCAAGCACTAGTATGTCATTATAATGTGGGACCTGCTCCACTCCAGTATAGTATACATATATTAGTGAAAAAATTATATATCTCTTTTAATTAACATAGTCATCATCATAAAATAAAAAAGTATTTTTTTCACTCCTTTCACTATTCTTCATTTTCTGCCCACCCCACCAACAACAACTGAAGCCACCACAAGCATCCCAATCCCAAGAGAGATGAAATTGCTCTATCAACTCAAATCTGACTCAACCTACCACCTTATTAATTAATCACACACAACAGAGGTTTTTGTTCAACCGAACTAAGATAAGAAGCTAAATAGAAAAGTATGGCTTTTGAAGATTGTTCTTCTGAAAAGGAGCTTCAGAAAGTCTCAAAGAGTTTTATTCCTCTTTCTGGTACTAGTCTTGCATCTTTGGAGTCTCTGTCACTTCCACTGGTATGGAGTTTACTGTATTTTTGAGTTTTGAAATTACTATGAATTTCTATAATGTGTTGTTTGATGGTGTGTTTGTTTCGTTAAGAACAGGTGCAGGAGGTTGTTCTTTCTGCAGATATGCAATGTGAAGAGTGCCAGAAGAGAGTTTCTGACATTATTACAAAAATGAATGGTGAGTCACTTTGTTTCTTACACTATCTTCAATTCATGTAAACTCATTCTTTGAGTTTTCTCGAAAGAATTAGCATATGTTTGGCACCAAGCTTCTATATCCTCTCTTCTATTTGCTTTGTTTGCAACAAGAGGTTAGAAAAGACATAGGGAGGAAAAGCGTAGTGGTCCTTATGTGTTTGCAAAGGTAGCATTACAAACATTTGATTATGAATAATGTTGATTAAGTATCAGTTGTAATGGTGTTTGTTTATGTTTCATTTTTCAGCAGAAACTGAGTCCATTGTGGTGAACGTATTGGAAAAGAAGGTGATACTTACTTTTAGGATATCATCAACAACAATTGGTAAAGAGAAAGTAATAATGTCAAAAAAAGTTACTCCAATCAACAACAGTAAAGCTCCCATTATCAAACGGATATTCCGGTCATTCGTAGTTTAACTTAACTACAAATTACTATCTGTGCATAAGATTCGGTTTCATTGATTTTCACAATTTGTACAGCACACACTCTTTGTAGTATTCATGATTTAATTTGTTTTCTAGTAGCTATTTTTTTTTTTTTAATCAAGAACTATTCTCCAATCTTTTTGTTTTCCATTTTTATTCAAATAAATAATTTTAGCCAGATTTAGTTTTTTTTCACATTTTATCTATGTTTTCGTTTGAACGTGACATAAGTTTTTCGTCATCTTAGATTTGACTGTAGTGTCGTTTATTTTTTCGTAATAAAAATGTGATCGTTATTAGCACTCTCTTCATTCATCATGTAACATACATACATTTCTGTTTTGGGATTTTTTTTGTATTTTAATGGTTTTGGTTAATAAAGAGTAGATGATGGTGGTGGTAGAGTTGATATTTTTTGAGTTTTTGAAATTTTGTGTTTTATGAGCTTTGGTTAAGAAGAGGATGAAGGAGATATGATGATGGTGAAGATGGAGATATGATGATGGAGAAGAGGAGGTATATTTGAAAGAAATTGGGATAAATAAAAGTTGTATTGCTGGAAGAAATTGGGAGAGTAATTTTTTCATTTTAAAATGGGACTAAATTATATTTAATAAACATTTTTTAATATAATATACTATATTTATTAAAAAACTTTTTACAAAATTATTATTAATGAAATAAAAATCGTATGATGATGTGGAAATCAATTTTTCCAAATCACTAATACCACATCTATGCCATGCTATAAATTTAAATAAAATAAAGAACTAAAAATACATTTAAATGAATAATAAATTAAATATCAGTATATTAATTTTGCTTATGTGTTGTGAGTTCCTTTTCTCAAGGATGCTTTTATTAGACTTTGAGAATAAGAATATGATGCTTCAGTCTTTTTCAGTGTTGGTTTAGGTAACAACGATCCAAATCGTAGCCATCAAGAGATGCTTCCCCTAGCAATGACACTCTGCTCAAGGGTGGATAAGTGTATTTTAGGTTAATTTGTTGGTCTTAACCAAATTTAAAGGAAAAATGACATTAATTTGAAATTTATAGCCAAACACATGCTTATAATAAATAAAATTTATTTTATTCTTTATGAATTCATTTAAAAAGATGAGTAGGAAGTAATATATTTATCGTGATTTTCTAGTACAACTTAAATTAAATTTGAACATTGTTTTAGAATCTAATTGCTTCAAGACATGAAACACATTCTCTACAGAATATAATGAAAATTTAACATTTTCACAATTGATGCAAGTTATTTAAATGTTTATAGTATAATTTATTTCCAAATATTTAATTTATTTATATTTTTCTTATTTACTTTTAAGCGAAAATATGAAACTCACATATGAATATAATTTATTTTAAAATTAAATTAATTCAAGCTTTTCACTTCTACATGGATTATATTTACCTTTTATTCAATAAAATTTAATCATAATTGCTCCTGCGGTCCCTTAATTTCGTTTCAGGTAACATTTCAGTCCTTTTTATTTTTTTCTCGATTTAGTCTTTTATTTGATTTTGAGTAACAATTTAATCGTTTATATCTTAAAATGTCAACAATGTTATCCTTTCTTTACAAAAACTTATAAAATTCATTAAAATCTTCAAACATAACCCATAAAATTCAATATCAATTTCAAGAAAATTCATATATTAATCAAATGCATAACTCAAATATTCAAATAAACTCATATTTTCATCTCCAACAAGATCAAATAAATAATGGAAATATGAGTTTATTTGAATATTTGAGTTATGAATTTGATTAAATTTGCGTTATATTGAAAATGATAGTTAATTTTATGGGTTTTGTTTGAAAATTTTGATGAATTTTTTGAATTTCTGTAGAAAATAATAACATTGTTGACATTTTAAGACATAAAAGATCAAATTGTTACTTAAAATCAAATAAAAGACAAAATTGAGAGGAAAAAAAAATAAATGACTGAAGTGTTACATAAAATTAACTTAAGGACTGCATCAGCAATTATCCATAAATTTTATATATGCCTTAAAATATATTAATTACTTATAAATATTCCTATTTGTAATTATTTACTTTTGTCAAACAATAATAATAATTCCTTTTTTATAAAGAATAATTGTAATATTTCACTTGCAAATAACATATAAATGTATATAAATCATTTTAAAAAAACAAAATGTTTAGGAATCAAATCAAATATCTGAGAATAAATTAATTGATTAACGAGTTTCAGTTAAAAATAAAATAAATTATTTAAAAAAATTCTGAGTTAAAATCAAGTCAAACATAATTCTTGCTCAAATTCTATGAAGATGGAATTTTCTTCATTGAAATTCTTTCATTTTTTTTCTTCAATTATAATGTCTCAACCATCAATTTTTGCTTCATAAAAAAATATCAATTTTTGGGGTTAGGATATTCTCCATCTCTCAAAAGAAAATATATCAATTACTGTAGTATTTGGATTTACAAATAAAATAAATGTATACATTATAATAAATAGTGATATTAATTACACACTTATACAGTAAAACTATAATAATAGAAGAAATGAACATGAAGGAAAACAAAGAGGATCCTGACTCCAAAATTTGCAACCCAAAAAAATTAAGAAATTTCAATCGAGATAGTCCTAATCCAAATTTTAATGTTAAAATTACTAAAATTCTTCTACCATCAATTTAAGAAAATAAAATACCAATGAAAATACATTACAATTCTAATTAATTTTAACATTAGGTCATTCAAAAAAGATAATTTAATAATTAAATCATTAATGCACTACTTACATAATTGACTTTCTTAAACATATATCATCTATTTAAA
>JBBPBP010000001.1:15847490-15868015 GCA_037974735.1 Cicer chorassanicum
TAAAAAATACTAGATTTTTGACATTTATACATAAAAAAACACGAGATAAATAGTTGTTATTGGTAAATATATAAAGAACAATGAATAAATATTTATAACTTATGCATAAAAACACATGACAAATGTTCAATAATGATAAATATAAAAAATCAGATGACAAATATTTGTCGCTTTTACATAAAAACACATAACAAATATTTGTTGTTTATCAATATATTAAAAAAAGTACCAAAGAAATATTTGTCATTAAAAATACGGCACAAATATTTCCTACTAATAAATATAAGAAATATGTTTCAAACATTTAACTCATTAACTATTTCAAATAGCGAATCTAAATATTTAATAAATTCTCAAATGACTTTCTAGACTCGAAATAACTGCAAAATGCATCACAACTCAATAAATACTTAGCAGAAGAGTCATCTGTCAAATAGGCCTATCAAAAAATGATTGAGACTTGAATCTATTAATAGTTTGTTACTCAGCTGCCTGTAAATCTGAAGAAAAAAAAATGAACAACGTGAAGGGGTAAGTCACAAATACTTAGTGAGAAGACAACAACCACTACCAACTAGAAGGGAAACACAAAAATGCATGAATAGTTGTTTTACAAATCTTGTGGCAATTATATTAAACAATACTACTTGAAATATAGATAATTCTCAAATAAAGTATACACATGATAAAATCATTAAACTTATAATTTAGTCGTTCAGGTAAAAACATTTAAAATCCAATTCATAAAGAAGTGAAATCAAACTGACCAACCTTAAAAAAAGTAACGGAAAATCAAACAAGTAAAAACATCAATTTTTTAGAACCAAGAGACGGCTTCATTTCATTGATAGTCATCTCCTCATAAGGGTGGTTTTTCCCTTAGGGATTACTTCATCTAACGGATAGCCATCTCATCTCAATTTCGCAACGCATCATAACGCATCAATTAGGGAACTTACATCTCGTTGATAACATTCTCCTATAAAGGATGACATTTCTCATAGGTGCGACTCCACCTAACGAGTAACTTTTCTCAATCAAAACGATGTAACTAGGTGCAACTACCTCCGTCAACGATTTCATAATTATAACAACGATTTTCAAAACATATATTTAAAGATCCTTTCATCGTAACTCGTGGAAAACATATTCAATTGTACATCAATTCTATATTTTAGTACATTATAACTCATAAATAAATCAAACTATAAACATATTATACAACAAATACCATGTAAATAAATAAAGGATAAAATCGGGAAAAATTAAAAGGTTGTGTTCCTTAATTTTTAAATAAATACGTTAGCATAAAAAAGGAGTAAAATAATAATTATAACATAATAAAAATATGTGATAGTGATCGTCGTCGACTGACAACTATGAAGAATTGGTTAAGTTTGTTTTCGAGCAACTCTCATATTAGGAGACAGATCCTCAGTTAACAACCCTAATTCTCAAGACTTTACAAAAATTATTCTAAAGTGTAGTTAATTATATGAAACCATAAAATCATTAAAATCTACTGCAAGCACTAAAGTAAGATTTTTAAACAAAACTACTTTTGTCTTGATCTTCATTTTTAGCATTAGAGTTTTGTATTTATTTCAAAAATCTCAATAAATACATTCAAAGAATGAATACTTGTCTCATTCTTTAACTCACTGATCACAGCCCCAAAATTGTATAACACTTGTAGGAGTATGATAAATTATGTTTTTGAAGACGTTATATATATATATATATATATTAATGAAATGATTAGTTTTGAATACTTATTATGATTTTTAATAATATTTTTATAAAATTAAATAAATATACTCTTCTAAATTTCAAATATTACAAAGGCTTAATTAGACTTTTGGTCCCCCTATTTTGGGTGAATCGCTAAAGTAGTCCCCCATTTTATTTGTCCCCAGTTTTAATCCCTCAAACAGATTTTGAGTCCAAATCATAATGAGTTGTCATTTTTAATGACGTGTCAAAAAATTGATGACGTGGCAGATGTCTATGTGGATTAAAAATTATTATTATATTATTCCAAATTAATAAATACCATTTATGATTTTAAAAGCTATTACTATATTTATTATTCTAAATTTAAAAAAAAACTAAAAATAAAAATAAAAATTCTGCCAGCACTCTAAAATCAAAAATAAAAATTCAGCCCCAATTTATCCAGCCCCAATTCAACATCAGCAATGCATGTGAACCATAATTCAACAAATCAGCCCCAATTCAACATCAGCAAGACATGTGAACCCTAATTCAACAAATCAGCCCCAATTCTTCTTCCCCTTCCGTTTTTGTCCTCTTCTTCTTCATCCTCTTCTTCATCTTCGTCACCAAGAACTCACTTTGATTTGTTGAATTAGGGTTTTGTAACCAGCCTTCTCAACAGCTTTCAAAAGCTCTTGACTCAACTTGCTCTCAACCCAACTCCTCATAGGACGAGGAATCTTGGAACCTTTGTAGGAAATATTGTAATCCTCTCTAAAAATACGCCAATCTCTCTATCTGTCATCTCTTCAGGCTTCTTCTCGCTCCAATGGCAGTCAACCCTCGTGTCAAAAGTATCGTACACATCAGCAGCAGCCTCCTTACGCCGCTGAGCATCGGCCTCCTCAGGCTTCTCCTCAATTCCATCCTTCTTCCTGATTTGATCGCGCATATCTTTCTCGTTCTTGGCAGCCAGCTTCTTCTGCTCGCGGCGATCCATACCAGCACGAAACCCTCGACCAAAGAGAAGCTGAACCTCGTGAGGATCTTGCTGAATTTTTATTTTTGATTTTAGGGGTTTAATTTTTAGTTTTTTTTTTTTTAAATTTAGAATAATAAATATAGTAATAGCTTTTAAAATCATAAATGGTATTTATTAATTTGGAATAATATAATAATAATTTTTAATCCACACAGACATCTGCCACGTCATCAATTTTTTGACACGTCATTAAAAAAATGACAACTCATCATGATTTGGACTCAAAATCTGTTTGAGGGACTAAAATTGGGGACAAATAAAATAGGGGACTACTTTCGCAATTCATCTAAAATAGGGGACCAAAAGTACAATTAAACCTATTACAAATTTACAATAAAACACAATCTTAAAATATCTGAGGAGAGTTATGTCAAAATACACGGTTTTGACACGCTCGTAAGGCACGTGGGATTATAGTTAGTCGAAGGTCAAGTTCTGAATCGGATCTGATCCAATACAGAACAACCTCCCTGCGTGCCACAACCGTTCACTCCTTCGTAATACTAACTTCATTTTCAACAACAATAAACCTGCAAACCCTAACCCTAATTCTAATTCTCCATCCAATTATGGCCACCGATGGTCACGATTCTCGACGCAAGCATCACCGATCATCCTCTCCGGAAGACCTAGACAAATCCTCCAAGCGTCACAAGCACCGCCACCATCACCGCCACCGTCACGGAACCAAAAAACGTGATGAAGATATTCGATACGATGTCGGAACAGTTGCCACGATTCCTTCTCCTATTCTCGCTCCGCACAGCCATCTCCCTGACGATGACGTCGAGGAGGGAGAGATTCTCGATGACGAGACTTTCGACGGTGAGGTTGGAAAGAAACAATTGGAATCCGATGTTGAACCTGGTGAAATTGAGGTGAAAGCAGATCGAGATCTTCGATCTGATAAGAAAATTCCGGTATGATACGATCGATTTGATTTGTTTATTATTATTATTATTATTATTTTTTTTTTTTTAAATTTCAATTCTGTGTATTGCTACACGTGATATCTGTTTGGTTACTGAGAATCAGAGGCCATTGAAATAGATTTCAAAGAAGTTTTCGTTATTGAAATTTTGCTGTTTTGGTTGCGAAATTTGTATTTCACTCGCAGAATTAAGCGATTCAGTGTATCTCATTTCATCTTGGTGACCAAACAGAACACTGATTCTTTGTTTTTGGACTGTATAATGAATTTTTTTATTCGTGAGAGCTTTTGGTAGAGTACCCTGTCCCTGTCAGTGTTTCATAGATATGTAAGAACCTGGTTGCACTACACGAACATGACATGAGTGAAAGAAGTCTCTCTAGGCGTTTCAGTGAAGACTGGTGGCTTACAGTTAATTTGTAAGAGCTGGTTATGTGTTTTGTATATTTAATTTTGCATATGGAATGATTTAAATGCTTTGTTTTTTTTATTTTTTTATTTTATTAAGTGTTACCTTGAGTATTCTAATTATAATATTTAACATTTGCACTCAATTTATTCTCTATGCTGGGCAGGGACTTCCCACTAAAAGTTCGAAAACTGAAAGCGAGGGCTTCAGCAATGATAAATTTAGTAGCCCTACTTCTGATGCAGAGGATGGGAAATGGCGTCAGAGCCACATTGATTCTCGAATTCATGAAGATGACGATTCTTCAAACCATTCTAGAGCTGAAACTCATGCTAGGAGGGATGTTCGAGCTGGTACTGATGATTTGGGCAATGGGTATTTGAACGTCAAGTCTTCCAAAGGTGATGAGTGGCAGAATGGGGAAGTTGGGCATTTTAAAGGAAAAGAGAAACTAAAAGGTGACTATGATGGTGAATCACTGGAGGCTAATAGAAGGGAAGTAAATTACCACAGGAATTCCTCCTCTGAAATTGGAGAAGAAAAACGTAGACTGACAGGAAATTCTCCTTCGCATGATGGATACAGAAGTCGATCAAGATCAGCTGGTCATGCAAGGGATAGGTCTCGTTCTCGTAGTGTAGTAGAAGAGTATGCTCATCCTAAGAGAAGGCACTCTAGGGAACAAGGATCCCTTTATTATACTAGCAGACACAAGAATGATTATGACCTTGACGAGGAAAGAGTGAGGGCAAGAAGGGAGCATCGTCATGGCAGTAAAGATCTGGTGGAAGATGATAGACGGGAACACAGTACTAGGTATCACAGTAGGGAGGCCCGGGATAGGGATAGGGAAAACGATAGGAGTAGGGACAGAGATGTGGATAGAGACTTACACAGAGAAAAGAAGCGAGAGGAAACAAGCAGCAATAAGGAGGTTGACCGGGAGCGTAGAAGGGAAAAAGAACGTGGAAGGAGCCATGAGAGGCATAGAAGGGACATGGAAAAAGATAGGAGCAGGGAAAGGGATGAGGGCAGGGATAGGAGAAGAGAAAAGCAAAGAGATAGAAGCAGGGACATGGTTTATGAAAGGGATCGGAGAAGGGAAATGGAACGAGATGTGAGCAGGGACATAACAAGGGGTGGTGAGAGAGATAGAGACTGGAAGCGTGAATGGGATTATAGGAATCAGGAAAGGGATAACATTAAGGAGAGGGACAGACGAGATGATAGACATCGACAGAAAGATAAAGAAGCCCCTAATGGTAAGGATAAGCATATGCGGCGTGAGGATGGTAATGACAGTGGAGATAGATATAAAAAACATTCAAGTCATGAAGAAAATGGGTACCATGCAGATAGAAAGAGAAACTATACCATTGAAGAGGATGAAAGGAAACTAAAAGGGTATATTTCATTTTACTATACAATTTTGTTATTAGTATGAGATTGTTTGAGACATTTATTTTTTGTCCCCTTAATATGCTTTCTGGAATATCGTACTGGTTTTTATTTGATGTATATTGATTGCAGCCGTGAGGTTGAACAAGATGATGTAGATGAGGATACATTGCAATTACCTGAACAAGAAGAGGAAGATCTGAACAGAATCAAAGAGGAGAGTAGAAGGAGAAGGGAAGCAATATTGGAAAAATACAAGAAGCAGAATCAGCAAATAGAACAAAAGGTTCGAAATGATGGAAAAGGTATTGTCTTTTCTACTTTTCTAATAGGTCTGAGTGAGGCAGATAGTATTAGTTGCAGTACTTTTGGTCATAAGTTCTATTTCATTAATTTGTGCATTTATCTTGATGTCTGGCAATTGTCTTTATATGCAATCTGCTTGTCACAATTTTGGTATTCAAATGATGACTACGTATTACAGATCTTGTATCAAAAATGCCTTTTTTTTTTTTAAGAAAGCTGACATGCCAAAGCATGTGCCATGTAACACAGGTTACATGAAGGTGCATATGTGGCTACTAACATTTTTTGACCCCGTAAGTTACCCTAAATTATGACCTTTTCTATTAGAGCCATGCCGTGCCTTCTGCTATCCTTTATGGAAGACGTATTGCTTTTTCCAAAGACTTTCACATGTTAGATTGAGCTAGTTTGTTTTTTTTTCTGTACTGCTATTGATAGTATCCTTTGGTCCATGCTTAAAGAAGAAAAGTTCAGTTTGTTTATATGCATATTTAAATGTAAATATAGCCAGACTAGGGAGGTTTGGCATTGTTATTTGAGTCTTTATCATTATACATTATTTGTTAATAATGTAAATTATATTTTTAAATTTGCATGATATGATCTCATGACACTGAATTTTGAGATTACATAAAAAATTGAGCACCGGATAGAATTGCGTATAAGTTAAGGTGTTTACCAATCTTCATTTTTTGCCCTTATATTCTCAAGTGTTGTTAAATAGCGGCTATAGCGTATCGGAATTTGAACAAACAGCTATTGTTCTGCGATATGCTATTTAGTACAGAATATTGTCAAATAAAGGCGCTACAATACTGCTGTGTAGCGGAGTTTGAACAAACCGCTAATTTCTGTGATCCTCGATTTACATAACTGATATCCTGTTATTTGGACTTCTTCTAACATTGTAATACACCATTATTAGACAAGGATGTGGACACTCCTACTGACATTTCTAAAGCAAATGATGGTAAGAGTGATGATGTTGATGACGTGGAATCATCATTTGCTGTTGGTAAATCTCCACCAGAAAACGAGGACGTTGGCTCAGAAAAGTTACCCGGTGCAGGGGGCCTAGGCGAGGGTACTCCAAAGGTTTGTCCTAAATTAGTTTTTATTTGAAGATGATATTACTAAATTAGATCAAAGTTTTCATATTTATATCTATTGGCTTTTAAGCTCATTCATAACACTTGCAGAGTGAGAGGTCAGTTGACAAGTATTGCGATGATATATTTGGTGAGACACCAACAGGAGTTCGGAAATCGGTAAGTGTTTGGTTGAACTATTCAAATTTTGTAGCTAGTCATGATACCATCTCTGATAATGGATGAATCATCTTTCTTGAATGTTAATCTAGGAGGCCTATCTTCCCTATTTTAGTTTTCTCTCTCTGCCTTCTTCACAAACATGCTTTGGTATATTTTTTCTCCCCCTAGCTAAGTTGCTTTTATTGTAGTAGACGACTTTTCCTGGCGGGTTCTAATCACACACGACAAAACTTATCACAGTAATTTTCTTTCATTATTACTGTAGAGTTTGTAATTCTGTGTTTATTTTATAATAAAATGTTAAATATGTTTTTGATGAATAGCATAGAATTACAAACTCTCCATGACATACAGAATAATTTTTTTGCATTTTTTAATGCTTGACCTTAGTTGTTAAACCAATTGTATATTTTTGTCGATTTGATGTTAGATTTTCTTGTTATATTGACTTTTTACCTTCGTTTCAGGGTAAAGGAGATGGATTACTGATTGAGAGGGTTAGCCTGCATGACAATTGGGATGATGCAGAGGGCTATTATAGTAAGTAATGCATTTAATTATAGCTAGCTGTCTTGATCATTCTCTTTTGATTGCTGAGTTGAGACTGCAGAGGCTGATTAGTTTTTTTGTGTCATGTGTTGGTCCGAAAATTAGTTTCCTAGCTAACTTTTTTATATTCGGTTGTGGTAGTTGAATTGTTTCTATACATGTTTGTGCAAATGTGATGCATGGATTTTCCATCAAAATGTTTATGGTGTAATTTTTATGTTTTTGAAAGGAATATGTTAGAAGCATAAATGCAGATATTTAAATACCCATAACAAGCATTTTTAGTTGTAACCCCCATAACAAACATTTTTAGTTGTAACCAAAATGACATTGTTAAATACTTATAGGCCTTAGGTTTAATGATCTGACAACTGTTCACTTAGAAATCTTCAGTAATTTTCTCTAAGGTATTTCCCTGGCATCTGCTACCAAAGCCTGTCTATACATTGTGGAATTATTTTGGGAAAATAATATTCCTATTGATATTGTTGCTCAATTATTAGGCCTAATATCCCTGGCTATATTTGTTTTCCTGTTTTATGGGTTTATGTTCTGATATTTCAATGCAGGCTATCGTTTTGGTGAAATACTTGATGGCCGATATGAAGTTGCTGCTGCACATGGGAAGGGTGTCTTTTCAACGGTTGTACGAGCAAAGAATCTAAAAACTGGTAATGGTGAGCCAGATGAAGTAGCAATAAAAATTATTCGTAATAACGACACAATGTAAGTGATTTTTTTTTCCTGGGTATCCTAATTAATCTGTTTTACTTTTGGGCAGTGCCTTCTACAGTCTTACTCATTTTTATGTCTCTGATGTGTAATAGGTACAAGGCTGGTTTGGATGAATTGGTCATTTTAAAGAAATTAGTAGGTGCAGATCCGGATGATAAACGTCACTGTGTTCGTTTCCTTTCAAGCTTTAAGTACAGAAATCATCTATGTTTAGTTTTTGAATCTCTAAATATGAATCTGCGTGAGGTTTTAAAGAAGTTTGGTCGCAATATTGGCCTTAAGCTAACTGCTGTGAGGGCATATGCAAAACAGCTTTTTATTGCACTGAAGCATCTCCGTAACTGTGGTGTTCTGCACTGTGATATAAAGCCCGATAATATGTTGGTATGCCTGAAATGCTGCTTTGTGTTTAGATTGTTTCTTTTCATAGTTTTTTCCCCTGAAGAAATATTCGTTATCTAACTTTTTACTTCAATTTTCTATTCTGCAAGGTGAACGAGGCTAAAAATGTTTTGAAGCTTTGTGACTTTGGTAATGCCATGTTTGCTGGTAAAAATGAAGTAACACCATATCTCGTGAGTCGCTTTTATCGTGCACCTGAAATAAGTAAGTTATGTGCATTATACTTTTTACGGCATTACTTCCAACTACTTTTTCTTAGTATCTAATGGTTCTCCTGGGCTTTTCTTTGCAGTTCTTGGTTTGCAGTATGATCATCCATTGGATATTTGGTCTGTAGGCTGTTGTTTGTATGAATTATATACAGGGAAGGTTCTTTTTCCAGGGCTCACAAACAATGACATGCTGCGGCTTCACATGGAATTGAAGGGCCCTTTTCCAAAAAAGATGCTCCGTAGGGTAAACATATACTGTTTAATATATTGTTTATCATTACTGTTTGAGTCTTATGTATCATTTTAATACTTGATACTAATTTGTTTTTGTCCTGTCTTTTTTTTTATCTGTAGCAATTTTAATTTTTAACTAACCTTTTATTATAGGATCGGTGCTTTTAATTGAAGTTTTGGTATGAACGAATTTGTTGTTTTTGTATTTATATCTACTTTTTTTTTGTTATCATCCTTGCAGGGAGCATTTACTGAACAACACTTTGACCAGGACCTGAGTTTTCATGCTACCGAGGAGGATCCTGTAACAAAAAAAGTAAGCTAGACTTATGATTGTGATTTGAAGTATTCTGTTGTCAATGTTAGAATGCATGTTTTTTTTAGTCTGAATAACATTTGCAATATTATTCCTTAGACCATAAAGCGGATGATTCTCAACATAAAGCCGAAAGATATTGGAACAATTATCACTGGCTCTCCTGGGGAGGATCCAAAAATGTTGGCCAATTTCAAAGATCTTCTTGATAAAATTTTCATCTTGGATCCAGACAAGAGGTTGACAGTCTCACAAGCACTGAACCACCCATTCATCACTGGCAAGTGACCAATGTTGCAAAATTTGACTCCCGAAATGATATTCACTGATATTTGTACATATTGATCCAATTGATATTAAGGTTCTAATATGTGGCATTATTTATCTTCTGTGTACGGCCCAAGGAGTGTCATCGCAGTTGGCTGCCTGTTGAAGTGAAAAAGTGTGATGTCCCTAAAGGCCTACACTTAACTGGCGGTTCTCAGTGGAATGTACTGTTTCTATTGTAAGACAACTTGCCAACGGCAGTTTTTCTTTTTGCAGATGTATTTGTACTTGAAACGTTGCTCTTGCAATTAAATCCATGGAAAATTTAACTCAAAGAAGTTTAGTTTCGTATTTCGTTGGAGAAGATAGACTCGTTTATTCTTTATCTGCTTTTATTTTTTATTTTTTATATTTCATGTCTTTTTTACTAATTGTGCATAATCTTTTGTTCAATAATCTTTGTATTGATTAGGATCAGATCCTCCTTAGTTGTCACTATTTCTGCAATATTTATTTCTTTACCATTTCATATAACTTCCTTGAATTCTGGAGATTCTAATTGAATTTCTCATTCAGGAGACACCAGGGGTTTGAGGCTTCCCTCCCATGCTTAGATGCATAAAAGGAACCCAGGAGAAGGTATCTTGGTTTGTTTATTAGGAAATTAAATTCACCGCTTTGGAATGAATTATAATTTCCATTAAAATTTGTTATCAATGCCTATACTATAGCTACTGTGTGTGACAGAAGAATATTTCTTAAGATGAGCCCAAAGTCTCTTTTTTGGGTATCTGAGAACATGCGAGCTCATCAGTTGTTTGTGTTTTAGCTAGATGCATAAATTAGGGGTAGTGGTTACTGGTTAGTGTAGAAACTGCATTTTCATCCAGATGCAGTTGCCACTATTACACAAATGTCCAATAGCAACTGCTTTAAAGAAAATTTAGTATAATTGAAAGAGTTACCAAAATCTGTGTTTTTGTACAGTTCTTTTTTTCTTTAGTCATGGCTTGAGTTGGGCATATAGATATTTAATTGTACTTGAGCATCTTTTTCCATCTGATGTCTTGTTTTCTTATCATTATTTTCTTAAATTTGCCTTTATGTATCCTAATGGAATTATGTTGCATTTTATCCATGGCGGGTCATTCTGGAGGCATTTCTACTGGATGCTTGGCTGTGTTCTTGAAGCATATTCTTATCTCGGTGAGCAATTTAATTCAATTTGTTTTTGTTTTATTAGGATTTTGGTATGGGTTAAAACAGATACTGCTTTTATTCGATGAAATTTTGATGGTTTTGGTTGCCTTTTAATCTTTTTAGGTATGTATCTTGGTCCTGCAATTTTTGTAAGTATATTGTGATGTCCAATTCCTTTCTCATCTTTGTCAGTATTAATAGCTTTGATGGTCCATGACATCCAGTTTCCTGTGGCGATAATCCATAGTTCTCATTTCTGTTTTTGGATGTTGTTTTGCAAATTTGCAACTACATCAATATTCCTGCAGTGTTTTCAATGATGAGTGTAGGTGGTGTTTGGGGCAGTATTTTCAGTTTTTTTTCCTTCGCCTGTGGGTAGTGTTTCGTCTCTCACTTATATGCATGGTGTTATTGGTTTGCTCCTTCTGTTTTGTGTTGTCCTATGCTCCCAAATCTTATCAACTTGCTCGTTGGTTAGTCTCATAATTTTTTCTTGTCAACTGGTGATGACAATATCAATTCCCTTTTCTATTTGTTTTACATGATAGAGTGGGTTTTCTTTTTCAGTAAAATTCATTTCTTGAAGTAACAGAACACACATTTGTGTGAAAAAATTGGTGCCACAGAGCTTCTTATGCTATACTAGGATCCAGAAAAGGGTCAAATCCATTGTCGGCTGATTGTTACATCTATCAATATTTCATACAAGAGGTTAATTTCACAATTTGAGTCCGTGACCTTCTAGGTCCCTAGTTGAAGTTGTGTTTTTGTGTGTGTAGATACTTCAAAATTTACGGGGTGATGGTTACCTGCAGTCCAGATAAACCAATATTGGATTTAAACACTTGTTCGTCGGTAGAGAGTGACTAGGTGAGCCTACTCCTCTGGCACCTCGTAGGGTCTCTGCTGTGCATGTCAACAAATAGCCCCTCCCTTCCCTCTCTCACTTTTGCGAAGAAAATAAAGTAGCTCTAATTTTTAATATAAGTTTAGCATATGGCCAGGCTGTATATCTCGTAACGTAATCTTTTGAAATGAGACTCTCCTTGGGTGTGGAAGTGTTATGTATTTCAGAAAGAAAAATGCTACCAAGTGCCGTAATTGTAAGGCACATGTTAAGAAATCAAGTATAGAAATAGTATGTTCAAGGTTGATTTTTAGGATCTGGTTTTCAACAGTGGTGGTATCATCTAAAGTGGCTTATTTCAGTAATTTCCCTTTTTGCAGCAATAGGGAATAACAACTAAAAGAGAAAGAATTAATGGAAATACTAAATGCAAGAATCTCCATAAGTAATAATCCCCCTCAAAGAGTGTCTGTATGCAGTAGATATACTCCCAAAACAGTTGGAAGAAAATGCTAAGAACCAACTCTACTCATTCCTAAGTGGGGTATTTTTATAAAATTCTAGTATTATTTGAACAACATCCTAAATCTACGGTGAATGTGAAAGTGTGCATTAAGTGTATCCACAATTAAAACATTGCCATATACTAATTCCAAACACGCACATCTCCCACTTCTCCTTATCAGCCTGCAGTACTACTGTAGTAGTTGCTTTTGACTGATTTACAGATTCCAAGTCTGGTCTCTTTCTGCATTTCTTATTTCTATAGGAAAAAAGGGACAACTTACTTTTAGATAGTTGAAATCATATTTAATATAGAATTAATGGGGATGGAAAAAGAACAGGGATGAGAAGACAGAATTTCTCAAGAGAACCAATAAAGAAATCAATCTTCAAAGATGTGCCTGTTCTAACTATGAATTTATTTGGCATGATACGCGTAATCATATAATATTGTGATTTCATATGCCTTTGGAAGATATGTTGCTTAATGATTTTCCATAGTGAATTGAAACTATTATGCAAATCATGTCTAGAAGAAAAAAACTCTTTTGGGCTGATTTTTTATCCTCTACTATATGATTTAAATTTATTGTTGTAGGTCATTAATGTGGATCCCAAGGGTTCCAATTTCAGTAGGTAACAAATGCTGCAAGAATAATATTTTAAGGTAAGCATTTTTCTTAGATAATAATGGAATTGAAAAGAGGTAATGGTGAAAGGAATTTTTTTAAGAAAAATAACTTAATAAATATGGATGAGACTTTCACCTTTTCCTCCTTAGGCGACCGCTAGAATTTTATTCTAATTTGAAGCCAGAATTTGGAACTTTTGCCTCTAAATATTTTTTTAACTAAACAATTGTTTTTAAGCCTCAAATTTATTGTTCAAACCATTTTTACATAAATATATCCAAACGTAAATCACTTTACATTCACCTCACTTTTAGTCAAATACAATTTTACAAATCAATTCATTCAAAATCAATTATTTCAACTTTGAACTAGACACACTTAGAATTGCATGACCTTTTCTTATCATCTGGCCCACATATATATTTGGGCCATGACATAAGTAAACCACATATCTCTGTTGTGACTGCAATTTGTGGAAATATGTTGGGTTATTGTATGGGGTGTTTAACTAATAATGTTGTTGCGAACATGTTTAAAGTTTTCTAAGTTTGAGATCTTACCAATGATCATGAAGGATTGTACGATTGGGTTTTAGAATCAGACTGAGAAATGTAGAAGCATTCCAATGTATATAAGAATCATTTAATTAATGAATTTTTCTGTTATTTGAAAAAGAGAATTGGTTATAGTTATGATAGATGTCGGTTGTCAGGTAAAAAATTAGAAACATAATCTACTTCGAAGAAAGTTGTACATATCTGCATCTATCATATACAAGGAGGGAGATTTTTAAAACACGATTCATTGGATTGGGCATTTGAATTTCAAGGTGTAGTAAGAAAGTTTACCTTTCCTATTAAATCCAAATAACTCGTAAGTAATAGTAAAATTTATCATGTATTATTAGCTCTGGATTCTTGATGGTTTTTATTGATTAGTATTTTACTGATGTTGATAGTGTGTTGTGGTTGTGTTAAATTTTGCATATGAAATCTAATAAGCATTTCATGTATAACCGCACTCTGTAATGAAGCATCACATAATTTCAAATATCAAAACTGTGTTGTTGAGATTATTTGGCAACACAAGGATATACATCAAATTACCTTCTTTACTGAAGGGTCTATTTAATAGCACGAGTTGAATGTTGTCTATATTTTCATTTCAATTTTATTTTTTGGTTGTTCTGGCGATGCTTATTATAGTGAGGTAGTTGAACGAAAGTCCACGAGGTAAAGTTCTTGGCATCTGTAAAACAGTGAGTTATGATGCTGCTATGTGTATGATTGGTACTCTACTTATCAAATTATGAACGCAGCGCACAATGAAAATATCCCCAACTTTCCTAGTTTCCCAAAACCTATTTCCTGTGACATGTGCCTCAAAACAAAAAGTTTTTCTTGACCAAATTTGACATTACTAACTTGTTTTTTAAATAGTTGAGGATTAATATTGTCCTTTTGCTGACCATAAACAAAGCTTCTTGTTTGTTTTGATACGAGGTAAACAATGAGGAGCATTAGTTAATAACTAAAAATTGTATTGGTATTTTTTATTATGCAATGGTAATTAAGATTTTGTAGAAAGTGAATTCTGTGACTATTTGATCAGCCTCTTACTAATTCTCCCACCTTAGTCACCAATCTTCGTTGTATCTGTATCTCTTGTGGGTTGAGTATTACGTTTACTAATATATGGTGGTTGAGCGTTGGATCTTGATATGAACATGGGTAACTTAGAAAGTCTCAAACTAAAAAGCCTATAAAATTTGGTGGGTTCAGCGGGATTTATGGGTCTATATTTTTCAAAAAAAAGAATTTGAAATTTTTTTTTATTTGAGAAAAGATTATCAATTTTTATTGAGAAAATAAATTTTTTGAGATTAAAAATTATTTGATTAAGATTTTTTTGAATTTTTTTTTTAATATTTTTTTGAGAAAATAAATTTCAAATATTTTTTAAGAAAACAATTTTAATTAACAAAATATTGAGTCTATAAGTCCTTGATTTAAGTCAATGAAAAATAATGAAATGAACTGAGGTTTGAAAAGATTTATTTTAATACGAGGTCTAATATCAAGAGTTTAGTAGGGAATTTTTTAAATGGACTTTAGTAGTTTGGGTTTTTATTGACAATTCTAGTTATGATATTTTCAGAGTTGGACAATTAGTTTTTGTACCCCCTCAATTTGAGTTGTACCCCCACAATTTGTCAAAAACCCAAAATTGCCCCTTCATTTTCATTCAATATATTGTAAAAAAAAATTACTCAAAAATCTCACCCCTCAACCAAATATCCGGTACATAATTATTTTCTCCTAAAAATTCGGTACACAATTTATAATTACCGAAAATTTCAAAACTGAGAAATTTTCGGTTAACAAATTGATCTACCGGAAATTTCCCCCAATAAATTTCCGGTACGTTATTTATATACCGGAAATTTCAAAATTTTGAAATTTCAGGTAGTTTGTTTTCAATACCGGAAATTTGAAATTTCCGGACACAACTTCCGGAAATTTCAAAATGAAATTTCCGGTATTGACTCATAACTACCGGAAATTTCAAATTTCCGGTATTAAAATTAATTAAATTATTTCAAAAATAAAAATACTAATAGTAAATTAAAATAAAATATATTAATAAATTATAAATTAATTTTATATTTTAATTACTATTATTATAATTAATAATTATAGTTATAATTAAAAATGATTATAATTAAAATGATTAAATTATATTATAAATTTTAATAATATTATTAATATTAATAATAATAAAAAGAAAATTCTATTAATAAAATAAATAAAAATACATTAAATTGAATTGAAGAAACAAGATGCGGTTGACTAAATGTGCCTAAACAACGAACGTGTTATATTATTTTAACAAATCTTTCCTATTTTGTAAATAAATTTTAATTATTTTAACAACTGTTGCTTTGCAGATAAATATAATAAATAAAAATTAATAATTATAATAATAATAAAATCTAATAAAATACATCAAACTTAAAACGGTTGACTATGCCAAAACATCATTGACTATGCCAAAACATCGTGTTCCTAATATTTTGGAGATAAAATAGCAACACAATTTTATTTTGTTAACAACTCCCTCCTACTTTTATTCCGATCTAATAAATAATAATAACAAAAATAAAATATTGTTAATTTAATTTAAAAAATAATAATAAATTTTTAAAAAATCAAAATACATTTAATAGAAAAATAGGAAGTTGCGTCCAAGAAAAATAAATTAAATTAAATTAAAAAAAATACAGGCCAATCATCAATTATAGGCCAGAAACTTCCTACCGAATTATTATTAATATTAATATTATTATGAAAATTTATAATATAATTTATTCATTTTAATTATAATCATTTTTAATTATAACTATAATTATTAATTATAATAATAGTAATTAAAATATAAAATTAATCTATAATTTATTATTAGTATTTTTATTTTTTAAATAATTTAATTAATTTTAATACCGGAAATTTGAAATTTTCGGTAGTTATGAGTCAATACCGGAAATTTCATTTTGAAATTTTCGGGAGTTGTGTCCGGAAATTTGAAATTTCCGGTACTGAAAACAAACTAACGGAAATTTCAAAATTTTGAAATTTCCGATATATAAATAACGTACCGGAAATTTGTTGGGAAAATTTCCGGTAGTACAATTTGTTAACCGGAAATTTCAAAACTTTGAAATTTCCGGTTGTTATAAACTGTGTACCGGATTTTTAGGGGAAAATAATTACATACCGGAAATTTCAGAATGAGGGGTGATAGGAATTTTCTGAATTTTACTTTTTTTTTTAGGGATATTTTGGTAATTTCATTCAAAAAATTTGAAAATGGGGGGTACGTCAACAATTGTGGGGGTACGAAAACCAATTTTCTCAGAGTTGATGCCTCTAATGTGGATTTAATTTCCCTCATGATGGACTCTTAGTTTTGGGTAGTACTGCAAATCCAATTCTATATTTTAATTGTAGTTTATTCCATTGGCTGAATCTGGAGCAAAAAGAGTTCGCAGAAACAAATCCTAAACTAAACTAGTCATGTGAAGCGGTCCTGTAAGTTTTCATGTGGCTTATGCAATTCATATGGTTTTTATTCTTTGAGTGTCATTTTAATAAAATAAATTATCTTATGTGTCAGTGTTAAATTTTAATGTATGATTAATTATTTTATTATAATTCTATCCTATAACTAATACTATGTACATTATTTTATAAGATATTGAATGTAGATATGATCATGTGCAAATAGCCACACAATTCAATGTCTCAAATAATTTTTATAGATTTTAGTGTAAAAATCACTTTTTAATTTAGAAGATATATATTTTAACTATAAATTAGAATGAATTCTAAACACGATTAATTCTTCTGGATAGCATTTAAATATGCCGAAATAAATATTACTGCACTAGAATTGATTCTGCCAGCAAAATATGTAGTTCATCTCGTTCAAATCTTTGCCTAAAAAAGAACCACTCTTAAATCTTCATAACATCAACTTATGAGATTAGACCCCTTTATAATTTGTGTAGTATATTACACCCTTGTCCTTGTGATATTTATTGTATTATATTATTGGTTGTAAGTATTGGCTTTTCGTTATTGTTAACATTATTGATCATTGGGTTGGAAATGTGTCATCAGTCTATTTCTGTATCATGAATTTTTAAATAGCTTCACTATTTAAGGTTCTTTAAAATATGAATTGTGTCGTCCTAATTTAATTGAAAAAATATTGATATTGTTAAGTTGAGTGTATTTACAATTATCTGTATGAGTTTTAAATAGTAATTATTACTTTATTTATAAACTAAAAAAAGTGATAACATTATAAATTTCAATAAAAATAAGTTAAAATTATAGATTCGTTGTAGTGTTAGAGATGCTTCTTTTTTTATTCTAACCACCATAACTATTGACTACACGTTTGAATTTATTCTTAGTTCTCAAGATTATTGACTTTATTTACTAAAAAAACTCAAATGGCACGCAAAAAAAGGGTAACGTGTGACTAAAATAATCAACAATTTTAAACAAGTTTTTATCGATTTATTAGCTTCAAGACGAAGTTGCTAGTTCTTTAAACGTGAGTATGTTTACTCTTCATTGCGAGACATAAAAAGAACAACAGATGAAGAGAAAAGATTTCGTTACTTATGGAATTAAAGTTATTAGTTGAACCATAATAAACGTAAAGCATTATCGAGACACCAACACCGTATATAAACTAGTCAAACAAAGAAAAGAAATGTTGTGTGATAAGATTAAGAAGAAAAACAACTCTTACTAACTCCAACTTTATACGGATTATCCAGTCATTTAAATAACTTTATCGTCCCCTAAATATAAATATTATTTTAATTTATTAGGTATATTTTTTTGTCTTGGTTAAATGATTTTTCTAGTCTTTTAATTTATTTTTTAGTTTCATTTTAGTTCTTTAATATTTTTTTTTCGTTTTGATCATTAAACTATATCTCTGTTAGTTAAGTTGGTCATTTTCTTTAATTTTGATCAAAAATCGTTAACTTTTGTCATTTTCTTCATCTCACTCATCTTCAAATTTATAAAATCAAAAATTTGTTACCTTTTCCAATTTAAAAACCTAAAAAACTCATCAAACATATGACCTTCAAATATAACATTTCAAATCCATAACTCAAAATCAAATTCATAACATTTCAAACTCATAAAAAAAAAATTGTTAATTCACAAAGGTATTCTAAACAAGAAGATTCACTACTCTACACTAATATAAGATTTCATGTCCTTCATTGATTAGATACCATCTCTATCTGTGTTCAGTTTGAAATATTTGAATTTGATGAGATTTTTTTTTTTACTGAGTTCGAAGATTGTGGGTTTGACGAATTTTTCTGAATTTTGGATAAGGGTGATAAATTTATAGGTTTGAATGATGAAGATGATAATGTAGGTGATGGTAAATTTATTAATTTTTATTTCAAAAAAATTCTTTAAAGAAAAGTAAAGAATATATTTGTTGATTCACATAAGAATTCTAAAGAAGAAGAATGTATTTAGGGATTTTTCACTTTTTAAAGTTTCAAATGTCATGAATTTGAATTTATAAGTTATAGATTTGATAGTTTATAGGTTTAAAAATCATAAGTTTGACCAATTTTCTGGTTTTTAGATTGAATGAGATGAAAAAAATGATGAATTTGAAGATAGGTGAAATGAAAGACAAGACAAAACTTAACATTTTTTAACAAAAATTAAAAAAAATAGCCAATTTAACTAACTGAATTATACTAAAAGAGTTAAAATGAAACGAAAAATAATTAAGAGTAATTTAACATTTTTTTTCTTCCATACATATCCTTTATCAATACTACTACTTTTTGGAAATACGAAAAGTCAAATTTAATACATTTAAATATAACGAATATTTTATAAAAATTAACACATAAAAAGAAACTTAATAAAAAAAAACAATGAATGTATGTAACAAGTGACAGGGATATAGTGTATTATAATATTGCAATTAGTTATATTTATGGATGAGCAATGAAGTTTGTGCCGAAACATGAATTTGTCTAATCTCGATATACACTCTTGGGGACTTTTCTTTCATGGTTACTAAAATAATTTTTAGGAGTGCGAAGGTCACACATATAGATTTCTATGTTATAAAGTTATAGATTTGTTAACTATACATATTCTCATTCTTACAAATAACTCATAAAATTATGATTAGTATTGACTAAATATAATTTCTATTTCTATAAAGTACCCAATAAAATTCTCATTGTTATTTCCAAGGAAAGTTGCTCGTGTAGAATTTTCAGCAGTCAAACAAACTTCCCCTAGGTCTATGGTTTGTCGAGACACTCTATTGAGGAATGTGCCATTGTCCATTGGTGGATCACCTTATATACACTTTTTGCTTTCTACTCTTTAAATAGTTGAAGATTTATCGATGAAATGCAGGTTTTATTTTTTGAGGAAATGACGAAATGCAATATTCATTTTTGGTTTTTCCTTCATCGAGTGATTGAAATTTAGGTTGATAATGATGATTGTCTTAGACAATTTTATTGTGAAGTCTTCCGAGTTCCATGTTGAGAAAAGACTAAGGGTGCTTTAATTACAATTTTACATAAGAAATTCTAATACAATGAATTTATAATTTAATTTATATACGTTATTAACGTAAAATAATTTGTATTATTAATTAATTACGACCATTAAATCATTAAAATATTTAATTTTATCTTTATTATTTTTTTTATAGTCATATTATACATGATTGATCGTTATACATTGACATTGTAAAATTTTTTACAATGATTATGCATGAATGTTAACCTCGTAAATTTAATCCAATACTTAACAAAATTATGTCTTCTTAATCTTTGATTAATACAAATTAAGAGTACATCATTTTAGACAAATACATAAAATCTTTGGCAAAAATACACTTTTAATCCTTTAAATTTTGTCCAATTCTCATTTAGGTCCTTTAAGGTTCTTTTCTTTTTTATTTGGTTCTTTAAAG
>JBBPBP010000001.1:15868562-15879074 GCA_037974735.1 Cicer chorassanicum
ATTAAATATTAATTTTGTTTTACTATTAATTTAGCATTTTAAATCAGTTAATTAAAAATAAATTCTAATAGATATAGGTATAGCATATTGATTTAATTTATTATTTTAAAAGAAAATATTGACAAAAAAATAGTCAATTTAGTTGAACTTTTTAAAATTTTCTCATTAATTTTAAATCAAATTATTGAAGAATGTGTTTATTTTTTACAGTTCAATACAATAAATTTTTAGATAACACTCTTCAATTAAATCAAAATCAATTTAGTTTATTTTGATTAAATTTTTTTATTTATTAAATTATTAATTTAATTTTTATATTTTTAGATGGAACTCAAAACACACAATTAAAATTTAGGTTAGCCTATGTGTATATTTTGTTAATGAATTTTTTAAAAAAATAACTTTTCTTATATGTCGGGGACTTTAGGGTGTCCCAACAAATATCTGCTAGAAAATGTGGTATAGTTGTATAAGTTGATGATGAAATATAGAAGATAATTTCTTTTTCTTTTTAAAAAACGGTATTATCCATTCATCAAATTATTAAAATATATCAATCTAGAATAATACAAATTAAAAATACTAAAACTGAAAAGTAATGAATATGCAAACACAATATTCATATTAATAGTATAAAACAATAAAATATTATAAATGTGACAATTAAAATATCTACAATATGTATGCATTCATATTTATAACATTGACCACGTCAAAATCATTGATTGAATCTTCAATATATCAAAACTAATTTGTCGATGTGAAACAAACAAACATCGCAACAATACGGAAAAACAAATAAACATCAAAACAAGACGACATACAAAACACGAAAGAAAAACTAAATATATGTAGAATCATTTATTATTGAATAAAATCATATAATAAATGATTTACATAAATAATTTTATAAAAAATAATGATCTTCAAACACTCATCTCTAATGAATGAAAAAGAACAAATATACTTTGATTTTCTTAACCTATAAAGATGGTTGGGGCTACCCATAGACGAGCATTATTGTAGAGACTAAACTAAGATAATAATTATTTTATACGAAAAAAAATATATTTTACTTATTATTTTGTAAATTTATTGGGAAAATATTTATTTTTTAGATAAATAAAATATATATTTAATTAAATTCATTGTTACTGTATTTTTACACCGTCAATCAATTTGTAACATTATATTCTTAAAAAACATAAGTTTAACTATAAATCTTTTGAAGTCAAACTCATAAGTTTGTAATTTGTCGCTTGTATTAAAAAAATTTACATAAATTAATCTCATAAAATTTATTATTATGTTATAATAATAAAACATTAATTAATTGTAACATTTGAAAGTGAAATAAAAAAGGAATTCGCCGACCTGTTGCGATTTTGTATGAATGAATTCTCATTTTCGAGAATACAAGTGTAAATCACAACTTGTGTATAGTGATAGAAGATGTAAAACTAAAATATGCTACTTTGGTGGTCGTCAGAAGAAAATTGCATTTTTTTTTATGATGAGTCAGCAAAGAACTCGTATACACTAACTTAACAAAGATTCAAGTTAATAACAGAAAATTAGAAAAACCAAATTTAGAATGAATTTTTTACAAAGATTAAAAATGAAAGTTGATATATTTATAAGGACTAAAAACATATTTAATATATATATATATATATATATATATAGATTTTGAATTTGCAGCTTAACATATTAAATGTATTGCAATTAGTATTCTTAAGACGAGACTTTACAAACTTTGATCATTTTAAATTTTTTGTTTCTAATTTTAATTTTTTTTTTTTATATAAAAATTCACGATTAGTCAAATGACATTTTTTAGAGACATATTTATTGACAAAACTTTTAAAATATCATTAGTTTAACCTATTAAAAACATATCTCAAAGATAAAGTAAGACATTTTCGTCTACTAATTTCATAATCGAAATATATTAGAAAGAAAAGAAAAAAAAGATTAAAAAAATGTAGAATATTAAGCTCTAAAATTTAGGACTTTTGAAATATAGAGTAATTGTTGGTATTGTTGTGTAGTGTAAATAAATTCCCGGTCCTTTCTAGGAAGGTGGCAATTGGTAAATTAGAGAAGGAAAAGCCATGGAAATTAGAATTAGAATGTTCACACGCCGATCCAACCGCGTATACTAAACATAATTAACAAAACCATTTTCCCTATTCGCATTCATCCATCGCTATATTACAGATCAATCCTTCTCTCATAAGCAAGCAAATAACTATTATAATTAATTAATTAATTAATAATTATATATAATCAGTTTTATCGCGGGAGTGTACGTGCTCATTGCTCTTTTGAGTTTTCATTAAAATTTGAGCACTATACAGAACGTAGCAACTACGTTACATTGTTATTGATATTATTATGGGTAAGAAACTAGATGCATTGCTCGGTAGAAACTTCAAAACTGATAAATTCAAACCAATAGTTAATCTCGCCATCTCTCGTCTCGCTGTTCTCAAGAATCAACGAAACGCGCGTCTCAGACAATCCCGTTCTGATGTCCTTCAACTTCTCCAACTCGGTCCAGATCATCATCAACGTGCTCTCCTTCGAGTAATAATCAATTTTACATATATTATTTAATTATTTATTTATTTATCATAATCGTGATTAATTTAATTGTTACTTACTTTCTATAACAGGTTGAGCATGTAATCAAGGAGCAGAATATGTTAGATGTGTATGATGAAATTGAAGGATATTGCAACCTCTTGATTGAAAGGGTTCACCTCATTGCACAACAAAGGTTTCTCAATTTTACTTTCATCATCATCATCATCAATTTCTAGTGATTTGTTTTTTGTATTGATGATTTTGTTGTTACTTGAATTGTTATAGAGAATGTCCTGATGAACTACAAGAAGCAGCATCAGGAGTACTCTTTGCGGCATCAAGGTGTGGTGATTTTCCAGAGATTCAAGAGATTCGTGCAATTCTTACTTCTAGGTTTGGGAAAGAATTCGCTGCACGTGCTATTGAATTAAGGAATAACTGTAAAGTCCATCCTAAGGTATTTTATTTTATTTTTTTCATATGATCAAATTAATCATACTTGTATTCTTACTTGGGTATGATTCTCATAGATAGCAGCAGGGTTAATTTTCGGTAAAGTTAACTTTGAATTGTAATATTTAAATTCAAGTTGAACATCTTAAACTTTAAGTTTGAATCTTAATACAAAAGTACTGCAACAACTTTGCAGGTTTAATTGGCCAAATTCTATATTCAAATATTGTGTATTTTTTGTTTTCATTTTTTCGTGTATTTATTCTTTTAAACCGTTGTTGTTTTTCTAACAAGTCTTTGAGTATTTTATTTATAGATAATCACAAAGCTTTCAACGAGGATGTCGAGCTTAGAAAGCAGAATGAAGGTACTCAAAGAAATTGCTTCTGAGAACAATATTACTCTGCAGCTTGAACAAGCTATAGATGAGGTACAAAGTTAATTAATGAAATCTCATTGTCTATTTCACTTTTTTAAACAAAAAGTTCTTAAGAAGGTTGTTTGTTGTGAATTATGATCAATGCAGCAACAAGTAACAAATGAGGAAAAGCAAAAGCAGCACAAGTCTGAGATAAAGGAAGAAGAGAATGTCCACATTTTGGTTAACGAAGGAAAAGGTGATGAATTTTCTGATTCATTTAAGGGTAGGAAAAAGTATAAGGATGTAGCTGATGCAGCACAAGCAGCTTTTGAATCTGCAGCATATGCTGCTGCTGCTGCTAGAGCAGCTGTGGAACTCTCAAGATTCCAATCACATGATCCTGATAATGATGATGATCATAATAGTTCAAGTCCTCAACCAAGAAAAGTCCAATCACATGATTCTGTGAAAGCTATGTCTCCACTGGAAGGAGGAGAATTTAATAAGAATGTTGAAGAGTTGGAGAAAGCAAAAGACATTTTTAGTTCAAATTCAGCTGCTGATGAGATTGCTGATTCAAGTGATGCAGAAATTGAGGTTGATTCTGTTGCTATTGAGGGTGAATCAGGAGTTGTTGTATTAGAATCCAAGATGCAGAGTGCACCTTTTATTGATTTGGAGAAGAAGCCATTTTCAGTGAGGACCAGAAGGGTACATGGTTATTGAAAAAGAAGGATCGATTGTATGTAGCATATGACTTGAGTTTTGCAACTATCTAAGGCTAAGTGTGCAAATGCCTCTATAAACTCATTATTAGCTTCATAAGTTTTTAGCATATGAAATAGGTTTATTTTATCCTTTTAATTTTTGTTTATATCTATTTTGGTTATGCTTAACATTTTTTAGATATTTGGTTTTGTGGTAACAAAAATTAATTTTGAATGAAATGATTATGTAAAATTGATTTAATTTAAAAATAACTTGAATAATAAGTTTTGGTATCAAAATCATGTTTAGACTTAAAAAGTACAAATTTTAACTTCAAGTTATAATCAATTTTTAAAGCAAAATCAATTTTGTTCGAAAGTAACTAAAATATCAAAAATTAATTTTATATTTCCAAAATTACCTATGGCTAACTCTAATGGTGAAACCAAACATATATGGTTAGAATTCTTCTAGAGCGGTGAAATAGTGTCAAAAGTACAAATGTACTATAATCTATCATGATGACATGTTGCATCACATTAGTTTTACAGATTAATATACCCTAAAACTCTTGCTCTCTACTGAAATTCAATTGTAAGTGATTAGTCTTATATCAACTAAATGAATTATATGTAAAAAAGAAAATCTATATACTCTTTATCTTAAAGTTTTAGTTAAAAAAAACTAATATCAAATTCTCTTAATAATCCTTATCATTAGTCCGATGTTGTGCTTGTTATTGGTGTTTTCGTGATCTCCCAACACTCTCCTTTTCCTTAAGAGTGACCCTTCCTTCCCCTTCTCTCACACATCACACGAACTACCAACCCACTACAAAGTTGCACCCACTAACAAGGGCTCCACCTTAAGTTGAAACCATACTTCATGTCATCCTCAAAGTCACCCCGCCACCATAAAACTAGAAGCTTAAGCTCAAAACTTTGTTTGATCTACTTCCTCACTTTGGTGAGAAAGGATTGCACCGATTATGGGATTATTTTACCTTGTCAATCACAGAATAAGTCAAGTTTCATAACCTTGTATTCTTTTCTACCTCTTCTTCCCAAACCCAAACAATTTTTCCCACTAGGTTAAAGTGATACTAATAACTATTTAACACTGTCCCTAGAGGGATTTGAAATTAGTACCTTGGAATTGAGTGTAAAGTTTTAGTTGAATGATATATTTGTTGAGTTATAAAATATCTATTTTGTGATCAATAATATTGTCAATCTTTTACGTCACATCATGATCACGAGTATGCTTAAATAATACTCAATCAGTTTAAAAATGAATGTGGTTTAAGTTTTTTTCAGACATATTGAAATATGTAATGAATAGAAAAAAAAAATTATCATTTTGCCAAATTATATTTTATCAAGCAAAATAAAAATAATATTATGTACATATTAATAATTGAAAAATACAATTAAAAATTATAATAATTAAAATTATATTAAAAATTGAAAATTATATTATTTTAAAACAAATTTGTTTTACTAAAGTGATAGCTATTATGAAGCGTATGAAATATAGTATAAAAATGAAACAATTGCAACTTGTCATGAAGGAATATTATTGGAATGTATATGGATCCTCTCCCACAATGCATCCTTTTCCATCAATAAAAGATTGGTAATGAGATATATTATTACGAGTTCATGTTTAGTCTTGATTCGATGTTTATGAGATAATGAGATGACTAAATATGAAACTCGTAATTTAGAAAGAAAAAAAGAAACTGTATAGCACTATTTGTGAAAAATGTACCTTTATACAAAATCCTAAAAAAATGGGAAATATGAATTATAACATCAACCGATGGCTTTACATGAGAATAATGTATCTTAATTGAGGGATTTTTTAGAACACAAGGGAGGTGGGGGCGGGAAGAGAAGAAGACACCTAAAAAGTTAATTACTAGTTATATAGTTATGGGCCTTTGGTCAATTTGGTACAAGACGAATTTAAAATATTAGAACAAGTATGAGACTTGTTCCATTGTGTAGATCAAAGGAAGTTAGTAAGGGTGACAATATGTCATGCCTATTAATGGAGGTCTATGTCTTTGTTTTGAAGATATTTTAGTTATGGATGAAAGAGATAGAGTTAGAACAAATGAGAGAGAAAATGAGCGATACATTTTTTAGAAAAAAAGAGCCATATATGAATATTTCAAATACACATCCACGACTACCCATCGTAAAGTAGGCAAAAATTTAATGTTGTGCGCATTAGTATTAAACAAAGTCATCCACGTCTTACTATTAAACACCAAAGTCTTGCACATACATTTATTAAGCAGAGTCATGCGTGCATTGCTATTAAACATAGTCTTGATGGATTAAAATTAAAGTTAAGGGTAACATGATTTTAGAGAATTTACAAAGTATACCCTATACAAACGATTTCCTTTTACTCAACCTAAACAAATAAACTAGATATTAATTTTGTGTTAAATATGGATTGAAAGCACAGGTTTGACCCAACCTACTTAGGTCAAAAGTGATTTTTTTTTTATAAAACCTAACGTGAACCGTTTTTTGAATTCAAAATATAGACTTCTATCACTTACCAACATTTAATATTATTTTAAGTAAAAACACATTTAATATGATTTATTTAGAAAATTGGTTAAAACATCTTAAATTTATTTAAGAACGGAATAAAATTCATAATGAGAAGATCAATGAACGCTAAGAAGCAGATGGTACAATACTATATTTATACGTTAGTTTTTTGGAATAAATTAAAAACAATAGGTTAAAGGCTCGTTTATTACAGATGATAAAAATAAATGTTTTTGTAATTAATAATTAAAAAATCATTTGTTAGAAGATTTTAAAAATAGAAATTATTTTGCTCGTTTAGCATAGTGAAAATCATTGTGTTCTAAAACGTTGTCTATAAAAATTAATTTACCTGAAAATTTATTCAAAATCACTTCTCACTTGAAGCAGTTTTTAACTTTTTTTTCTTCACTTTTTTCATTTTTTATCAACAGCTGTTACAAAAAACTATATTTTTTTTAAAATGATTATTTTAAATATTTAATTGCAACAAACACACTCCCTAATTAGTGTGTACATAAACTAAAAAGGCCTTCCAGCGAACAAAAGAGAAACACAAAAGACTCTTAATAAAAAACTACAGCTCTATTCAGCAGAGAGAAAAAAAATAAAAAATAGAAGAATGTACCAGTCACCCCCCTCCTATACCTCCCACCCCCATTTGGATGGAAAAGACCAAATTGTCCCTTGAGAAAACAATAAAACCTGAAACAAAAATTCACTGCCATTTTTTCACCGTTGCATTCGAACCTTTCAATTATCCGAACTCAGATTTTTGAACATTTCGAAAATTTCTAACAATCTCAAACTTTCGAAATAGAAAAGTAAGATTTCACCCCTAAATCTTCGAAACTTTCCTGAAAAACCAAAACTTCCGAAACAAAACTTTCGAAAGTTTCTAGAAAACCAAAACTTTCGAAGCATATGACTCGGAACTTCCAAAGTTTCGAAACGTGTTCATCGAAACTTTCATTCAATATGAAAGTTTCGAAATAGGAAAATGCTTTTCGAAACATTGAAAGATTCGAAAAATTCATCTCGGAACTTTGGTATGCAATGAAACTTCCAAAATGTTTCGAAACTTTGGGAAACATTCGAAAAGTTTCGAAAGTTTTGGTGATTTTTGAAACTTTCGAAATGTGTTTTTTATTTAGGTGTTTTTTCTCATTTGTTTTTTTAATATTGATATATTAATCTATTGCAGTGCCTAGAATGAGGGGTGCATTTGGGCAGATCATCTGCAACATTGCCCGAAGCGTGGGAGGTGATAGTGGTGATGTCGCAGACAGAATTCCACCAGCAGCTTCAAACAGACGATGGAATGAAGCAAACCGTCCAATTAGGCAGCGTCGTCGACGACAGGATGATGTCACTGTCACTGAAGCCGTGGAGGCTACGCATATGGACGATGATGTACCTGCACAGATGGAGCAGGTTGAGGATGAGCCTGCACAGATGGAGCAGGTTGAGGATGAGCCTGCACAAATGGAGCAGGTTGAGGATCAGTCTACTGAGCATGCACGTGATGATACTATTGATGGTGATGATGCGTCTGAGCCGGTCGGATTCCCTGGAGGATCGGCGGTGACATCTGTGTTGACACAGTATGAACACCACGTGGCTCGGAGGATATGGGAAGGAGATGTATTTATTTAATTAATTATAATCATTATATTTAAGTAATATATATTCATTAGTATATATATTCATTATATTTAATTAATTATTTATTTATTTAAATAAGAACAAATATTTATTGTTATGTTCTTTAATTACTCGCAGGATCGTGGGTCGTTGAAGGTTATTACACATGGATTGAAGCTGAAGAAGTTTGCTGAGGTTCTTATACCAGATCCTGTATGGCTGATGGTGGTCTCATATGTGCCTTTGTTGAAAGGTGGCATAGAGAGACCAGCTCATTTCACATGCCATTTGGAGAGATGACCATCACATTGGACGATGTGGCTACTCTTCTCCATATCACACATCGGGGTAAATTTTTAGATACACCTAATAATATGAATACTAATAATGCTGTCAGAGCTGCCCACGAGTATTTAGGTGCATCATGGGAGGAAGCATCAGCAGAGATTAATTATAATAAATGTGTCCAGTATAGATTGCAATGGTTGCGTGATTATCAGAAAATTATCAGATTTTTTGTGATTTTCAGTTGGGGGGTGTGGAATGGTAATTTTTTTTGATATTTTATAGTTAGTTAAAAATTTAGTAAAAAAGGACAATTTGGTCTTTTCCATGCAAATGGGGGGGTGGGAGGTATAGGAGGGGGTGGCTGGTACATTCCTCTAAAAAATAGAGGTCTAGCTAAAAACCACAAGCCCACTAAAAAACGAGTTTTGTTGAGATATGTCAGTTGCTCAAACGCACCCCTCATTTCTCGGCAAATTATCGGATGCTTCCTTCTTATAGTGTACTTTGTAATTTGAGATATATGCATGATTTGGGTTTTAGGATTTATTTTTCTCACAAGCTCAATTTCTAATTTTCTTTTTTTAATTTTAATTCTTTTAATTTAACCAATTTAAACGAGATTTGTATGATAAATTCCGTTTGAGTTAATTAGTTTAGAGATAGTTAGAATCGAAAAATATGAATTTTGATCCAAAGAGAATTAAAATCGACAAAAAAAAAAAAAAACTCTAGGTGATTTTTAAAAATATATAGGATGAAAGGAGAAATGTACAAATTATTTGATCAAATTCAATAAATAAGTTAAAAAGCATAGAAGAAATGGATTGATCACCCACCAAAAAACAGGAAAAAAATGAAGGAAAATGTTAAACCAATTCCAGATCAAAACAATAATTTTATTTACAATTGTTCTTGTGTCACATTTACAGATAAATATAAATAATGGTCTAATTTAATATATATATTCAAATAATAATAAGAAATATTTAAATAATTATTTTTGTGCTTAATTTAATATTACTTAAAAAATTTCATTAGTTATGTATAATTAAATACAACATTTATACTAATAAGGATTAACTTTAGTGAAATGAGTTAGACTCTTACAATATAGTGAACTCAAATTTGAATATCTCCTGTAAGAGACATTTATATTTAGTGTCTGATGCGTCTTAAATATGATTCGATAAAATACGAAGAAAAAATTACAAACATCCACTAAAAATTATTCTTTTATTTTCTTTTTTGGTACAATATTCTAATGTCTTTTAACCAAGCAAGTGCTAGATTTTGGTGATTTTCGATGGCATGACCTATGATTATGATTGTATATTATATTATTGTACATTATTCACGGGTGGATTGACTTGACCAAATTGAATTGGAAAAAAACATCCACTTCATTCTCAAGTAATTTTATTTTATCGGCTCACCAAACTCTCCACTTTGATTTCAAAAAATTGTTTACTTTTTACTCACCGACTAATATATAACTAGAATATGACCCGCGTTTATATATATATATATATATATATATAATATTAATCTTATAAATTTTTAAAGTTATAAAAAATGTAATAAAAGATATTATAGAGTGTGTAATTAAATGAGTATTTTTACTCATAAAAAAAAAATAAAAGAACAATGTCTTGTAAAAAACTTAATCATAAAAAAAATTAACAATTTTATAACTGCTTCAAGTTATATTTGAACTTTATATACAATATCATATTTGTACCATTTAGCTGATTTTTGATGGTTTATAGACATAAAATATTAACCATGATTTAAAAGATAAATTATATAATTGATAATCGTAAACTCTATTTTTATTAAAGTATATAAGTTATGTAGGAATTTTTAAAATTTTAACATTTTTTCCTACACATATTAAAAAAA
>JBBPBP010000001.1:15884282-15897585 GCA_037974735.1 Cicer chorassanicum
AAAAAAAAAAGATAAATGACTGAAGTGTTATCTGAAATTAAGTTAAGGGATAACTTGAAAAATTGATTAAATTGAAAGGAGAAAATCTAAGATACTTTCAACTAACTAATAAGAACAAACTATTATTCTAAAATAGAAATTAGACTTAAGTCAATCTACACTAACCTGATGTTGACTGAGGTATATTTGATATATATTTAATCACTCGTGAATAATATGCTAACTCTGCCACTAATTTTTATTTTATTTTAACTCTAATGGTGTCAAAACCAAATTAATGACACAAATGAACCAATCCATCACAATAAAGTTGGATTCATTTTTGTAGGTTTGATTGTACACAGTACCAAGTAAATCAAACTAAGCTTCTATTAGTTTGACGAATCAATTTTATATAATTTAAAATTGTTAAAGACCTGAATGAAACTATTATATATTATTTTTTTATTACACACTATATTAATAGTATTATCTTAAAAAATATATTATTTTGTTATATTTTTTTGAAAGCAATATTATTTTTTTTATTATAGTTTATGTACTTATTTTAAAAATGTTTGACATGTGCAAACTTTGGAACTACGAGATATTCTTTCAAAACAAAATTTGTTAAGAGAAAAAAAAAATTCTAGAAAGAAATATTTGAATGAGATAGCAATGAAACTTAATTAAAGATGTTTTTTTTTGTAAATGTAATTAATTTATTTTATCCCTCTAGTTTAAATGGGAAAAATGCTTTAGAAATCTAGAATGCAGTCGTAAGCAAAACTTATATTAAGTTAAAAGATGTTTCATTCTTAATTTGATGTCAAACTTGTATTCTCTAAAAAGATTCACCATTAATCACTTTAGTTAGTGCGCCGGATCAAAGATAATTGATATATACCTGTGGACATTTTTAGCGACAGTGTTTAAATTGATATATACCTGCGGACAGTTTTGGTGACAGTGTTTAAATCCGTAGATGTAGATGTCCTATATACCTGTAATGATAGTTGGTATAATCAGTTATGTAACATTACCGTGGGTATAGACACAATTTGGTTTACCTATTAGAACTATTTTAAATCCCTTCAAAACCAAAATCCCTAAATTTTCCTTCACTCTAATTCATTACTCAATCTTCACCAATTTTGAGTCCCAACAACATCAAATCCCTAAATCAGTTATTCTTTCTTCACTAAACCCCTAATCCCTAACACCAAATCCCTAAATCAATTCTCACCCCTCCGTCAACACACTGCGCCGTCGCAATCTCCCCTCCGTCAACGCGAGCTTAGGGCGTCGTCATTAAAGGCATCCTTCAACACACGGTGTGTTGTCGTTCAATTCGTGTTTGCGTTCGTTTTCGTTCTCGGCATTGTGCACCTTCGTTCATCCCTTGCGTGTCGTCTTTCTTTCTCTACTTCTCTAATGGTCCGGCAGTTCGTATCCTCTTCTTCAGGTTTGCATCTATGTTCATGCTTTCGTGATTGCTTTGTTGTCCTGATTGAGTTTCGTTTTTCTTTGATGCTTGCTCTGGTTCGTTTCATTTTGCTTTTACTTTCTTGTTCGTTTCGTTTTGTTGTTCATTTTCGTTAGTTTCTGTTCATCTTAAGTTTGAACCCATTAGTATATGATATTTTTGCTTTTTGTTGTGGGAACTTGGAAGGAATAAGGATCTAATCTAACATACTTTACTACTTTGCTTGCGTTATTATGGTGTTTTTTGAGCTACAACTTTAGTATGTAGTTTGAATTTGGAATGTTGAATTCTTTTTATGTTAATTGGTCTTCTAGTAAGCATCTGTGTTATTTTTCATTTGACTTTATATTTGCTGCTTTTTGGTGCACGTCTTTGACATCTCCATCATATTTGCATCTTCCTCGTTAACTCACAATCTGGTACTATGAACTTTTCAAATAACTTAGAAAGTGTCTTTGAAGCTTTGAATATCAAAACAACATAGTATAGTATATACTTTATGTGTTATGTTTTGATTAATCGTTGAAAATAAAAGATATTTGTGGCTTTTTACTTATGACTATATTTTAGTTTAGTTGTTTGTAATGATTATTCTTTTTTTGACGGATTGGTAATCATTAGCATGTATATGTATGTGGCTCTTTGAGTTTGTGGTTGAATTGTTTTGATAATCATTCTCTTGAAATGTTACTAATTTTGGCTATCTACTTACATTAAGGCCTAATACTATAACTTTGTGCTTTTGACTTATTTTTGATACAACTATTGAATTTCTTGTTTTTACTTCTAATCTTTAACATCATAAGGTTAACTTAGTTGTTGTTGGAGAATGAAGATTACCTTGACTATGCATTCATAGATGAAGGAATCAAGCAAGTGATAACGATGGATTACAATTTGTTCTTACTCATACAAACTCAACCAATATGCAAAGAAGAAATGTTGCATAACCTAGTTCTAGTTCTAATCATACAAAGTTTATTATATGACTGTCATAACCTAGTCTACACAATTGAATGCATTCAATTTTTTTTTCATTGATTTAAATGTAATGAAATTAATTATATGTAATAATAGTTTAAAAATGTCACCATTTTTTATTAAATAATTGTTTCATAAATAAGTTATAGTTATTTAAAAGATAGATAAATTTAATAAAATCCTTTTTCTATTTATACAAAATCTTTGTTTATTTATACAAAATCTTTTTTTATATACTAAATATTTATTTTTAAAACCAAAATAAATTAAATCAAATATTTCTTTACAAAATCAAATTGTTGGCTAAAAACAAAAAAAATCATATCACGGAATGAATCAAATAAAAAAAACAAATCTTATCTTTTTTAGATAATATTTATTATTATTGAGTTATATTAAATGTGACCCACCTAGTCACTTATACTCACGCTATTACTCTATAAGTAAGCATACTTAACTTAACTCATCCAAACAATATATCAAGCATCCGAAAAACAAGTCGATAACTCCCCCAACCAAAACATTGTTAACTGTGTCTTTTTCTTTTTTCTCACCGAACTACCTCTCCTCATCTAATCAAACGATTTCTCTCTCTTTCTTGGTCATTTTGCTATCAAGATTTTTAAATCGAATATGGAAGAACATGATCCAAACCAAATTTTGATAAGGGAAGTTTGGGCATACAACTTAGAGTATGAATTTGATCTAATTCATCAAGTTGTTGGTGACTATCCTTTCGTCTCAATGGATACGGAGTTTCCCGGAGTTGTTGATTCACCCAATGTGTACAACACCAAATTACACCGCCACCACTGTAAACTTGAACCCGCCGATCACTACAAATATCTGAAGGCTAACGTTGATTCTTTGAAACTTATCCAGGTTGGTCTCACTTTATCAGACCATAAAGGTAACCTACCTCATTTCGGTACCAATAATCGTTATATATGGGAATTCAATTTCTGAGACTTTGATGTTGAACGTGATCTTCACAATTCAAATTCTATTTTGTTGCGCCGTCAAGGGGTTGATTTTGAATGTAATGTTTCTCACGGCGTCAATTCATTCTATTTTGGTGAAATGTTGTTGAGGTCTGGATTACTGTTTAATGAATCCGTTGTTTGGGTGACATTCCATAGTTCTTACGATTTCGGGTATTTAGTGAAGATTTTGACTCGACGTAATTTACCCAACAGATTAGAGGATTTTTTGAATGTTTTAAAGTTTTATTTTGGAAACAAAATTTATGATATCAAACATATGATACGGTATTGCAATAGATTGTACGGTGGACTCGAGCAAGTAGCAAGTACTCTAAAGCTAAGTCGGACTATTGGAAAGTCTCATCAAGCTGGATCAGATAGTTTGCTGACTAGACAAACATTTCAAATGATGGTAGAACTCTATTTCCATAGCATGAATGAAATCAAAAAGCATGCGGGCATTCTGTATGAATTAGAAATTTCAGTTTAGGAAATTGAAAATATAAATTGTATCAAAACTATTATATGAAAAAGTACATTTTTTTATTATTTTATTTAGATACATTATTGTCATTATGTATCTCATAAATACCGACATAAAAATTAATCATAACTTTCACTACTAACTACATAAAGTGACATTCTTTTAAAACAAAAAAATTACATTTCATACAAAACTTTGTTGATCGAGATATTTAAGAAGATTTCTATATTTGTTTTTTCTAATACAAAGGGAAATGATGCTTTATTAATCTAGAGTGCGGTTAATAGATAAGTAAAATTTAATAAACAATTGTTTCAGCCAACTATTCGTCTTTAAATAATGTCCAATTAGAGTTCTCAACCGAAATATATTAACCACTTGAACTTATTTATTTGGTTAGTACACTTAATTATATTTCATTGATTTAAATATAATGAAATTAATTATATTAACTAATAGTTTAAAAATGTCACAATTTTTTTATTAACTAACTATTTCATAAATAAGATATAGATATTTATAATATATATTAAGTTTAATTAAACTTTTTTTATTTATACAAAATTCTTTTTTTATATACTAAATATATATTTTTTATAACCATGATAAATTAAATCAAAATCAAATTGATAAAATAAAATCGTTGTCGAAAAACAAACAAAATCATATGAATGAGTGAATCAAATAAAAAATAAAATCTTATCTTTTTTGGATAAAACAAATTAAATCTTATCTTTTTTGGATAACAAATATTGTTATTGAGTCATACCGTGACCTAGTTACTCACTTATACTAATACTCATTGAAAGTTAGTATATTACTTAATTCTTACTAACAATTAAACATCCACAAAACAAGTCAATAACTCCCCCAATAAAAAAAACAAGTTATTAACGATCCCTTCTTTTTTTCCACCCAAATACCAAATAATGATTTCCTCAACTATATATTCAAACTTATCCGAGATTATAACCTCTTTTCATCTCGTCAAACAAACTAATCAAATATTCAAGAGCCTTTTTTCTCTCTTTCTCATAATCGAATAATGTGTAAATCAAATATGGAAGAACTTGATTCAAACCCAATTTTGATAAGGGAAGTTTGGGCGTTCAATTTATAGTATGAATTTGATTTGATATGTCAAGTTGTTCATGACTATACTTTCAATTCAATGGATACAACTTTCTCGGAGTTATTCATTTAGCCAAGGTGGACAACACAAAATCACACCGCCACTTTAAATTTCGAACCAACCTTTCACTAAAAATATCTAAAGGCTAATGTTGATTTTTCGAAATTCACCGAGTAAATCAAACTAAGCTTCTATTAGTTTGACGAATCAATTTTATATAATTTAAAATTGCTAAAGACTTGAATGAAACTATTATATATTATTTTTTATTACTTACTATATTAATAGTATTATCTTAAAAAATATATTATTTTGTTATATTTTTTTGAAAGCAATATTATTTTTTCTATTATAGTTTATTTACTTATTTTAAAAATGTTAGACATGTGCAAACTTTGAAACTACGAGATATTCTTTCAAAACAAAATTTGTTAAGAGAAAAAAAAATTCTAGAAAGAAACATTTGAATGAGATAGCAATGAAACTTAATCAAAGATTTTTTTTTTTTCGTGCAATTAATTTATTTTATCCCTCTAGTTTAAATGGGAATAATGCTTTAGAAATCTAGATCGCAGTCGTAAGTAAAACTTATATTAAGTTAATCAAAGATATTTCATTTTTAATTGATGTCAAACTTATATTATCCAAAACGATTCACCATTAATCACTTGATCTCATTAAGTTAGTTAGTGCGCCGATACAAAGATAATTGATATATACCTACGGACATTTATAGTGACAGTGTTTAAATCCGTAGGTGTAGATGTCCTATATACCTGTAATGATAGTTGGTATAAACAGTTATGTAACATTACCGTGGGTAAGACACAATTTGGTTTACCTGCCACCTCATCCTATTTCTCTACGTATGCGAACATTTGCTACCTCAGCTAAAAAGTTGACGCGTACATCTTCATATGATAGTTTTCCTATTCACTCTCTAGATACCGTTTCCCCATATTTTGTGGAAGTATTCATGTGACATAAGTTACCAATTACAATACAATAAATATCAATTATTTGACACTTATTGGTCCTCTAAATAGAGAGATATAATTTACAATTAGGCCAACAATTTGTTTTTCTATTTTTTCTTATCATACCATTATTGACATGGACTTAGAGAAAAATTTATATATATTCTAGCCAATGTGGGACTTTCCTATACTAACATGAATAATAGATCCAAAAGGATGTAGTTTTCGGTTGGAATTTGGTTTATTGCTATGATGTGATAGTTTTCTGCTTAGAAAGACACTTATCCTTGATGAACTATTTGTGGAAGAAAAATATAGAATTCGTTAAGATGATATTAGAATCTTCCATCCAATTAATATTCATTATGATCATTTGTGTTTTTTTTTTTTTTTTTTTTTTTTTTTTTTTTTTTTTTGTATTTTATGATATAACTAGAATATGACATGCGCTTTGAGAAGACACATTGCAACAATAACCTGTGAGAGATATTTATATTAGTGTCTGATGCGTCTTGAATATGATTCGACAAAATACGAAGAAAAAATTACAAACATCCACTAGAAATTATTCTTTTGTTTTTTTTTTTTGTACAATATCCTTATGCCTTTTAACCAAGCAAGTGCTAGATTTTGGTGATTTTCGATGGCATGACCTATGATTATGATTGTATATTATATTGTACATTACCCACGGGTGGATTGACTTGACCAAATTGAATTGGAAAAAAACATCCACTTCATTCTCAAGTAATTTTATTTTATCGGCTCACCAAACTCTCCACTTTGATTTCAAAAAATTGTTTACTTTTTACTCACCTACTAATGTATAATGTCATATTCACATTCCTCAAATTAATCCTTCCTACCTTGATTTGAAAATTGTAATACTAATAGAGCCCATGGATTCATCACAAACCATGGGACAATATCACCTACCTCCTCACTCCCAATACATATATATAGACAAACAAATCATTCCCTAATCGAATCCTACCCATCACAATTCTTCATCCATTCAATAGCTTACACCATAACCAATATTATTTTTCTTCACAAATTAAATTAAAACATGGGTCCCCTTCAAGTCACAAAAAAACCACTATTTTTCACTCTTGCATTAATAATACTCATTCCAATTACCACAAAACTCTTGATTTCACCCTCTATCTCAAATTCAATTGCTTGTGTATCACTCATCATCTTATCATACATATACTTAACTAGTTTCAATTCAAACAAACACAAACAAAATTATTCACCTCTTCCTCCAAGTCCTCTCTCATTTCCTATATTTGGAAATTGGCTCCAAGTTGGCAATGATCTCAATCATCGTATTCTTGCAGCAATGTCACAAACTTATGGACCACTTTTCCTCCTCAAACTTGGTTCCAAAAACTTGGTTGTTGTCTCCGACCCCGAACTCGCCACCGATGTCCTTCATTCACAAGGCGTGGCATTCGGGTCTCGCCCTCGTAACGTTGTCTTCGATATCTTCACCGGTAATGGACAAGACATGGTTTTCACCATCTACGGTGATCATTGGCGAAAAATGCGAAGAATTATGACATTACCATTTTTTACTAACAAGGTTGTTCATAATTATAGTAACATGTGGGAACAAGAGATGGATTTGGTAGTACAAGATCTTAAGGCTAATGACATTGTTAGAAGTGAAGGGATAGTTATTAGAAAACGTCTTCAATTGATGTTGTATAATATCATGTATAGAATGATGTTTGATGCAAAATTTGAGTCTCAAGATGATCCTTTGTTCATTCAAGCTACAAGATTTAATTCTGAGAGAAGCCGTTTGGCACAAAGTTTTGAATATAATTATGGAGATTTTATACCTTTGCTTAGGCCTTTTTTGAGAGGCTACCTCAACAAGTGCAAAGACTTGCAAACTAGGAGGCTTGCATTTTTCAACAACTACTTCATTGAGAAGAGAAGGTAAGTTATTAATCAATACACATGTTACTTTAGTATTCAATTTTGCATAAATAAAATTATTGGTGGACAACCAATCACAGTATAGATTTTTGTAGAAATATTTATATGTAATATGTAACATATAGTACAATTTAATTTGTGCAGAAAAATAATGGCAGACAATGGGGAGAAGCATGAGATAAACTGTGCAATTGATCACATAATAGATGCTGAATTAAAGGGTGAAATAAGTGAAGAAAATGTAATGTACATAGTAGAAAACATTAATGTTGCAGCAATAGAGACAACACTATGGTCCATGGAATGGGCAATAGCAGAATTAGTGAATAATCCAAAAGTCCAAACAAAAATTCGTGATGAAATATCAAAAGTGCTTAAAGGAGAATCAGTTACAGAGTCAAACCTAAACCAATTACCATATTTAGAAGCAACAATAAAAGAAACATTAAGATTGCACACACCAATTCCACTATTAGTACCTCACATGAACCTTGAAGAAGCTAAACTAGGAAGTTACAAAATTCCAAAAGAGTCAAAGGTAGTTGTTAATGCTTGGTGGCTTGCAAATAATCCACTGTGGTGGGAAAATCCAAAGGAGTTTAGGCCAGAGAGGTTTTTGGAAGAGGAAAATGGAATTGATGCTGTTGTTGCTGGAGGGAAAGTTGATTTTAGATTTGTACCATTTGGTGTTGGAAGAAGGAGTTGTCCTGGTATTATTCTTGCATTGCCAATATTGTGTTTGGTTGTTGCAAAGTTGGTGTCAAATTTTCAGATGAATGCTCCTAATGGGACAAACATTGATGTTACTGAAAAAGGTGGACAATTTAGTTTGCATATTGCAAATCACTCCACTGTTTTGTTCCATCCAATTCATTAGTAGCATGAGGAAGTTTCATCTCCCAATGTTTTCTACAAGTATTTGTTTTTGTATTTCAATTTTTTGCTTCTAATTTTTCATACCATAAAAGCAATTTCAATTAAGTTGTTATCATTGTAATTTCTCTATGCTGCTATAATTTAATGATTAATGTATACTTTAAATAATTTCATATTTTAGTGTGTAAAAATAAGTCAGCAGTTACAAATGATATGAACCTCATATAATAAGCATATAGTAAAGGATAATATATTTAATAAATAATAAAGGAGTTATTATTATTATATATATATAAGGTTTGAAGAAAACTTCAAAAGAAAATAGCGGAACAATGGCGGGTCTTAAGGTGTTCCAAAGCTTGAGCATTCCTTCATTATCTGATCCTTTGTTTCTTTCTTCATTCATCCAAATATGTTCTCTGATCCCTCATCATCCCTTAGAATGCCCTCAACAAGAATTGGTTCTTTCAGACACAGTTTCCTTGAAAAATCCAAAGAGAGACTTCTCGCTAAAAAAGAATACCCTGATTTCGCATTCAATGATCCCCTCAATGAAGACAACGATGCCGCCCCCAAAAACTGTTTCAATCTCGACGCGCTCTCTGATCGCGTCGCCAACATTCGCAATGCTACAAGAGACTTCATCGCTAAATTATATGAGATGGGTCGTTCGGATCGACGCAAAGTTGTGTTTGCTATGAAAGCTGGTTTATCTTTGGCTCTTGTTTCTCTTTTTATATACATTAAGGAAGAACAAGTCAGCAAGTACTCTATTTGGGCTATTCTCACTGTTGTTGTTGTTTTCGAATTCAGCATTGGTAATTAATTGTTCTATTCATTTCTGTCTTTTGTTACTTTACTTGTTTGTTAAGTTATTGCTATTGTGACAAACAAGGAAATTTCATGTGGGTTTTTGTTTTTGTTTGAAATATGTTGTTGTTTAATGAGAAAGTTTCTTTTTTTTGGGGTGTAGGTGCAACACTTAACAAAGGGTTCAATCGTGCTTTGGGAACAATTTCAGCTGGAGTGCTTGCTCTTGGGATTGCACGATTATCCGTTTTGGTTGGTGGTGCTTTTGAGGAGCTTCTTATTGTTGTAGCTATTTTTATTGCAGGTTGGATATTTTTATTTCTAAAGTTTAATGGTAAAATGAGGATTGCTGTGTGTGTGTTTATGGCTCATAGTTTCATGATAAGTGGGTCTGAGCGTGTAGTATGGTTCAAGGATAATCTTGTTAACTGGATTGTAATATTTAAACACAAGTTGTAATATGAAACACTAAGCTTTAATAATAAAAAGGTACTACAGCAGCTCTGCCATAAAAGACATAGACACAATTGACCGAACTCCATGATCAAATCTCGTAGGCTATTTTTTTTTTCCCTTCATTTTTTGTATCTGTTTTCTTTTGAATTGTGGATGTCGTTCTAACATTGTCTGTGTTTCTCTGTATGATAGATATGATTGTACTGTTGTGGTGGATTTGTAGGGTTTTGTGCAAATTTTGTGAAGCTGTATCCTGCAATGAAGCCTTATGAATATGGATTTCGTGTATTCTTGTTAACGTTTTGTATTGTGTTGGTGTCTGGAAGACATGGAATGCAGTTTTTTACCACTGCTTTTTACAGATTGGTACTTATTGGTGTTGGTGCTGGTGTGAGTTTGTCTGTGAATATTTGCATCTACCCCATTTGGTCTGGGGAGGATCTCCACAAATTGGTGGTAAAAAATTTCCATGGAGTTGCTGGATCTTTAGAAGGTTAGTTTTGGTTCATTTTCATAGATTTGTTTGTGTTTTTTAATTTGTGCCATTTTTCTTTTGATTTTATTGTAGCTGCTGATTTGCTAGGTTGGTTCTTGTGGTGCTTTTTTTTAGGTTGTGTAAATGGATACCTACAATGTGTTGAATATGAGAGGGTCCCATCTAAAATTCTTGTTTATCAAGCCTCTGATGACCCTTTGTACCGTGGCTATAGAACAGCAGTGCAATCATCAAGCCAAGAGGAAACTTTGGTATTCTGTTTTCTCTTATGATGACACGGACACCAGACACGACATTGACATGTAGACACTAATAATAATTTAAGAAAAATGAAAGTGATTGAAAGTAACCACAAATGTCGGTGTCGAACACTAGGCATGCCTTCAATACACTAGCTTTTCTCCCTTTTTCAACAACCCACTTAAATGCTTTCTAGTTCTAGTAGTGTTTAATATTTACTCTAACTCATTTTGACCCTTGTTGCAGGTAGATTTTGCATTATGGGAGCCACCTCATGGTCCATACAAGATGTTCAATTATCCTTGGAGAAGCTATGTCAAAATTAGTGGAGCATTGAGACATTGTGCTTTCATGGTCATGGCATTGCATGGATGCATACTTTCAGAAATACAGGTAAGAATAACTTCTCTTCTGTGATTTGTGGCAGACGTAAGTGAACACTGTCATTTATAGCGGTGCTCTATTTATAATTTCCCTATTATCAATTTTAAGTAATGTTTTACTTACAAGGATGCCTTATTAGTTTATATATTGTTAATGTCATATAGCAAACTAATTTTTCATGTTTTACTAAAAAAGAGTTATATATTGTTAATGTGACAGGCACCTCCAGAAAAGAGGTTGCTATTCTTTGAAGAACTTCGGACGGTTGGTGCTGAAGGAGCTAAAGTCTTACGTCAACTAGGAAGCAAAGTGGAAAAAATGGAGAAGCTAAGCACAAGAGACATTCTATTAGAAGTTCATGAGGCAGCTGAGCTATTGCAGATGAAGATTGACAGTCATTCTTTCCTTTTCGTCAATTCAGAGAATTGGGAAGCTGTAAGACGACAACAAGCTAAAGTAAATGGACAACCAGACAATTTGACCGAGCTTAAAGACAACGAGAACAAACAGTCCACGATCAATGAATCGGTGGATGAATCAAAACTTAATATAAGCATACAACAATTGATGCCAGAAACGAGTTTTGCACAGTCCATGAACAAAAGCTTAGTATCATGGCCTCACCTCTCTTTTTGCACCGATGCAATAGTAAATGAGCCGGAATCTAAAGTATATGAAAGTGCTAGCTCATTGTCTTTGGCTACATTTGCGTCGCTTTTAATCGAGTTTGTTGCTAGACTTCAAAATCTTGTGGATGAGTTCCAAGATCTCAGCGAGAAGGCTAATTTTAAAGATCCATTTGATCAACCTATGCTGAAGTAGTAGGGGTTAGTCACACTTTGGACATGATTTTAAATACATTAAATATGACAATGGATATATTTTGTTTCATTTATTAAAAAAAATTGAAATAGTAAATAAATTATTTTCTTTGTATTAGGTTTAAACTAATTATCTCTTTCTATTTGTAGAATTGTAGAGATTTCTCTTCCAGCCGCTAAAGTTTTGTATCATGAGCTTATGTTTTCAAAGATTCTTTATGAGCATCGATAAAGATTCCATATGGAGAAACACATGAAGAGTTCTTCAATTGCTACATGAACTCTTATAGTAAGGATCTGGACAAGTGATACATAGACTCTACCTTTCTAAAGAAAAACATTAAATATAGAATTTATGTACGTATTTTGTTTACGCATACCGTAAGAAAAAAATAAAATGGGATGTTTCATGTAATTGAAAATGTGGTAGTAAAATTAATGTTCTATACCTCAAAAATAGAATGTTGTTCATTTACTTTTAGGGTAAACTACCATTTTAGTATATGACTCTATCATTTTGGTTAACGACTCATTAAAAAAAACTAAAATTAATCATCAATTATCAAAGTATAGTTTATGAAATTAGAATGGTCATAAACTATTTTAATAGTAAATTGTATATTGCAATGATTTTTATGATAATAAATTGTATATTTCAGATACTATTTTTTATGAGTTTTTATTACAAGGACTAAATTAAAATTATTACTACACTTTTCAATAAGTAATCTGTGTGTTTGGTTAGCACCCTACATTTACAACTACTACTATAATAACTCAATTTGACGCCACAAGACTATTTGATTTAGTAACAGGATGTCCTTGAAAACAAGTAAACAAAAAGATGAATGTGACTCTGATATCGATCAATAGGTAAATTCAAAGCTGTCATAAGAAGTGTGACCCTATGGAGGTGTTGGTAACCAACAGTATAAAGTTTTAGACCCAAAAACAATGTAATTAACGTTTCCTATTTATAGTCCAAGCTTGAAATACAAGAAATAGAATTTAACTACCATACATTTACCAAAAATAGGATAAACGCGGTAATTAAATCCTAATAAAAAATAGAATCTACGGAAGTTATTTAAGCCCAAACTAACTTTGGAAAGACCAAAACATCTGAAGTTATTCCATAAATAAAATGCTAAGGTAATAAAAAAATTAAATAAAAGGAATACTTCTTTGGAGAAATAATTAATATATTAAAAAAAAACAAATTTATGATGCTGATTCTATATATATAAA
>JBBPBP010000001.1:15897651-15908775 GCA_037974735.1 Cicer chorassanicum
AAAAAAAAAAAAAACAGCTTACTATTGAGAGAAGAGACGAAATGTTAAACGATCAATCAACGATAGACATGTGAATCTCTTCTTAAAAAAAAACGATAAACATGTGAGTAACAATAAAAAAAAGTAATTGTCACGCTATTTCCACTTTTGGTGCAAATTCTGTTCCAGTTCACAATAACGAGCATTTATTTGCAAAAAAGAAATTATAAATCAAGTAGAGAGGTAACACGTGCGAGTCGCAACGGTGCGTTTTAGAGTTAAAAAAGTAAACTCGAGAAGCATAGAAGAGAAAAGCGAGTGCCATTTTTTTGTGTCTTCTTGACCACTTCGCTTTCTCTATTATCTTCTACTTCTTCTTCTTATTCTTCTTCTTCTCTGGTGTTAGGGTTTTCACTTCACCATCCATTCATAATAACACCTCTCACTAATTTCCTTCCTTTTCGAATTCCTTATTCCACTCATTCACCTTTACAAGATCCAAATTCCTCATTAATTACGTATCTTTACCTCGCTTAATCGTAACAAATCAACACTTTCACGCGGTAAGGTACCTTATTCTGCTTCTTTCTATCTAAATTTCACACACTAGGTTTTCTTGATAATCTTCTACTATACATTTTCATTTCCAATTTTCAATTATTTGATTTCGTATATGATATTTTGAATTGTTTCTTTTTTTAAGTTGGAGCACCGTGGTTTGATTTCAATTCATTTTTCACATAGACGCAAACTTGAGCTTCGAACTTCTACTTTCCTGTTGTTAAACCCTTGACTTAATTAATTAAAGCACGCAAAAAAACTTGAGTTAAGTAATGCCTAATGTGAATTAAATTAATCAATTGAAATGAAGTTATAAGTTCAATGGGTTTTATTTTATATTTTTATGATTTATACATCAATGTTATGTATGTTATTGTGACGATTTAGTAGTGTTTGCTGTTTGTTGTACTTCTAATTTTGCTTTTGGAACTTATGGTTATATTTGATTTTCTAACTATATGATTGATTTACTGATTCTGTCAGATATATTGGCAACAAAACAAAATGTCTATGGCCGATGAACCACTGTATCCAATAGCTGTGCTTATAGACGAGCTGAAAAACGATGACATCCAACTGCGGTTGAACTCAATTCGTAGGCTATCGACGATTGCACGGGCTCTTGGGGAGGAGCGAACCCGTAGAGAATTAATTCCATTTTTGACTGAAAATAACGATGATGATGATGAGGTACTTCTTGCAATGGCGGAAGAGTTGGGAGTTTTCATTCCTTATGTTGGGGGAGTGGAACATGCCAACGCGTTGCTTCCGCCTTTGGAGGCATTTTGCAGTGTTGAGGAAACTTGTGTGAGGGATAAAGCTGTTGAGTCACTTTGTCGAATTGGATCTCAAATGAGAGAAAGTGATTTGGTTGAATATTTTATCCCATTGGTGAAGGTCAGTTAACATTATTTTCATCAATATAAGTGCTGTTATTATTACTTTACATTGGTGGAAGCCATCATGAATGCTACCTAATTTTTTTTCCTTTTCATTCATAGTTTTGGTTTCGGTGTCTAGTGCGGTTTTGATTATCACATTTATTGTATTTTCCTGGAATTTGACAAGTTTCTATTATGTCAGCGGTGCTGATATTTTGCAAAATGGAGTTTGATTAACGAATCTGGCCAAGTTTGAGTGATGCTTGATAAGTTTATTGCATTGTTTTGTTGCTAAGTGATTGCATGTGTCTTAGAGTTTGCTTATCATTTAAGATGAGCTGTATGTATCCCGCCAGTTCCCATTTGTTATATTAGTAGAACAGCCTGTCCAATTCATGCTACAATTCCTGTTTTCAGAGATTGGCAGCAGGTGAATGGTTTACTGCCCGAGTCTCTGCATGTGGACTATTCCATATTGCATACCCAAGTGCACCAGAAACATCAAAGACAGAGTTGAGATCAATATACAGTCAGTTATGTCAGGATGACATGCCTATGGTTAGAAGATCTGCTGCAACAAATCTTGGGAAATTCGCTGCAACTGTTGAGTATGCTCATTTGAAGGCTGACATCATGTCTATTTTTGACGATCTTACTCAGGATGGCAAGTGTCTGTCCTTTGTCTAGTGTACTAGGCTGTTTGATGTTGTTGCAGAGTCTATTATCTATATTTCTGTATGTGCTTCGCTTTTTTAACAGATAATTGTGTTTTTTTTACTTGGTTCAGATCAAGATTCTGTCCGATTGTTGGCTGTGGAGGGCTGTGCTGCTCTTGGAAAACTGTTGGAGCCACAAGATTGTGTTGCACATATACTCCCAGTTATTGTTAATTTCTCCCAGGTACATATAGAAGACAGTGGATAAACTATTTGTTCATTCATCTATAATTTATTTATTTTCTTCATTATGCTCATATCATATTTACTATATACATGAGTCAGCTCTACCAACCAAACATGTAATTAACCTAGAGATCTGCCCATTCTATATCTTATCTTACTAGTGACTTGTTTGTCAGATATCCCTTTACTTACTCTAATATTTACAACCTTAGCTAGTTATTTTATTTTTGCAAGAACTCCCTGGAATGCTATATATCTATAGTATTATCTACTAAAATGATATGTACTCAATTTCATATATCTTTTACCTGAAAGTAGCAGCAGGAAGATGTTGGGCTATTGGGTGATTTTTGTCAATTCTGAACTACCAGGAGAAAATTGTACTATGCTTTCGGATAGGAATGTCAGTAACTTAGAAATGTTTCTTATGTTTAAGTTAATATGAACATTTTCTCATTGGAAAGCCAACAGCACAATTCGGCTTTTCTAAACATCACTGTTGGAGTTGGAATAATGCAATTATGATAATTTCTCAATGAGTACTGCTTCCACTTCACAGAATATGTTGTTTAAGGATTTAAACACAGATTAAAAAAAGTAATAAATAACTGTGGTTATTACTAAAGAAATAAGTACATTTGACTAAACTTCCCTTTTATAAAAATTATCACATTCATCTTCAGGTACCCTTTCTCTCACTTCGATAATATTAAACTCCTTCTGTTTCATAATAAGTGTCACTTTAGCAAAAATAAAATTATTTCAATTTCAACTTTCAATGTAACTTCAATAATTTCTTCCAATTGTACCCTTCAATTATTACTATGTACACTAATTCAAAAACATTAATTCTACTTTGCATTTATGATAGTTAAAAACACACCAATAGTTAATAAGTTTAATTTGGCAAAATGACTATTCTCTTTCTTATATCTATTGCATTTCTTAATTTGTATCTTTCTCCATTAATGCTCCTTTTTTTGTTGCTTTTTATTAGCCCTTTCTTCCTTCATTGATTTACCAATATGCATAATTATCAATCTTGGACAGCATATCGGTATTGGCTGGACAATCCCGAAACCACCATAAGCGAGTAGTGGATAGTGGGGTGACTGCTATGCCAAATATTATATATGCTAGATAAATAATATAAACTACACGCATTGATGCTAAAGTAAAAAAAAAATTACAGGCATAAATAATTTGAACTACACATGCATAGGTATATATGCTAAAAAAATATAACTTTAGGCATTCATAGTTGATGATTAAGCATTAAATAAGAAGAGAAATGAATGGTCAGAACACCAAAAAAGTAGAGACCGGCGTGCATCAGAAATCAGAACTGAGAAGATGTGCGTACCAATTAAACAGGAACTTGGGCATGTGTGGATAACGGGAGTGGATTCTCTCCATTGGAATCCTTTCAATTTTTCTCAATTGTAACATAGATATAAAATTATAAAGAAAAGAGGTGATTGAGTTTGATGGTGGATATGTTGCAATTGAGAGGATTCCAATGGAGATAATCCATTCCCGTGGATGAACAGATCTGGAGAGGATGCCAACTAGCAGTAGACCGTGTCAGTGACAGGCTTGGGGCTAGAATGCCAGTGACTAGTGGGCCTGGAGTATTCCCAGTCTGTGTCAAAATAGAGCTTGGTATTGCATTGAATGAGGAATTGAATCCTAGAGGGGTATTCTTATGAAAAATAAAGAGGACAATACAAATTACGAAAGCATTAAAAATAAAATGGATTGAGATACTTCAAATTTTGAGGCTAGGATGATTTTTTGTCCATGCATGTCATATGGGACAGAATTTTCCATGAGATTGAAACTGCAATCACGCAAAACTTGACATGGTTGACAACGTGTAGGCTGTAGCTGCCACCTGATAGCAATTTAACGCCATTGTGTTACTGTAGTGTGTGATTGACTATTGTGCCAGTGTTTAAATCATTAAAAGGTTCCTTGAGCTGTTTAATTATGCAACTATTTTACTTCACATCAAATTGAAATTCTTGTTGTGTTATTTTTTATATTGAATTTCTTTATGACTTCCCTCCTAAAACTATTATTTTAAACAAGGTTTGGTACGGAGAAAAAATCACTATGGACTTTTCATCTTTCATCTTATCATGCTTCATTTTAGACTCATAAAGATACTATCTAGATCCATTCAATATTGGGGAATTTAAAAGACTACTTGGGTTGATTAAACCTGAATTAGTCATCCTCTTTGTTTGGTATATTACCTAAACAAGTGCATGAATGAATTTTAATGCTGTACGTGAGTTGTAACAGAAGAGAGGAGAAAATATTTATGTCAATCAATTTTGATATTGTGCAACAAGCAAAGGTTAGAAAAAGGAGTTGTTTTTTAATCTCGATACTGAAATTTCAGTGTTTGTAGTAGGGATATAGCAACTCTAATGATATAGATATTCTAAGGAAAATAAATCAATTAATTAAAAGAAGACGGACAAAATTTTATTAGTTGAGGTATTTCGGGGAAAAGAAATCAATTAAATATTTTTAGAGGCCAAGTATTTAATAGCGACTATACGGGGCAAGGATAAGAATCTGGAATAAAATAAATAATACCCTCTTGGTTCGTTAAAGTGACTGATATTGACACGAGTTCATTTTCTAAAAATTCAGATACTGTAAATTAGAGGTGATAATAAATTGGCATAATTGTGTTATAATTAATAATTTATTTTTTAATTTAACTGCTCATTTCTTTAATGTGTATTTAAACATGCAAATGAGGAAAAATGAACTCATTATTTAGTGCTCTCACAAAAAAATATCCCTTTTCTTTCCATCATTTTAGATCCCAACTACCAAACACTCACTTAGTTGTTCGGTCTCTCTGCATTTACATATCTTTACAATGTTAAATGCACCTTACCAAATATATTTTAGCTAATTATTTATTTGATGTGATTCATTTTAACCTGCACAGGATAAGTCTTGGCGTGTGCGTTACATGGTTGCAAATCAATTGTATGAGCTCTGTGAAGCTGTAGGGCCTGAACCTACCAGGTATTGTTTTTTTGGCTTTACAATTTACAATAACAGCATATCTTTTCATCATTGTGCTTTATAATGTAAATATATTCTATTATGACAATATGACTTATGAGCTGAGATCACTAGTTGGGGATCCTGATTTTCATGATAATGTTTTAATTCCAAAACACGTGTTACCTGCATTGGTTTTCTCTCACATATAATATGTCCCAACTCTAAAGCCTGATTAACATATCTACTCCCTTTAGTCTTGATTATAAGCAAAAATAACTAACTTCACACCTTGATCTTATAAAAAAAATAAGTGCATTCTCAAAATGCCCTTCATGGGAACACGTTCCATGAGAATATTAGAGTTATTGGAAACTAAAGTTATATTAATTGAAGGGTAGTTTAGGATTAACTTCATCAAACAGAGTAGAAGTAAGTTGTATTTGAGGCAAAAAAGGTGAGTACTTTTTGCTTATATTTGAGACGTGAGGGAGTATCTTTCTTGAGATTTTAACGTGTAGAAACTTTTTCCTTTTTTGTGAAGAGCGGAATTGGTTCCTGCTTATGTTCGACTGCTTCGAGATAATGAGGCTGAGGTACGCATAGCAGCTGCTGGGAAAGTGACCAAGTTTTGCCGGATTTTAAGTCCAGATCTTGCGATTCAGCATATTCTTCCTTGTGTAAAGGTGTGCAATGTTCTGATGCATATTTAATATTACCATATATCTGAAGGCTCTCTTTTGTTTTGGTTGTGTACTTTAGCATTCTAAATTGAACAACATTTGCAGGAATTGTCATCAGATTCTTCACAGCATGTCCGCTCTGCTCTGGCTTCAGTAATAATGGGAATGGCTCCAGTGTTAGGAAAGGTATAAGTGTCAGATAACAGTTCTGCAGTAATTTTGTTTTAGACAGTAATGTGCAGTATCCGTATCGCGATGGTGAAATCTGTTGGGGGTCCTTGAAATATTTTGATTTTGTCTGAGTATGTACCTCATAAAGTGAGCTGAGTTAGGAATGTATATTTCACAGTTTTCATAAATGCCACCTGATTGTGGTGTGTACTAGGTACTGAAATTTCTGTACAGTATTTGACCAGATTCACCTTTAAAGTTCTCACCTTCCCCCATCCTCCCAGCCTGCAACAAATGAAATATCTTAATGTTAAATCTAGGTTTAAAGCATTTTTTAGGCCTTCTTTGTTTCATTCTTGTTTTTTCAAGATTAAGGAAGCATCCACATTTTTTAGGCCTCCCAGCCTTCCCTTTCATAAACTAGGTATGTTAGTAATGTCTCACATCATTCTTTGTTTCGTTCACATATCGTGTCATTTCTAAACGTTCCTTTGCTTCTTAGCAATCTATATATTTTTATGTTTGACTGCTTAGTGTAGTTACTTCACTTTAAGGCACCTTGCTTCTTTCTTTTGCTGTTATGGAACCTTATATTGAATTTACTGAATAGTGATAATTCAATTCTGCAACTAATCTTGTGGCTCTAGTTTTTCACTTTTTTAGATTTTCAATAAATTACTACCTTTCCTTTTTTGTGCATTAAAGGATTGTTCTTCAAAGCATTTTTTTCCTGATCATGGTAGTAGTTGCTTTTAGTGTAATTGTGATTCTCAGTTCTATGTTATTTTCAATGCAGGAAGCAACAATTGAGCAGCTTCTTCCTATTTTCCTTTCCCTTCTGAAGGATGAATTTCCTGACGTGCGCCTAAACATCATCAGCAAGCTTGATCAAGTGAATCAGGTAGGTATTGTTTCTGGAGTTGTTTTAATTTTCAGAATGCTTTTAAACTCTTGAAAACCTTTTCCTATCCTCTGATATTAATTTAGCACACACAGCCTATGTTGTTTATGTCCTTACATCTGCATGCCACCATATATGCTCACAAAATTGAAAACATTCACCAAAGCAAACATTTCAAAGTCATGCTAATCAAGCTATTCTTACAGGTTATTGGAATCGATCTGTTATCTCAATCTTTATTACCAGCCATTGTTGAGCTTGCAGAGGATAGACATTGGAGGGTTCGGCTTGCAATTATTGAGTATATACCCTTGTTGGCGAGTCAATTGGGGGTTGGATTTTTTGATGACAAACTGGGTGCACTTTGCATGCAGTGGTTACAGGATAAGGTTTGTGCTCTTCACTTCCTTGCTAGTATAATAGCATTTTGGGAATTGCATATTCCACATTACTATTTTTGTTTGCGTAGGTTCATTCAATTCGTGAAGCAGCTGCTAATAACTTGAAACGTCTAGCTGAAGAGTTTGGTCCTGAGTGGGCTATGCAGCACATAATTCCTCAGGTTCGTCTATTTGCTTAATTTATCATTTACCACGTGGTTCACTACCACATATCTATATTATTGTGTGTGTGTTTGACTGTGTGTGTTTACTTTTATCTTCCATTGGAAGTGCACTTCTAATTTATATTTCTGTTTCTTCATAGTTTGATTTGGATACATTTCTTTGCTTACATGATATAAGAAATTAATAAGCCATATTATAAATGAATTAATGAACCTTCTGGTATTCAATTGGAATGCCGGAAGAAGGTTGTTGCTCAGGAGCAATCATAGGATTAGGAGTAGGGGACCGAGTGAATATCTTCCACATTTTTCCGTTTTAGCACAGCTGCTCCTGTTCCATTTTTAATCATCTTCCAAAATATTGAAATAATAATAGAATAATAGAATTAATTTGAAGTCATGTACAAAAAGGTCATGTGTCATGAACATAACGAATTGAATTTTATCATTGAAATATCTGCAATCTATCTGCTATTGTCTTGTCTCTTGTCCTAAATGCAACTGCACATGTATCATTAAGGACTGTATTAAACAGGTTTTGGAGATGATTAACAATCCACACTATTTGTATCGGATGACCATTCTACGCGCTATCTCCCTGCTAGCTCCTGTAATGGGCGCTGAAGTCACTTGTTCAAAATTATTGCCTGCTGTTGTTGCAGCATCAAAAGACAGGTATTTTATTTTTGAAAATTTGCGCTATGCCATAGCGCTGTAGCGTAAGGAAAGATCAATGTAATCGTTGATGCTTCTAACTCCTGGTTGTTTGATCCCCTGTAGAGTGCCAAACATAAAGTTCAATGTGGCAAAGGTATTAGAGTCCATCTTCCCCATCGTTGATCAGTCTGTAAGTATCATGCTTTCTGGTGTTTTTCATTCACATATCCTTTTTATCTTTCTGTCACCGCTCTTATCTAGTGAACACCATTGCCGTGCAGGTGGTAGAAAAGACTATCCGACCATGTCTGGTTGAGCTCAGTGAGGATCCTGATGTTGACGTGCGATTTTTTTCCAACCAAGCCCTGCAGGCAATTGATTATGTCATGATGTCTAGCTAGGCCATAATGTGTCAACTTCATTTAGGTTGATGACTTCATCAAGGATGCTAATTTTTCGACTATTATAAAACAATACTACTTAGTTATGTTTCATGCTGTCAAGTTACAGCAAAATGGTTTTTTGCTAGTAACTAGTCATTGACAATTGATGTGATTTAGTTCTGGTTATGTACCATTTTCTTTGCAAGTTTTTTCATAGATTTTTTTTTTCTTGCCCTTCTAGGAATGCATTGCTTATTTCAATTGTTGAGTTGTTTGGACTTCTGATATTTAGTTTGGTTACAGAATCCCGATGAAATAGAAGCATCTCATTGGTTTTAGCTTCAATATTCTATTATTTTTAGCTAAAATAACTCTCCGGATAAAACAAAAATCAAGTCATTTCAAGTGTATGTTTAACTAAAATTTCCCATAATAGATAACTTTAACTTTAATTTGTCGACAGTTTGTCCAGAGTCCAAACACATTTAAGTGTCCAGCCTTGTAACCGTATGGATTTTAATTAAGGGAACAAGCTCTTATTGAGTTTGGCAATTTTATACAAGAAGTTTGTGCAATGTTTGACACAGTATATTTATCTTGTTTTATAACAAGATAGTGGTGAAAAATTAAAATGAAATAAACTTTTAGACATGAAAGAGGTTACAATAGAACAAAATCTGATCATTGGAATTAAAAAGTGTAACTTAACCGATTTTAAATTATAATTTAATTTCTGTAAAATCAAATACATTATTATTTTAGCGGGAGAGTAGTTCTATTGAATTATGGATCTTCAGTTTTTTTTTCCCTCCCTGGCTATTTAGTGGCGGCGTTATTTTCATTTTATCTCGACTTTCATCTCTTTTTTATATCTTCTCCTTCAACTTTAAGAAGGTGTTTGGCACCGCAGAAAGTAGAAAGAGAAAATGTGACAGCAAGGAAAGTTTTTAGAAAACTGTTTCCCTCGTTTAATTGTGTCAGAAACAGGAAAATTATGCCGTGCACTCCCCTTCCACCCCTCATTCTTATTGAAAATGTCATTTTGTCCTTGTTATCTATAAAAATTCAAAAAAAAAATTATCTTCCTTTGTTTTTCACCCATTTCATTCGAAACTTTTAATTGTCCGAATCAATAAATTTGCAAACCTTCGAACATTTGAAACCTTCAAACACGAAAGTAAGACCCCCTTCGAAAATTTGAAACTTTCGACACAATATTTTTTCAAATGTTCGAAAGTTTTTATGAACATGAAACTTTCGAAGTGTATTTTTTTTCAAATTTTTTAAACTTTCAAAAGTTTTTATAAACATGAAACTTTCGAAATACAGAAACCTTCGAAACTTTCTAAAAATCTGAAAGTTTTGAAATGTTAATTTCAGAAACATGAAATATTTGAATGTTTCAAATTTTTTGAAATTTTGGAATTCATGGAAAGTTTTGAAATAGTTTCGGAAGAATTAGGTTTCGAAGAATTCAAATTCATCAAAACTTTCGAAAGTTTTGACGTATTCTGGAAAAACGCATTTCGAAACGTTCAAATTTATCAAAAGTTTCGAAACTTTCATAAAATCCTAGAAAATTATATTTCGAAACTTTTACATTTATTAAAAGTTTCAAAATTGTCTAAAATTTCTGAAAATTTAAGTTTCGTAAGTTTCATGTTTAACAAAAATTTTGAAAATGTCAACAAAACTCACTTTTTAATATTTCGAAAGTTTGAAATTTTCGAATGTTTAGGAAGATTTTGTAATTTTCGAAAGGGGGTGAAGAATTGAGTGGTAAATTTTTTTTGATTATACATAAAGGCAATATAATATTCTTAATGGGGATAGAGGTGGGAGGTACAAGTGAGAGGTGCATAATACAATTCTGCAGTGAAAAAATGATTGGTTTCGGTGGGTCCCACCTAGAAATTTGGATCTCTCCAATTGGGAGAGAAAACGTCCACAACGCATCTATTTTAGCAAAAAGACAAAAAGTATTTAATTTTGTTTACGAGAGACTAACTTTCACCCTTTTTCCTTAGCAGGCACTCACTTTCTAATACATTATTTATAATAAATCTAATATATTATTTATACATGATATCCACGTTATAATATTCATGTTTACTTTTTATTAAAATGGTATATTAAATAAATTAATATATTATAATTTTTATGTAGAGATGATAATGTCGTTTACTAAATATAATTTTTTTTCTCTCACTTTTTACTCACTTTCACTATTAAATTTCCTCTTGCTTATGTAAAAAAAAAATCCCTTTTTTGATGTATGATACAAGAGTTGCAAAATATTATGAGAATTTTATTAAAACAAATTTTCAATTTTCTATAAATTTATGTTAATAAAATAATACTATTATTTATCTTATAATATGTTTTGATGAGAAATTTTTTTAGAGGAAATG
>JBBPBP010000001.1:15910672-15927250 GCA_037974735.1 Cicer chorassanicum
ATATATATATATATATATATATATATATATATAAAAGCTTTCCCAGTGCTCTTAGATGTAATCATGAGTATTATTATTCTTTTGATGAAGAGGGACTAGAAGTGACTAAACTTTGTAAATCCTAATTTTATGGAACAATTAATTGCAGTTTAAAATTAAGGCAGAAAAAATTGAATAAATTACAATTTTTTGTGTTGTCTTCTAAATGTTTTTTATTTTTCATTATAAAAAAATAATAACTATGTAGTAGTAGCATTATGTGACTATGTAAAATAATAACAATAATAATAATAATAATAATAATAATAATAATAATAATAATAATAATAACAATTTTTTGTGTTGTCTTCTATTATTATTATTATTATTATTATTATGTATTTAAACAAATGAGAGATTAATTATTCTAATTTAATTTTGATTATGTAAAATTTATATTGTGTACCATACCTTAAATGTTGATCTTGGAGGACATTGATCTATCTATTTGATTGATTTGAATTAATTGTGCAGGAAGAACGAGCAAAAGTTTTGAGTTGGAACACTCATTTGAGCAAGAAAAAACATGCAACTTATGCACAGGAATGGTTGAGGTTGTAAAGTATTTACAAACCTCAACCTCGAACTTTCATGTCGAAAGTTTAAACGTGCTTAGTATGACATTCATCACGCGATCCACAGTACTCAATTATTCTCTAAAACAGTATTATCTACTAGTGCAATAATGTTACTACAATTATTTAGTGTTATTCCCTAAACCGGAATTGATTTTTATTTTTATTAAATCCATAAACAGAAGAATTGATGTGATACTTGACAGAATCTTGTCATTGTTTGCCGACAGCTCAAGTACAATACATTTACTTGAAGGAAAATATTAACCACATAATTATTATTATTATTATTATTATTATTTTGTTAAACTATTAAATTTGTTCTTCTACAAAGTGTATATATTATTAATGAATTATTTTACATATTTTTCTTATAAAAATAAATTAAATTGGGAGAAACACGGTACTTTTATGCAACATCAAGAAAAACCATCAACTTCCACAAATGTTTAGGATGAAATTAATATATAGCCAAATCTCAAATTTCAGCTAGTTCGAGCAAAATTCCAACCATATTTGCAAATATCAGTTTGCAATTTTATTTACTTTTCAGTGACATTCAAAGTGTATGTTCACATCATGTTTTGTTTATCTCTTTATTTGTTATCATATTATGTTTGTATTGATCACACAATTTCAATAAGTTGATTTGGTAGTTGGAAGAAATAGTGATAAAATAGTCGTAAATTCAATTCTTACCTCGGTTATATAATACTAGCAAATTTAATATATTGACAATCTTTTTTAAAAAAATAGATGTTGACATTGAATAAACATAAACTCTTTAACATTCTTTATTTATACACTTGCAAACATAAATTTCTGTTTAAACTTTTTTTCTCCCATAATTTTACAAACACAACTTTCTTTCAATATTTACAAATAACCAAAAGTCCAATATGAACACACACAAGTAAGCATTAACCAAGAAAGAAAAAGCAGAGAATCAAATATTAATGAAGGATTTGACACGAGCCATCATTTGAATAGCTCTTAAATTAGAAACCTTAGATTTACTCAGAATCTGAAAAGCATGTCCAACACCTTTAAACACTTCACATTCAACCCTTTTACCTTCTCTTCTCAAAGCATCACAAAACTCCAAATTCCTATCTTTTAATATATCCATTTCTGAAATACAAACCAAACAAGGAATCATCAACACGTTCAATTCCTCCAATTTAATAAATGGATTACACCATGGATGGTCCCTATCTTCACCATAAGGTAATGCCAAACGCCAATAAGTATCATAAGCTTCTAAATTCAAAGCAGAACCAGATAATTGAACCATGCATTTCTCTGATAATGTTCTTACTTCACCACCAAAAAATGGTTGAATCAAAATTAGACCCTTTAACTTTAAAGGCTTTAAAATAACACTTTCACATGAAAATACCCTTTTGGCAACATTATAAGCTATGTTACCACCTGCACTATCACCACCTAAGAAAACACTAGAAAAGTTGCAATTTTTAATCCACCATTCACATTCATCATGAGCTTCATTTTGATACAACAATTTTTGTTTCAACCATGTTAATGCTTTTAATCCATCATCATAAGGTGCTGGAAGAGGATTTTCTGGTGCTAATCTATAGTTAACTGACATAATTAAGCACTCAACTTTGGAAGATAACTTAGCTAGGAAATCATGGTAGCAACTCCAAGCTGCAGAGCCAACACAAAAGCCACCACCATGAAAATAAACCAACAAAGGTAGTTTTTTTTGGGAAATTGGAACATAGAAACGGGCCCAAATGTTTGTAACATCGTCAATGATTATGTCTCTGGAAATAATATTAAGATTTGGATTTAAATCACAAGTGACAAATGGAACAATATTGGGTCGTTCTACATATCCATCTTTGTGAACTTTAATTAGACCTTTGATTTCTTCAACCACATAAGAAGAAGAAGAAGAACCATGTTGTTGTTGATAGTCTTTAGTGCCATATTGTGAATTAAGGCTTAGATTTGAGGTGAGAGCAGTCATTACTTTTGGTGATTGAAGGAAGAAATAAAAGAATGAATGGAATTTATTTTTTGTGATTGGGTTTGAAGCCATTCCTTTATATATACAACATGAGTAGTGGGATAAACACATTGCAATATTGCATGGTAAAAAATATTAGAGATCGATGTAAAAGTTACTTAATTTGCCATAAATTATAAAGGATGACAAATTAAAATAGTTGCAAGTAAACGATGATCGACAAACAATAAATTCTTTTCTGTTTTAAAATAATTGTCGTATATGATCATTTTACACAAATTAAAAAAAAATGATGAATAAAACAGAGAAAATAATAATTTTATCAAATTATTCTTATTAATCATTGAAATATTTCAATTATCATAAATGCAACGAGAGTAAATAATAAATTATGAGTAATACACATAATAGTAATTAGATGGTACAATTATAAATAAATAAAAACTAAAACTACATTGAAAACTAAAAGTAGGAAAGTATAATATTTTAATTTCAACATATTATTTTGCATTGAAAATTGATATAATCAAATTGTTAAGTACATTTTAAATGAGACACATAATATGAAACAAATAGAATAGTTGTTTTATGCATTAAAAATATTACATTAAATTAGATAAGACATTTATGTGTACCATGGGAGACATAATCACTTTACAAACCAAATTTAAAGGTTGAGTTAGGCAAATGTCTCCACGTGAATTCACATGTGGTGGGTCATCATAATTCTCAAATGCGCCTCCAATTTATTTGAAGAGTTCATAACTTATAAGCAACCATGTAAATAGGTTCAATATCATATTGAGCAATAAAAAAGAAGAGGAAAAGCCTTAAAAGTGTTCTAGCATGAAATTGTTGACATTTTGAGAAACAATTTGAGCTTAGTGGAATACAAACGCTACGGGCTAACATTAGGTTGTCTCCCATTAGCATCATTTCTATGAGACATTGCATAAATGAAATGTTGAATTAAAGCATTAATTCTTGATTTTTTCTTTTGAAAATGATAGTTTGTGGTCATGTTTTGTGGCATGCCATATTTTATGAGAAAAATTTAAGGTGAGGGGATTGTGTCTAAAAAATTATGGTTTATTGAATATTTATAAATAAATTTATATTTATCTTTTTTCAAATATTTAGCGAAAATCGAATCTGCAACATGATGTGGTATACCATTTTGTCCTCTCGATGGGTCATAAAACATCCAACTACAGAAGCTCTTGGATCATATAATTGCTTTTTTACATTCATTGAATTTGCTCCTTAGTCAACGCCCAATATCTTTGGGACTTCAAAATAAAGAATTGGAGTTTTGAGGTCAAGGATTATTGCTTGTCGTTTTCATGAAAAAACATCTTGATTTGTCAACACTATTTGTCTTTTGAATTACATTCGTGCACCTTCTATATTGCTTTTCTTTTTCAAGGATGAAATATTGTGACATAGACTAGTTAATGAGAACTTGGATATTGGATTGGTTGATAGCCAAAAGGCTATGTAGAGGGGATATTTGAGAATTGTTAAAATTTCCAATTAATTAATTTTGTACTTCTAATTTGTAAAAAAAAAAAAAAGGATATATATTGTAAAATTTCATTCAACTGTTTATAATTGTAGTAGCTCAATTTTTATCGTTATCGACACTATTAATCACGATTTTTTCGCTCCCCCTTCCACCTCGTAGAAATAGTGAGTTTTTTAATCGTTAGAATCGAACCCGATACTTAAGTGATAACGGTAAAGGTTAGACTGTTACAGTAATATTTGATAATATTAAAAATAAAAAAATTAACTATATATCTAATGAACAGTTAGATTAGGTAGTGTTGTTTTTTCTTGCCCTCGCTACTAAACTCATCCTCATGTTTCTGGAAGTGTACATCTAAATCGTACAAATTTTTGTAAAATAGGGACTTGAATTGCATAAATTTATGTTAAAGGTCTATTTGGTTCAATGAAGGGGATGGCAGAGGAGAGAAGTAGACATATGTTTGATTTAAAAGAGATGAGATGAGGATTTTTAAATGATTTACGTGTATTTAGTCATCTCGACAGAATAAAATGAATTTTTGAAGGGATGTTACTCTCTCCTATACCTATCATCAACCAAACTCATGCTAAGGCATACACTTTTTTTTTTCAACACCCTAATGCATCATTCAAGTTGATGTTTTGGGTGGAGATAGTAGCCTACAAAAACAACCCCGTGTGGATGTGCCATTTGGTGGTATTCAAAAGCCCTATGAGAAAAGCTGGTAGCCCACAATTTGAATTGTCCAACAACAAAAGCCCAATAAACTTGTCTCTTAGACGGCCTACAAACGGTTTTCTCCAACAGAATCTTCATCCAATTTCGCTGTTTAGAAATTTAAATTTGTCGTGACACCAGCAGCGATCGAACTTGCAACCTGTCAAGCTTATGGGATCTCTTTTAAAATGGCAATCTTACAATTCTTATGAATGAATCTCGTATCAACTATCAAATAGCAATACTCATTCACTCAATTACTAATCATAATACACATACAGATTCCTAGTTTATTTTTTTATTTTTTTATCTTATCCTAGTTTGATTTAATTACGGGCAATAATGGCATCTTGATTATTTTGCATGGGTCACGTAGTTGAACCATGTGTTGTTATTTACCATAAAGAAATTATACCAATATGAAGTTAAAATTAGTTATAGCAATCCAAATATTAGCATATAGTAATAAGTTTGACCTGTATATTGTTAGTAGTGACTTATGAGATGTGAATATGTGATCCAACACCAACAAGATTCTCTTAATTGACTCCCTTCCTATATATATTATTATTATTTAAAACACAATCAAGACAATTTTAGAAGCAATATACATAAATTGATATTATATAAATTTTTTTAATGTTAACCCAAACCATGAGCATGTCTGATGTTGATGTATGGTGAAGAATAATACCCATTAATGTCATTAAGAAGTAATCGTAAAAACTCTTCTGATTCACTAAATTTGCCAAACATTTTCAATGACAACATTATAAAATAATCAAACACTTGCCAACTAACGTACGAAATAGCAACATATTCTTCCAACTTGGACACTATAGAAGTTGATATTTATTTACAGTCATTGACCACTAAATACTAACTAATACTTATCTTTTATGTTCCTCCAACATTATACATAAACTTCCTAACCCAATTATTTTATATGTCATAATTTATAATTTTCTTTCATCAACCTTTTAGCCTAAACTTATAATTTTCTTAGAAAGTTTATTAATCTTAAATCTTGTTAATATGGAAATGAATTCAGATCCTAGTGTTTTGTTTGAGACAGAGAACGAGGATGATACTTTTTATGCCGAGATTAAGAAGCGGATTTTGGCTTTGACATCTGAAGAAGATAAGGAAGATTTAGTTGAAACCAAAAATTTCAACACATTTAATTATGACACTAATGATGGTTCAAACAGGTTAATTTACAATTTAAACAGTGCAATTATACCTACACAAAAATTTTATTTATGGGAAACAGAGAGCTCAGATTCACCACCTGTTTGGTTAGTGAACTTATGGAAGAATGGTAAAGGTACTGGAGTGTTCATTCCACAAGTTTCATGCAGAGAAAATCAAAAACCAGGTACAATTTTCATCTTTTATTTATTTATTTATAGGCAAAGGTTAGTAAATTAGTGATTATGTTAGTTCGAACTATTTGCAAAAATTGTTATTTTAGTCACTATTGTGATGCTTTTTATTTTTGGCAGCAAGAATGAACAATAGGAGGAGAAGAATCTATAGACCAGTGGTGAATAAGAAATGAGGAAGTTTGTATTTAGTGTAAAAAACTTGAATACTTTTAGCTTGTTCATAATATAGCTTATGATGACTCATTCGAAGAAAAAGTGCAGAAGAATAAGCGAGAATAGGCTGTACAAAATTCTCTTTCAATTATCTTATTCTTTTTATTCAACTTTCATGATATCTATGTACAGATAATACTGTTATTATAAGCGAGTATAGAATGAACTTTTGAAATTTGTTTAATGCAATTTTGTACCTGCAGACATTAAAATTTCTTATGTCAAGTTAACATATGATAAAATAATTGGAATGATATATCTATAGCAATTAGTTTCAATCCACAACATCCCCTTGAATGTGATAATATACATAACATTTATCAATAGTTAAAAACTGTTACACATGATTATGTAGGTAATTAGATCAGCAGTTAAGGAAAAACAAGGTTTCTTATCAATGAAGCCGATTGATTATTCACCCGGTTCATACTTCGAACATGGCAGTGATGCATCACTGAGATCCTAAACACTAGTGATGCACTATAGAACATTAGAATAATGTGTCAGTTCCCTAGTATTCTTTAGGACATGCTAACCATAATGAATTGAGTGCTCGAATTCGCGAAATGAAATCATTTATGAGGAGGAGAGCACGAGCAGCTTGGTGCGCGGTCAAAATTCGACGCAGCTGTTGCAGTGTTTGTTGCCTCAATAAGTCAGCCTAAGAAAAACAATATTTACAATGTTACACTCAATTAATTTGTGGAATAAGATAATGTTAGAACAGCAACTCAATCTAAAAGAATAGAGAACACACAAAGCAAAGAAAACAAGATATTTGGTAATGAAGTTCAGCCAAGTATGCCTACATTTTAGACTGCAGAACAAACGGATGCAGCTCCTATGAACCATACTAAACCGATAATATTGAGTGACCAAGATTACATGTCTTAAAATTAATTATTATACCTGATGAAGGAAAGTTTCTAGTGTTGAAAGCTTGGCCATTGCAATAGCCATTTGGCCCATGTACTCAGCAACATCTCCAGATCCATTGGAAGAAAGTGTCTCTGAAAGAGATTGTTGCAATGCTTCCATTCCTTGAGATAGTGCATCCTCAGCCTGCTGAGAAGAATGCTGCAGATTGTATATCCCTATCAACTGCTGATCTGTTAACGCCTCAACGTGGTTTCTAACTATCTGAGGATAAAACCGAACCGAGGATGAGGTTCAGTGTTCAAACTCTGGCTAGCTGAGATGGTAAATTAAATCTAAATTACCTTGAGAAGTTCGGACCAACGGAATCCACCGAGCCACATGAAACATCTTTCTGCAGGTGTTTTCCATAAACCAGAAAGTATGTGAAATACATCAGCCTTTGCTCCTATGCTCTTCAACCTGTATAATTCATCATAATGTGCCATGACACCATCCACAAGGAGATGCAGTTCATTATCGCCCGTTTGTGAATTTAATGCTGATCTTATGTCATTGATTAGTCGTTGATTCTCATCAACCCAACGCGCATAGTCCATATCGAATGCTAACGTGCCTGAATAAAATACTTCATTTAGTCACATACTCAAAAGTACATCATTTATGCATTCTAAAGAAATGCACATCATAAATTGCAGGGAAACTATCAAAAGTACTATATTTCTGTTTGAAAACATGTACTAAACACAAACACTGTGTTTCCACCACTATGAAGCTCAAGGTACTTCACCTGAATTACCATTTCCAACCACTGAATGACCATGATCTCCTGTAACTCCAGACGCAACAAACACACCCTACGAGGAAAAACAAAGCAATTCATTGAAAAATATAAGAACTTAAATTGAACAGAAATTTCTTATCTAATGGAAAATTTCGGAGTTAGATGGTTCGGCAGGTAAGTTGTTGGACCTGTTGACGTACTTGTTGAAGCTCTTGCTCTATTTGAGCAAGCCTAACTCGACTATTCTCCAATTGCTGCACATATGCCTATTTAAAACCAAAACATATAAATTATTCAGTTATGTTTCAATGTATAGCATCAAGATTTTGCAGTCCCTTTAACAAAATAGATATAATTTTAGTCGATTCAATGCAACAGAATATCTCTTCCAAGACTAAGAGTCAAATTAGATTATCATTTAAAAACACTTATGAATACATAAGTATTATAAGATTCTTGCATTAACCTTTGCATCTTAATTAGTCATAATGCCCCTTTATCCGTCTCAATTTTTCAGAAGGTCTCTTATTTTGCTACTTCAATACTTCATAAAGGTTTATAAATTTGTAAGGACTTTTAAGTTGACACAAAAAGAAGAACAATGATCTTCATAAGGGATTCTCTTGAGAGATATACTAACGCATAAACTAGACACGCGCACGCACACGCATCACATGTTAGGATCAAAGCAACTACCTTTTTCCTTAAGCGACTTTTCCTTGCAGCCTCGCGATTCTGCGCTAACCTACGTAGAGACTAGAAAAATGCAACCACATCCATAAATAAATGTAATGGCAGTAGCAATGAAACATAATTTGAATTGAAGCACAAAGTCACAAACTAAAATGTTGATGCAATACAAAAAAAGTAACAACCTTGTGCTCTTCAGCATTATTATCCTTAGTCTTACATTGATCCTTGGAATCAACAACTACAAGGTTTCCATTCTCAACACCATTGCACCAAGACACGGTCGAGAAACACTGCAATATTAGGACATAACTACTCCTTCATACATACATACATACATACATAAACAAATAATAGTGTGAATTCAAGTTTTAATTTTATATTAGAAATATTTATATGCAATGAATATTAATATTAAAGGCAATGAAAAGGCAATACTTGATTGTTGTTTTTATCATCAATATCTGTTGTTGAAGTATCTTCAGTGTTTTGAGTGTTATCTGCCATGCCTGAAGAAGCTGAACCAATCTTCTATACAAAAAGCATTGCATTTCATTCCAACCCCAAATTTAATCAGATAATATTTTTCATTGTTATATACTAAATTTATTTATATAAATATATTATTAGAGAGAGAGAGAGGATAAATACAGTGTTGAATGTTCCATACTGCAAGTTATTTGCAACAACAGCGACATTACTAGACTTTTCACCAAACACAGAACCTGGAATGTGATAAAAACAAAAAAAAATGAAAATATTAACAAAGAAAGTACTGTTATATTTTATTATATGTTTATTAGAGAGAGAGAGAGAGAGAGAGAGAGAGAGAGAGAGACTTGATGTTAAATCAACAGTATGGTGTTGTTGGAATGAAGGATGAGGATCAAAGAAAGACGTTGGATTAAGGTTGAATTCATCTCCCCTGTTTCAAAACAGAGAAACTCTGTTTTAAATAAGTAAAAAAAAATGGAGGGTGTGAATAGTAAAAAAAGTTTTATGAACAGAAAGAGACGTAATTTACCGAAACAAGAAGGAAGAATGAGAATAAAATGGTGAGGCTGGTTCAGTTGTATTGAAGCTTTGCATTTTTGTTTAGTTAACTGCAAACAACAAACTATATTTGGGAAATCATTGTCATGATGATGAGTTTTTTGTTAAACAACTGAGTGTGTGGATGCACAAAATCAAAATGCAGTGTTTTTTAGCATGAAAATGAGATTGCTTTTGTTTGATGTAACTTTAAGAAGAGTGTTGTGTTGCGTATCAATACCAACGAATGACTCATTTTGTTGTTGTTTGGTACCACTAAATGCCTGGTGCATTCATTCGTTAAAAATATTAATTTAATTTATATACATTATAATTATCAACTCTGTGGATGTAAAAAAAATTATATTTTAAATAATTTACAGTTATTATTAATATTTAAATTTTTTACTTTAACCTGAAAACTCATTTATAATTAATCGTGATTTGTCCACTATATAAAATTTTGTATACCACATAAATATTAAATTCTACAACAATATAGTATTAAAATGTGTCCTATTTTTCGATCCTTAAATTACATCATCAATTCAGGGCATAGGAAAGGGATAACGAGAAGATTTTGGTCGTTTGCATGCTTCTCTCTCTAGGATCCTACAGTTATAGGTGTGATCTTTTTCGTTTTGTGTTCTCACTCTCCCAGGCTTGAGAGCAAGTCTTATATGAGAATTTGGATTTAGTGCACTTACAGAAACGTGATGTAACCGATCTCAACCATTCAATTTCAGATCACTGGTTGAGATCGTTTTAACTTAAAATACACAGTTTTTATCTAAACCATTTGATTTCATATTAAAAGTCGTGGGTAACTGCATGAATATTTTACTGTAGGGAATCTGAATCTCTTATATGGCAGAACACCAAATTAAGAATGTTTGACATAAATACACAAATAAAAGAATAGGAGTTGTGTGTGCATGTAAATATTTTTTAATCTGGAGTTGTGTTTATGTAATATGTGTTCAAAATATGAAAAGTACTATATTTGATAAAATAAAATAATAAGATTGAGAGAGAGAGAGAATAAGAAAAATATAAAGGATGAAAAAATTTAATTTTAACTATGATATGAGAAAGGTTAAATAATCACACCCCATCCAAATTTCTCTAACCAAATGTAACTAATAGATTAAAGGTACATGTTAGTCGCATACAACATAAGTTGAAGAGTCAAACAATTTAAACTAAGGTTTTAAGTCTCAAATTTTAGGTCTAGAAAATTAAATTTAGTTATAAATGTATAATATGACTGATTAATTATAAATATTGAACTATTTCACTTGTATTTAAAAAATTTATACTATAATATCTATTTTAGAACTCTAAATATATTGGAAGGGTGAGGCATATGGAAAAGAGTGAATGGTGAGATTGATAAGATGTGATAAGATTGAGGGCAAGTAAGTACAATAATAAGAGCAAAGATAAATGTTTTGTGGGTTGTAGGTGAGCATGGTTAGGGTAAAGTTAATTAAAGTAAAAATCTTTGCTTGAAAGGAACCCCTTGAGTGACCTTGGCATTGGGTAAATCAGAACAAGTACAGTGTGTATAATTGGTGTTTGCTTTGATTTGAATTTGAATTTGAATAGTAGCAGCAGCGTGTGTCAGAATCAGAACAAGTATCTGTAATATAATGTGTATCTTACGCTAATTCTGTGTACCAAATTGGAATGCGTATAATAATGCACTTTATTCTGCATTTATATACACCAACAAGAATCTACTACAACTCATTTTTCTCGTGTTCCCCTGTCAGTTTTCATTTATCCTTACACATTCACACAATCCAAACATCATAAATTCACAATAATTAACTTTGCTTTTCATTTATTTTATTTTTGTAAAAATGTAAAACAAACTGTACATTTTGTAGTTTATATTCACTCATCCCTACACTACAATGTACTTTTCAGTTCATTCACATCCAATCTAACATTGTCTATTGCACTACCAGAAACTTTATCCTATTCCTAATAATTTAACACACCAAGTTAATATGCTACATAAATAAACTGTTGTAGAACAAAATAAAACAATGCATGTGATTCTTTAAATAGAGGCGTTTTCTCGTATACGATCATCGAGTCGATAGTGGGTTAAAACTTCCCTAGCTCGAGCGCTTCTATATTGAAGTCGATGATGTAGTGTCTCAGACATCTGGTTGAAAAATTCTGCATCCCATCTTTGAATCAATAAAGGGTCTTCTGCATAACAAATATATATCGATGTAACAGCACTCTCCACCACAACCATTGCCAATCCAACCTGAAAACATAATTACATATTTCATGCCACATTCATGGAATTAGATTTTTTGTAGACGCATATACTGATCTTGACTGTCTGGTCTAAATCAATAGCCGAGATTATTTAAAGCTGATTTATTGAATGTGTAATATGAACTGTGCGATCTCAAATTAAAGGTGAAGATGATTTACTGAGTGTAACTACTGTGTGATGCAGTTACATCGGTGAATCTGGACGGTCTACACACAAACAATGACATTCAACATTATACATGCAGCTTGACAAACTTAAAGAAGGAAATTGGAACTTACCAAAACCATACCCATTAGCATGGATGTGGACCCAATCATAAGAACTCTGTCACTCCATTTAATCCATGCCCATACACCAGAGCAAGTTCCAGTTATCAATCCGCCGAAAATGGTGCCCATTAGCAGGACGGCACCTGAACAATCATAAGCCACGAGTGCCTCAACCCCAGTTGATTGGAATAACTCCCATGCATCTCTAGCCGAATGGTTAAAGCTTTTACCGTTAACAGCAATCTGTAACTCACACCACAAACCATGTTATACTCCTCAGAAATTAGTGCAAGTTTGAATTGACTGTGAGTTTGACAGAATCACAGTGTATCACCATAATTTTTGCAAAAATTATACTATGAAGCTTCAACAAAATCACGGAGCTACCGTGATTTAGTCAACTACGTTGCAATTCCAAACATGCATTTAAATGAAAATCAACAATCTGGTTAATGACATGGACACAGAAGCGTACCTGAACATAGGCATACTTGTTAAAAAATCGAACAAGAGTCTCCACTAGATGGAAAAGGAAATCAACGCAGCAAAGCAAACACTCATTGTTGCCAATCTTTGATCGAAGTCCACGTATCTGAAAGAAAAAACAATATGTTGATAAAAGAAAAATAAAAAGGAACAGTCTCTATAAATAAGAGAAATGAACTTCAATTTGTGACAAAAGCAAATGATTAGTTACCTCCCATCGCAGTGTTCTAATAGCAGCGGTGAATAATGAGCCATAACAAATGCTACCCAAAGACGTTGTTAAAGCATATTGTAAAGATTTCATTAAGGAATTGGCAGGAATTGAAGCAGCCTCTCTACCACCATGGGAAAGAACAAGAAACACCATCCCAGACACTATAACATGCACAGTATTACAGAGCACTGCACCTGTCCAAAATAAGCTTACAGAGAAAACCTGCAAGCATGAAATGTAATAACCGTGTAATCAGACAAGGAAAGCTTAAGCGATAGGCTCTCATAACCAGTCCAAACAAGAATATAGTATAGAATGAAGAGCAAAACTTGCCACCTCACCACAAGAAGCCACCAGCGTCCCCCGTCACTAAGGTTCGAAGCCACAACACCTGCTGCTCCAAATGACCATAAGGCCATCCATAAAAGCACAACAAACATAAATGCATATGACACTCTCATAACCTCGGGAAGATTCCAAACCATCTTCACAGCTTTTTGCAGAACCAACATCGTAAATGGAAGTCTGGAGAAGAAAATAAGCCACGAGGAACTATCTTAATAATAGACTCAAAAAGGGGAAAAAGAAACGGCTCAAGATACCAAACTACAAAAATTATATACCCCCACAACATTGATCTACAATACATGAAAGTATGCATCGAGTGGGGAAACAAACTTAAGAAACTGAACTAACGGCTGCTTATTTGTATTTCCGCGGACGAGAGAATATATTTGAACTACAAGATTTATAACAGTGACTCACAAATGTGACATTGTCATAAAATATATACACCTCAGAACTTTGATGAAGAACAAATAGCAAACCACTTCATCATCTTACAAGAAAACTAAACCTGTATCAACAGGTACATTATTGACTTCTATATTGCAATTTCAAATGTATTGGATGCTATGAAAAAACTAGAACTTTTGTTCAAAAAGAATACAGAATTGGTGAATAATTGAGATATTTAATATAAAACAACCGACGAAATACTATTATTGAACTAACACATTCAGGGCCAATTGAAAGAACTTATTAATAGGAAAAATAACAATGATCCAACACAAACATATAAAGTATGATTTCAGGGCAATACCTGTCTATGACGGATATAACATACAAGAACTGAAGAGCAGCACCAATAGCAAAAGCAACCCCCCAAAAAAACTGCTCAGTCCAGAAACACAAAACACTGATGACAGCCAGATATGTGGTAAGGATGTGAACAGACACCTTCATCATTTGAGTAGCCTGAGAACCCAACAACAACATCCAACTCCATCCAAGAACAGTCCCAATTCCACCAGCAACGGCATAGAGCGGCCAGTAAGTCTCGGTTAACCCGGCTGCATTCCCAGAAAGACCAGGGGTGTACCTATCAATGTTAAGTCTATTCTCTTTCACAAACCTATTGAGGCCAAGAACACCTAGAAGGAATCCTAACGCAATCAAATGGATCACAAATATTCCTAACCAAAAAACATCATGCCACCGCCGCGATTGGTCCGCGGTCACAATTTCACTCCCGTCGCCACTTCTCATACTCCGGGCCGCATTCTATCACCAGAAAAGCAACTAAATTTAGAAACTTTGACTTGGTTTCTGAGTCTTTTCAATTGACCGGTTAAAACAAAGTCAATGACAGAAATGAAAAAAGATAAAACTTTATTCCTATTGAAGGGAAATTGGGGCAACCCAAGTAAATGAAAAGCAGTTAAAATAAAAATAATCACCAAAATTGGTAGTTTTTTGCCATAGAAGAGTAAAAAGGGTACAGCGTAAGTTAATTAATATTCTAAAAAAAGAAGGGTAGATACCCAGATAGAGTAAAAATGAAAAATTGATTGGAGTATGTACCTGATCGGTGGTGGGTATGGAAGCGAAGTCAGAAGAGGAAGAGGAAGAGGAGATAGTGGGAGAATGATCCATCATTGGGAATGGAGAAACATAGTGTTAATGTTACAGTAGAAAAAATAGAGAGGAAAAAGGGTGGAAAATGATGGGAAAACGTGTGTACCAAGGCGAAGGAAACAATGGAGAAGAGAAGGTCAATGAGAATGGTAGGGTGGTGGAGGAATTGTTTATTAGGGTTTTGAATAATTATTTATTATGAATTATGAATTATGAATGAAAATGACTTTTAACGGCTAACACATCATTCTTCATACAGACAACATTGGCGTGCGCGGTAATTTATTTTCCAAATTAACTCTCTCTTTAACCCTTTTCACTCTTCTTCGTTTGCACCGTCGATAATCTTTTCAATTTTTTTATGACTGCTAAACTGTATTTTTAATTGTTTTATCTAATTTTATTTTTATTTAATTAGTTCTTTGTACCGAGGATCCAAGGTGTAATAATCACTATTATATGAAGCTAAAATTAATATTCCATTGAAATTTAAATTGATCATTATTTTAGAAATTTTAAAAAAAATTAAGTCACTCATATTAGAATATGAAGAGAGTAAATTAAGCACAAGTATTAATTTTTAATTAATTATTATGGATGATAATATTATTTCTCATATGTCATTCTGTTCTAATTCATTTGGTAGAATGTTGATACGGTTAAATAGGACAGCTTTTAAATTCAAATTCAAAACATAAGGTTTGGCATATAGATGGCTCACTTATAATTTGATCAATCAATAAAGATAGATGCATTTGATCCAATCTTGTGCAACAAATTAAATAGGTGGCCCACTTATAATTTGATCAATAAAGATGGATGCATTTGATTTAATCTTATGCAGCAAATTAGATAGGTGGCCCACTTGTAATTTGATAAATAAAGATAGATTCATTTGATCTATTTTATGCATCAAATTAGATATAGCCCTTGCCCTTCTTGAAATTTAATTAGATAATTTCACTACAAGTCACATACTTCTTTTATACTCTTGTTCATTTAAATAATATTTGTGTGGATGAGTATAAAATAATTGTCAAAGATAAAATTATAATTTGACATATAATTTCAATGAAACTTTTACATATAAATTTTATGTAAAAAATTTGAAGAATGAATAATTATTAATTGTGACAAGGTTGTGAAAACAAAAATTTATAAGTCGATAGGATAAATGTGGTTTGATATATGTTAATTGGTTGTGGTTAATTTCGATTAGACCAAACATGATATATGTTAATAGATGTGCTAATTAATATAGATAGTGTGGTATACATTGTTGTAATTTTGAGTTATATAATTGGTGTATTTTATAAGTAAAATTGTTTTTGTGAGTAGAATTATGGTTTTTGATTTTTGAGTCTAATATGTAAAGATAACATACTATTTGTGCATTTTTTTTTTGTTACATTAATTAATCTAACCAAATAGCATGCATGTAGCTTGATACGTGTAGATTGACTAAAATTAATTTTATCTAATTTTTAATTATTAAAAATATCAACCAAAATTTAATCTACTACATCTCTATAATAAGCGTTAACTGTTTAAT
>JBBPBP010000001.1:15927456-15945025 GCA_037974735.1 Cicer chorassanicum
ATAAAATCAATTAAATATAAAATTTAATACAAATTATTTAAAAAATAATAATATTCTTAGGGTAAAAAAGTTATATAGTCCAAGATATACAATCATTTAGAGATTTTGTGAATATCTTAGAAAATATGATTACAAAATACGAATAAAGTAAAATATGATTGAACATATATTATACGCTAATAATACATAATAGTTAGCATTTTATTTAAATTACTTATTATTTGTCTAATTTGATTGACTTAGCATTTCATATAGCTCTCTTTTTGTCTTAACAATCTTAATCCTAGAAAGAACGAATTAAGTAATTTGGACTAAAAAAAGGTAAATAAAATTTTAGCGATAATTTTAGGCTCTATTGAGTATTGAGGTGACTTTTGGTTTTCAATTTGAAATTTTTAAAAATTAAAATTAGTTTTAGTTTGAAATTTTTAATTATTCTTTTCAGTTTTGAGTTTTTGGTTTTCAAGTGTTAAGTTGAGTTTATTTTTTTAATTAAATAATCTTTTTACCTCATTTTACTATAAATTCACTAAATATAAAAAATAAAAACCATAATTTTAAAATATTTTATATATTATAAAATTATAATAATCTTAATAACAATAGTTGAAGTGGTATTTGTCAAATATCGCTATTGTAGCGATAATCATGTCGAATGTGAATGCAACGATTGAAAAAAATAGGTGGTTGATAGTCAAGATAGTGGCCGGAGTATGATTAAGAGTGGTCGAAGGGGTGGACACTGACAATGGTGGTCGGCAGTTGTGGGAAGTATGTGGTCAGTGGTGGTATTAGTATTAGATTGTGGTTGTTGGAGATGATCAATAATAATGGCGGTTGGTAGAGTGTTGTTAAAATAATTGATCACATATTAATTTAAAAACAAAAATTATAAAACCTACTATCTAAATTTTAAATTCTAGAAAAAAATAATTTTAAAATTAAATAAAAAATAATATTGATTTTGAAATGAACTTTTAAAATCAAAATTAAAAACTTAGAACCACCGACCTTAACGAGCACTTCTAATTTTAGCGAAGTTGATTAAAGATTTGAGTTCAAGCAGTAAATTGTCTCACATTGTTCTCCCCATAAACAGAAGAAAGTTTGTTCCTCATATTATATCCACGTCTCCATTTACACACTCTTTTACAAATATATAGAAAGAGCCACTGCCAGAGTCCTGAGATTCTAAGTTAGAATAATGGGAGTGAAGCAAGTACCCCCATAAACACCTCATGCAGATTATCTAAGACTTGTTCATAACTAAAAAATTTGAATGATTAAATCAATTTCATAAATTAAAATACTACATAGTAAGAACAACACATTTAACAGATCACAGGCAAATAGGGAGTACAAGAATAACCCCAACCTAAACAAAGAAACAGAAACTTAATTTACTACCACTGTCCACCTTGTTCACATGCAATGCAACGCAACTAATGGGATTCATTCAGCTGGTCCTGCCAACGTTGCACCCTTGTCCAAATGGACCCCTCATTCATTGCACAACACAACACACGTGAAAAGAATAAAACACATCAACATCCTATGCTATCACTATGTAGTAACGGTTACATTCTTACCAATCCAGTAACAAAAAAAAAAAAAAAAACAATTAGCAACTGTTTGGGGAAAATCCAACAATTGAACGGCCAAGATCAAAACTTACACGTGTCCCTTGCTGCTGAATATTCCCGATAATTGACAAAGACGACATCGTTGGAGCAAACGCAAAACAAAACGTCCCCACCGAATCAACCGGTACCAGGTAATTCTTCGCCGGAAGCACTAACCCTTTCCCTTCTCCGAAATGAAACGCCAACGTCGGAACTTCCACGCTCGTCTTCGACGACAAGTCGTAACACGTATCAAACAACGACACGTCGTTCGTCGCCGGCAAATCCTTAGTCCCTCTCTTAAACGCGTCACGAACTAAATTATACACGTCGCTCTGCAACCGTGTCACCGCCGTGCCGGAATCCACTATTATCCCCCCACTTCCGCTGGAATCCACCTCAAAACTCGTTTCCGGAATCGGAAGTAACTCGCCGCCGACGCTAATTCCAGTGAGTCCTACATAGTAAAAAGTGTTCAACTCTGGATTACGCCGTAACGGTGCGGTAACGGCGTCACGAGAAAACGGAGAGTCAAACTCGAGAGTTGAAACCAAGTCAGAGTCACGATCTACGAGACAGTAAGAAAACGACGTCGAATTAAGCTGAGCCGGAAAAGAAAGCGGTCCGCCGCCTAAGCCGAGCAAGCCGGCTGCGCCGACGAACAAACCTTCATTATTATGACCGCAGCCGATGGCTATGTTGCGAACGGAAGTAGCGCCGATTGTAACAGTCTCCGTTACGAAGTCGCCGACGGTGTAGGAGCCGTCGCCGTACGAAACTTCGTAGAGACAGTTACCGCTATGGCACTGAGATTGATCAAGCCATTTACACTGAGCGGCTTCACAAGTGAGCGGCGCGTAAGAAGCCGATGAAGCCGGCTCGAAGATAGGGTCGGCTTGGTGGTAACAATCGGCGCATGGTGCGCATTGTACCCAGCTTATGTCGCTACCAGTGTCAAGTACCATGTAAGCTTGACTCGGTGGCTCACCGATTCCGATTCGGGAGAAGTACTCGCCGCTTCCTTGACTCGTTCCGGAAATAATGGGTCCAGAAAGTTTCTCTACATTGAATTTTGGATCTAACTGAGTCACTATGGAGTTGACTCGGGCTGAGTCGCGGGCGAGTCTCGCTAAAGTTAGTGACTTGTAGTCGGCATGTGTAGGTTTATGAAGGGATGCTCGTGAATGCAGCTGCATAGAGAGTGATGCCGATGCTAATGATGATGATGGAGAAAAAGAACTCTTATGTTGTTGTTGTTGTTGTTGTTTGAAGTTGAGAACTTGATATGTTTTTTGAATTGAAGTAGCAACGTTGAGAAGTGTGGTTTTAGGAGCAGTGTAGGGTGTGGTTCGAGAGTGTACTAATGGGGAAACCCATAAGAAAATGAAGAGGATGAAGTTGAACAAGAAATGACCCATTTTGGAATGAAGTGAGAAACAAAGTGTAATGTGTTTGAGCATTAGGAGATAGATGTTGAGTTTTTATTAGCTAAGAAAAGGAGAGTATGGTATTTGGTGATTCTTCATTCATGTCAAGATTGTTGGAGAAGATAACAATGATTACTAAAGCAAAGGAAAAAGAGTGGGGCTTTGAATTAGGATAAATGTGCTTAGGTGATTGATATGGGAAGCTTGGTGATTGGCATAGTTTATTAGTTAGCATAATGTTTGTACTTTGGACCTCTTTTTATTGTATACTTTCTTTGGTGTCATAACCTTTGCATTTTGTGGTTAATACATTATTGATTCCTTTATAATTAAGTACATTCTGTGGTTAATATACATAAGTCATTCCTTTATAATTAAGTATTCATTGTCACAAGATTCTCTCTCAAATTTTGTTTCTTTTTCGTCTTGCCACTAATCTCTTTGTATTAAGAAAACTAAAAGAGACTTGTAATAATAACTCTCCTCCTTTATATCGCTAGACTAAGAATGGAAATATTAAAAGGGATAATAAGACACTTTCAATTTAATATATTCTCATGAGAATATAAATATTTCTCAAATTCATTTTTTTGATTTACTAAACATCATTGACATTCATGATGGGTCTATTAGATGTAATGTTAGGCACTGAAATTTGATCTTTAATTTTGTAAGACACTTTTAAATTAGTTTCTAAGAATATAAATATTCTAATTTAGATTTCAACTCTATAAAATGTTTTTTAAATTTATTATTTCATGAATGTTCATTACTAGACGACGTAGATGGTAATGATATGCTGATTAAATATATTGTTGATAATATTAGTTATAAAAAGAATAATATAAAAAACATTTGAAGCTAAAAAATAAATAACATAGTTATGGGCCCTGACCATTGTATCTTTTTCACTAACACCACCACATGTTTTCACAAAAATTAGAGAATTTTCAGTAGGAAGTGATCAAATTATATTAAGTTACTGAATAAACATAGATTTCATAAATATTTTATTATTATGTTTTGCAAAACCCATCCAACCAAATAAACGAAAGAACGACCACTATACCAATCAAACTAGTTTAAATCAAAATCATTATCATTGTTATTTTAAGAAAGACAATTTTACATAAAAATGGAATGGAAGATGAAGAAAAAAAAATATGTACATTTTCACTTGTTTGAAGTAAACGACAACGTTTCTTCACAACGTTGTTGAGAAGAAGATAAAGTACTAGAAAAAATGACATATGTTATGACACAATTTTTATTTTTGTTTTATGGTTTGAAATGTTTATGTAATCTTCTCTCTACAACCAGGACAGTGAGCAATGCACTTAATGGACACATAATCACTCTACACAATGTTTAGTAAGAGTCGTTCACATAATTATGAATTTTAAAAACATTTTACAAAGTTATGAAATGCATTAAAATATTCATATTTTTATTGACTAATTGAAGAATGTCTTATAAAGTCAATGACTATTTTGACAGATAACGTTACACTTAACAAACATGTCATCAATGTTAACAATAATTCACATAATGATGAATTTAAAAAACATTATACAAATTGAGTACCAAATTAAAATATTCTCATGAACTAAATTAAGAGCATCTTACTGTAGAGTCATAGACATTTTGATAATTTATTCCATCTTTATTTTACTAGACTTAGATCTCTTATATCCAATTACACCATGCAACCAGTCGGTAAGTTATTAAATTAACTATAACTAAATTTTGAACTTTTATTCAACGGTTTTGTAGTCGCTACACTTATGCAGGATTAGAAGAGATCCATTATGTTTGAGTTTGAGGTTGATTAATTAAAAAAATTAAGTATGGATGGCAAGCAGAAAAATGTGTTTAGTGTGGTATAATTTCCACAAAGGGATATATTAAATTTCTTTGGCATTCATGAAAAAATGGTAGTATCAATCCTCGTGAGACAAAATAAATATAAAATTTTAGGCTACAAATGATTTGGTTGGGTAGTGATCCCAACCAAATTTTAAGATACCTTGGTGTACACCTAAAATCTACTTACCTCAAAATTATAATTATACTATTCTCTTGATTCATGATCCTTGATTCTTAGTTCTTCTTCTTTCCTTCTTATGTATCAATGGTTGAACCACACAACAATTCTTCAATGATTAATGTGACATTTTAAAATCTAAAATAACATATATAATAATTTTATACTATATTTTTTTGAACAAAATTTACCGTAGATAAAAAAAATTTGTTTATAAGAAAATAAAAACTTTTATAATTAATTTAGCATATCACGTTTCTCAAAAATCAAGAGTAACGTTTTAAACATTTTTCCTCCTATAAAACAGGGTCATCTCCGTAAACTTGATTTAACTATAATTTCTTAATTTAATTCAAAAAATTTACTAGCACTTATAAAGTTTTGATACAAAAAGTATTTTCTAATTAAATAAGTAAAAGTAAAAATACACATTACAACTCTTATTCCCGGTATCACCTATCAGAGTGGAGTTTCTCCAAAACTTGAACTTCAAGACTCATTAACCTGTAATAACTGCGATTTCGCAAACGCATGATCAAGCCAGTCAGACACAAACAACGAAGGAGGTGAGTTTTGAAATCATGTTAGTGGTATAATATAATTAAGAAGAACACGTAATTAATCATAAATAAACTGTATCATTACACAAACATTCTTCAAGGAAAAAATCATGTTATATAGTCAAAATCAAGGAAAATCAATACATTTCACTATAATATCCAATCATCTAAGAAATTATTATCGCACACGATACATATTAATCACAATAAAACAATCATAAGAAAATGCAATGATATGCATGAGCTTAGACTCTACTTCACAACCCGATACACATATACGCGACTGTCGAGGTAAACGTGTGTTGCGTGGTAGCTCCCGACATTTAGAGTGCTACCTCCAAGTCACCTAGGAATTCCCTACCCGAATACCACCAAGGTCTAACAATCATGCCTTAAGACTCAACAGCAGACCGCCATGACCAAACTCATTCAGTTGTACTTCCCCGGAATCACTAGGCTTGTCAGGCCCCACTTATATGATGACAAAATAATCTCCACTTCAAAAATTCGCATCAACTTCAAATATTCTCAACATCTATTTTCTCCTATCGTTAGCCTAGACTACTCCATTAAGAGCATCATCTTTAGTACAAGTTGGAATCATCACTATTTTATCAATTAAAAGGTACTTCAATATTCTCATCACAATTTTATAACATCATTAATCATACATAATCATGATCATCATATAAACTCATCACAAATTTGTAACATCACTATCATCAATCAAACGTCACCATTATCATCACATAAACATATGTCATACAATGCATCTATCTTTTATTATCACATCACATAAATTCGTCCAATCAAACATATGCACAAAATTTCATTCGACATCCAACATCACAATATTATCAAATATCAAATACCACACAATTATCGAAAATTAAATCAATCAACACCTTATAAATATTTCTATGCAACATTTTAATCTCACAATCCTCATATTTTCACATTAATTAATTTATCTCTCAAATATGTTACTCCTATACGTGGCGAGCCCCAAATGAATTGTTGGGAAATACAGTTTTCCCGTTCATCTTACAATATATTATACTAATGAATTCAAACGCTCTCTCACCCCTTACCTTATTTAGACGTTTTCTCAAACACAAAAATCAATGGAAGTTTTCAACAGCAGCTGCAGATCGACAACGTACAACAAATGAATCCGAATAAATAGCGAGTTCACAAAATCGTTGAGACGTGACTGATAAATTATGCGGAGCATAAAAATAAATGTTAAATAATTAATAATAATTTTAGGAACAAAAGTGGAGTCAAAACGACGCGAAAAAACTGTAGAAAAAGTCTCACCGACTCGTCGAAGTGCCGGAAGGGTCTAACGTTAACTTCACCGAAAAATACAAATGAGTAATGCTTCTTGAAGGTTTCGACGAGAGGAATCCAAAAACGATGTCAGTTTTTTGAGACGACAAACATGGTGATCGGTATCGGCCAAAAACAGCTCGCCCAAGGAAAGAAACTGAGCTGTTTCTGAAGAAACGGAGCAATGGTTGATAAAATTGATGTCAAAAATCGATTTAGCGGCCGATTTTGTGTGGGATAGAGGTTTTGGATCAATTCTAATGACAAAGAATTGGTGGGAGTGAATTTGAGAGAAAGTATGTTGCGATTTGGCTGTGTTAGTCTGTTTTTGTTTTTTGTTTTTAATTGCAGATGGAGGGGTGCAGATAGCAGATGTACAGGTACAAGAGTAAAACAGTCTCTAGGATCCACCACAGGGTAGTCAAGTCTTAGGCAGAAGTGGGGGGTGTAATGTGCAACTCGCAGGTGTATGGAAGAAAAGCTCAATAATAGTCCAAATTAATATGCAGAAGTATAAAATATAGGTATAAACAGTTGATCCAAAATTCATTTTCTAGTATTTCTAAACGCATTTAATAAATAAATAATTTATTTTACTGATCTACATTAAAAAAAATTTCTCCAAAATACTCATTTTAACATAATATTATTTTTCCTTAACATAAATAAATCTAATTTTAATCAAAACTCTCATACTCAAAATAATAACTATAATTATTACTATAACATTTTTCAAAATAATCACATAAAAATAATCATCTTTATAAAATAGTCAAAATGATAAAATAAATAAGTATAACATTAAAAATTTATATTAATTACTAAATCAATAAATATGTATAAATTCATCATATCATAGCAACTATATAAAAATAAAGAAAATCAATATTAAAATTATTAATATCTCAAGATAATTATTTGTAAAATAAATAATTAAAATAACATATATTTATAAATAATTAAATATAATTATGTGCATACTTAACATCAGTCAAACATACAAGAAAATATCACATTAACTACGAACGCAAATATACATGTAGAATCGCCTAAAATCTTATTCTTTAAAATATGTACACTAAAATACTATTATTTGTTGAAAAATATACAAAATATAAGATTTGTTATTTATATAACTTATTTAGTCAAATATATACAAAATTAACATATCATAGAGAACACCTATATAACGAAAATTAGTCACAAAATTTATCAACATATATTCTAAAATAATTTTAACACCAAATTAATTATTTAAAATCCTATTTCATCAATAAAATAATTTATTATAAAAATTGGGATGTTACAATATTAAATTAAACTTTCTATTCTAAATTGACTTTCTCTTCTAATACTAATCTTTCTAATAATATTTTCGATCTTACGAAAAAAAATGTTTACCATAAAAGATTTTTTTACTATAACAGCGAAAATCTTGAAAATAAATTTTTGTAGTAGAATTAAAAATTTCCCAGCAAAAATTGTAAGTATACAACAAAAATTGTTTAAAAATTTCCCAGCAAAAATTGTAAGTATACAACAAAAATTGTTTAAAAATTTCCCAGCAGTTTTATCAAAACACAAATTTCTAGCGGCAAAATAGTTTCCCCATAAAAATGAAAGCCCAACAGGAATTGCAATTTTGATAAAAGAGCCCAACTTTCCAAATAGAAAATCACTCTAGAAACAAAAATACAATTGTTTTTCCTTTTAAAAGTGGGTGGTTGTTCATTATTTTGGCTTTTTATTGAATTCTAAGTTTTAATATTGTAAAATACATCACCAAATTTTAATTTTTGGTTGTGTGTTGAGGGACGGGTGAGCTAACACGGGAGGACGGACAACCATCCTCAAAGTATATCATTTCTGGACACAAGTGTTTTTTTAAAAAATAAAATAAATATACTGCCAAAAAACTTGTGCTAACGCATATGTGGTGCACATTGTTATTTTATATATATGTATCATTTGGACATTAAAAAAAAATCATTTTATTTATCAATCATTAATATTTTTCTATATTTTTTTATATATTTATCAATGGTAAAAATTTATCACATATTTTTTTAATATCTATCAATGACACATATTTGTCGTATTTTCCAATTAAAAGAAAATTTGAGGTTGCAATACTAAGACTATGAAATAACTCCATCTATGTTGCAGAGAGAGGTTGAAAATGTTTCCTCTTCGATGTGAAAAATTCTTCCTTTTTTTTCATTGATCCCCTTTAAAATTATGAAAATAGAAAGTTCATTTTTCTAATTAACAAATCACTGTTGAATTGGATTTAATCAATGAGGTGATGTCATATTTTAAATTTTATTGAATTTTTTAGAAGGTGTAAGAAATTTGAGTTTGAATGTTGTGGAACTCAAATATAGAGTAAATACTCAATTTCTTCACTGAATTTTATCATTTGTTTTAAGTTAGTCTTTTACTTATGGTAATTCCAAAATAGTCTTTTAGATTGTGCAATGTTGATTAAGTTAGTCTCTCCATCACTTTTAAATAACTAACGGAGTTAAGGTTGATGATTTGACACGTTATCACACATCTCGTCGAATGTTGAGTACCATTATGATACAATTTTTAAAACAAATATGCATAATGGAAGAAAAAATATTATTATAGACTATTTTGCAACAAACAAGCTTTTGTACAAAATCATAGATCTTCTTCTCCAATTCTCTTTCCTCCCATTATTTTCTTCGCTCCCAAATAGAAATATTATGATTTTCATAAAGTAATTTTTTTTAGGCATCTTTTAGAGATATTTATAGTGATAATGTATGTTTTGAGGAATGAGACCAGGTGAGAATGAATTTTTGGCCATAGATGCTTGCAAGTAATTCATACAGATAGTTTATGGGTGATGCATTTGGAGGCACTGTTAGTGTAATTTGTGATTACCTTTTGGATACACTTCGAATAAGACAACAAAATTTTAAAAGTTTTTTTGTTTATTCGATTCAAATAGTTGATGAGAAAATTTAGGATTTTAGAGAAAATTAATAAAAAGGAGAGAAGAAGAAGATAACAAAAAACAAAGATATATTATATATTTCAATTTAGTCATTAACGTATCAATAATATGACAATTAATGTGACACATCATCACAATTAACTTTGTTAACAATCACAAAGTGACGGAGGGACAAATTGATTAACTTTTTGAAAAGTTATGAACTATTTTAAAATTTCAATAAAGTTGAGCATTAGATCGATACAAGTGTACAATTTCGAAGACTTGATTGAGTATTTACTCGTGAAATATATGAAAATGTGTGGGCAAGAGAAAATATTGTGTGCAAAAACTGCATCTTGATGTGTTGTATCATCTAATGGCTTTTAATCATGATATATAGTGATAGACTTAGTTGAACCGTCAAGTCACCGTATATTTTTTAATAATTATTTATTTATTTTTTTCTTCTTCTAATATTTATTTTTTATCTTTAAATAATGATGTGGTAAAAAAATTAAATAAAAATAAATTTATATTTTTAAAAGTTGTTTATTTTCTTATATTGATAATAGGAGTAGATATATAGGAGTTGGTTAAATTTGGAGACCGACAAAACCAAGTATAGAAATGGGCCTTAGAACGAATAACACGAAAGAATGGGCCTAATATAATAGTGAATAACACCACCCCCTCCTTCAACTCAAAAGCATCGGTCAACTAAAATATAAATAATCTTAGTTAACAATAAAGTCGCTTTCTTCTTCAAAGCCACACACCACTTTTGAGAGTAAAGTAATGTTCTGATTAATCTGAACTTATTAATTCTTCGTCTCTTATTCTATTTCAACCCACCTGATTATTTATCCTAGCTTTGACTTTTGCCAAAAGACAAGTGGAATAAGGAATTAACAATTTTTCAAAGCGGCAAAACCCATCTTTTATCTTTCCATTGAAATGAAAGGTTTTTTTTTTTTTAAAGTAATCTTTAAAAAATTTAATATACCCATTTTAAAAATTAAATACCAATCTATTCTATTTTGAATAAGTGAGAGATCGTTGTTTGAAAAAATTGATCTATAAACGACACCAAATTTTCAAATGGCAATGGCGATTTTGAACTAGACTAAAATCTTTTTGTTTTATTTGATTTAAAAAACGTAACAAGATAAAGTAATAAAAAATAATTAATAATAATATAATTCTTAAAATTGATATAAATTACAAAAATTGAAATACAATTATTGTTAAAGATAGCCTCTAGTATCATATCGTGGATGTTTTGTATTATGACTGGATTGTTCATGATATTTTGGTTATATAGCAACCGATTAAATTCTTGTTAATTTATTTTCTCCTCAATTGTTTTAAAATATAACAACATGAGGCGTTAAACCAACCTTCATTCATATATTACCGTAATCAAACTACGATGTCAAATCCAGAATCTTAAAGTGAAATAGAGTATTACAATCAACAAAGATTTAAAAAAAGTCATCTAAATATTACCTACATTAAAACTGAAATGCATGTTAGAAAAAAAGTTTCAATCGGAATATGTTAGGTAATCGGTCATACTCGAAAATTTTATCTAAATGTTACTGACAATTATGATCAAATTTTATAAATCCTTTTGTATTTTTTAATCAATTTTATTGAATTTGTATTATTATCTTGTTTTATTGTTTTTTTTTTTTTATGTTTTTAATCATATAAAACTAAAAAAAATTGCCTAGTACAAAGTGGTCCTTGAAAGGGTGACCTCTTTAATTAATAAAAATAAACAAAAATACCACCACTTTGCTATGTCAAACTTAAGTTTTGTTCAATAAATCAATTTTTCAAATGACGACCGTTCATTAATTTTAAAAGTAAATAAATTAGTACTTAATTTTTAAAACGGGTATATCAATATGTTTTTTTTTTCAAAAATAGATTATTTAAAAAAAATGAAATGAAAGGTCATAGATAATTGTTAATAAGATGAAGCTTTTGTCGTGTGTATTTTTTCATTACGATTTAAAATCAACTTACTATTGAGATTTCTAACACTAACATACATTTAACCCCTATAGACCCACATATGTAAGCCACTTACCAACACACTCTACCTTTGTTTTTGCATGTAAAATCCATTAATCAAATATCCAAAAATAAAAAAAATAAAAAATAAAAACAAAAAAAAACAGTAGTTTTCACATTAAATTGGTTAATAATTTATCTTCTGTTTTCAAAATTGCCTTTCAATTAATTAGAGAAGAATGTGACAGGTCTATTAATTTTTTTATTTGATTATGAGTATTTTTTGTAAAAAAAATAATTAATACATCTTGTAATTTGAAGAGGGTCTTATAAAAAGGAGATAAAAAATTATTTACAATTAAGTCTTATATATAGAGACTAAGGTAGTATATAATAAATAAAAAAAATTAATTAACTATCTTAAAATATAAACTTATAAATTAATATCAATTATCTACATATTTAATATTACTAACAATTTTTCTTAATTTTCAAAATTTAGTCAATGAATTCTTTTATTTGGAGAAAAAAAAAAGAAGTTGAACTCACATTGGCAAGAATGTGAATCCTTAAAATATAATTAGAAGACTATAAAGCTCACAATGGAAGTCTCTAAGTCAATAACACTAAAAAAAGTTTAAAGATACGATGTAATTGACAAGTCAATACGCAAACCTATTTTCTTCTAGTCCAATATGATTAAGTTGGACATGCCAATTCAATGTCACAGACATTTGAATGCGTAGAATCAGGATGAGCTTAATTCCACTCATTTTACAATTAATTATGACTATGTAAATTATAATTTTGGAATCACTCACCACAATAAGGTGAATAATTCATTTTCCCCAAACAATATCGAGACCTATATACATCTTCCACTATCTAATCTTTATGATGTAACCACAATTTCATTTGTCGTAATGATCACAAAAGTGCCACATGCACTCAACTATTTCACAATTTTTCTTGCAAGCTCAATCACCATTTAACTTGAACCATCCGTCACGAGGTTGTTCTCTAGTGGCGGCCCTAAGCATGTTTAAGTTGTGCGACTGCACAAACCTTCAAATTTTCATAGTCACCATTTTTTTTGTATTATAAAAAATTTATATATTAAAAAATTATAGTATAAAAAATTATATAGTAAAAAAAATGTCAAAGTTTAAGTGGTTCAATGTTGTTTCTTAAAATCTAGATCAATAATTCTAAATTTGTAATTTGTTGGGCCCTTATAGTTGAATATTTACAAAAAAAATTGTATTTTTTTTATCCTTATACTAAAATTAGAACCCTAGAAAATAAAAAGATTTTGTCTTTATCAATTCTTATCTCAGTTCTTTTACTTTTGCTACTCATTGGTTCCTCAAGTTTGTGAAGAAGAACTAAGAAATCATATTATTTTCCATAATTAAGAATCTCTTTAACCAATAAATGGATGTCCCTATTCTTGTCTAAAAAAAATATTTTGTCGAGATGATTGTTGAATGAGATCTTATCGTGCAAAATCATGTTGATCGCATCAAACATAATGAAATTCATTATCATTATCGTAGTCACAATAACCAAGATGAATTGATTAAAATGTATGAAAAAAACATAATAAATTGATTAATATTGCATCAAACATAATGAAATTCATTATCATTATATAACTTATAAAAAGAATAATGAATTTGTATCAAAACAAATAAGGCACCAAGTTTAAACTTCCCACAGGCCACCTAAACTCACAGGGACAACCTTGTTGCTTCCAACGAACACACACTATCTTTTTCCTATGGTGTCCACATAGATAAAATGATGAATGTAGGATTCGTTGGTCTTTAAAAATATTTTTCAAAAATAGTTTGTCGCTCCACTTCCAAAGGTTCCAACGTACAATCATTAATGTTGTTTGCCACTTAGACTTGCCGCTTCTCATCCTAGTGTTGTTGATGTTCTGGAACACACAATCCCTAAAGTCTGAAGAAAATAAATCAGTGAAATAATTTGAAGGCACGAGATTGAGCCATAGTTGAGTAGCAAATGTGCAGTCCTACATTACATGAAAGTATGAGCAATTTCCATATCTCATTTGCGTCTTCGGTCTTCGGTAGTTGGTTATAGTTTTCTCATGAGCCACAAGCCACATAAAAGTTTGATTTCAATGATGATTCTTCCACTTCCACTAAGTTTTTCAATCCCCAATAGAATTATGTTGAGATCCAACCTACATATCATAAATACTTTTAACTGTATAATTGTTAGTATTGATGATTTGGTAACCTCGTCCAAGGACATTTAGGCCATCCATATTACATGGGACCGAGAAGGCCATTGCCTAATTAACAATATTATTGGAAAGATTTTGATCAATAAAATTAAGGTCCCAATTTCTAGTGTTATTTAACATATTTTTAACATATAACATAATGTCAAAGTAGGTTTGAGTAGCGAGCGATATGAGCATATGTTATTGAGCCCCCAGTTATCTAGCTAAAAGTTAACTTGATTGTCACCCCTAAGTTACCAAACAACATTACGCTAGAATCCCTCCTAGATGTTGGTAAGAGCTTTTTATATTATTATGTTTTTATATTGAGTCTAACTCGTTTTTACAAAACTTCATGGTAAGGTGGGAGATATCTTTCTTTATAAACTATGCTTGGACCTTATATCTACTCAATGTGGAACTTAGGGTTTTCTCACATACATTCCCCCATAGCCAACATTAGACTTGGTGTGTGAGTATAGATGGTGGGTGACCTAATCAATAAACTCTTGATATCATATTAGGTATGACTAATTATTACAAAAGAGACTTATAAAGTGAAAATTGTCTCTTTATAAACTATGTTTGACCTTTATGTCTCTACTTAAGGTGGGACTTGGGGTTTCCCGTCACACTATTTCATGCCAACACTATTGAATTTGATGCGTAGATATAAATGACGGGTGACTGAAACGATAAACTCTTAATACCATGTTAGATTTTTATATTGAGTTTATCTCATTCTTACAAAAAAAAAACCGACTTATTTGAACATTATCTCTACTCAACGTGGGACTTAAATTTTTGCAAATACATAGAGGAGAATCATCAAATCGACAGTTGATATTATTGGAAAACATTATTGCACCTATGATATTTGCTAAGAAGCACTTGACACCACAGCAAGTCTATTAACTGGACCCTAGCAAAATCTTCACGAGAAAAGCCACCTTAAATTTATATATATTTTTCAAATATATAAGGTAAAAAAATCGTCCAAATTTTTTCTTATACGTTTATCTTAGGCTTAATTGCACTTTTGGTCCCCCTATTTTAGGTGAAAAGTGAAAGTAGTCCCCTCATTTTGTTTGTCCCCAGTTTTAGTCCCCCAAACAGATTTTGAGTCCAAATCATGATGAGTTGTCATTTTTTTATGACGTGTCAAAAAAACGCTGACGTGGCACATGCATATGTGGATAAAAAATGATTATTATATTAATTCAAATTAAAAAATTCATTTCATCTATTATTATAATTATTTTTATAATTTTAAAAGAAAAAAAAAGTAAAAAGTAAAGTTAATTATGTAAACCCTAAAATCAGAAAATCAGCTCCAAATCAGAAAATCAGTCCTAAAAATACTCGTGTTCTTCATCGTAAAAAATCAGCCCCAAATACAAACAAACGTGTTCGTGTTCGTGTTCTTGGTGTTTTTCATCTTCGCCAACGCCAACGCCAACGCAATTTGCAACAACCAATCAAGTTCCTTTAAAAACCAATCCACAACACAACAAAAACTCAGCAAAAAAAAGCATTAGGCTTAGCAGACAAATAAAAACATGAAACAACACACACAAGACTCAATCCACCTAATAATCCATAAAACAACACCAGCAACACTTGAAATTCCTTTATCCATCACGATATGAGAAGAAAATAAAGATCGAGATTTTTCCATTTTGGGTAAGAGAAATACCAGAGCTTTGATCGAAAGTGTGATGGGTTATGGAGGTAGAGAGAGGATGAAGAGAGTAAGCGACGAATACCAACGGGAAAGAATAGGATTGGCGTTAGTACCATTTTGGGGTTGATTTTCTGATTTTAGGGTTTACATAATTAACTTTACTTTTTACTTTTTTTTTCTTTTAAAATTATAAAAATAATTATAATAATAGATGAAATGAATTTTTTAATTTGAATTAATATAATAATCATTTTTTATCCACATATGCATGTGCCACGTCCGCATTTTTTTGACACATCATAAAAAAATGACAACTCATCATGATTTGGACTCAAAATCTGTTTGGGAGACTAAAACTGGGGACAAGCAAAATGGGGGGACTACTTTCGCTTTTCACCTAAAATAGGGGACCAAAATGCAATTAAACCTTTATCTTATTAAGACCACATAAATAAATTCATTCCGATTAAAAAAAGAAAACTAATGTACAATGCATTGAAAAATATAACACAACATTGTATTATTTAACATTTATCGTTTCATCACGAAGTTGATTGATTTGTTAGCTTTCATAAACTCTAAAAAACAGTGCTTCATAATGTTTGTTGGTCAGCTTAAAGCCAACTTCTATAAACTCGAAACTATTAATTGATTCAATCTGATAGCTTCAAAAGTACTACTCCTCACCCATCCACCCAAAAGGAATCAATTAAAGAAGGTTGTAGAATCTAGAGTGTTAGTATATTATCCCATAGTATTTCTAAGTTTTCTTTATTTGTGTAAAATATAAAGAAACAGAAGTGTAGGGTTTGTTCACTTTTATAAACGTTAAAAGGTCATAGCTTTTATGTCAAAATTAGGTCATTGCTTTATTTGCTATAAAACATGTTAATCAAATAAACATGTCTTTTCATCCAAACTAGAGCTAAAAAGCTCGTTACAGACACTGTCTAACCGATACAACAATTATTTTGGTTTTTCTTTTTTTAGACAAATACGACAATAATTTTGTTACAATCAAGATAAGTTGGGCCTGTATAAACCTACAAAAAATGTCATTTATAATTTTTAGTTTAGTATGATAAAATATAAATTATTTTTTGAATATTTTTTTACTTAAAATTAAAATAACATAAATGAAATCAAATACATTTTTTCATCTTTTATTTATAAAATAAAAAGAAATCAATATCACACTTTAAATATAGATGAGAACGTTCAATTCATGATCATTTTAATAATATTATTCTCATTTTAGCATTTTAATGAAAGTTATTTTTTTTGTAAAAAAATCAAATATAATTAGTAAACCAACCAAACAAAAACTTACAAAAAAATATTCCTTGTTATTAATAAAAAAATATTCAAGACTCGGTGAGTGCTCACAAAAAAAAATAATATATATATATATATTATCCATCAACGAAATTCTCGTGTTAACAATAGAAATTGAATCTAGATACTTGTTTAATAACATGTTTAAAGCACTTGATTATGAAATTATCGCAAAACGAAAAACATATTTGTTTGATACTTTTTTTTGTTGTTAAAAACTTATGAGTGAAACTCTCACACGAAATATGGAGAAAAAAAATAAGTATTTATTGTTATGATATTTATGAGTTTTCGAGATCCAATTTATATAAACTTTACTGCATA
>JBBPBP010000001.1:15945326-15957432 GCA_037974735.1 Cicer chorassanicum
TGATATATTAAATTCACTACATACTTTTCTTAATATATATGAAATAAATAATGAATTTTTTTTAACTCAACAATAAAGACTTGTACAATGATTAATGGCTCAACATTTGTTATTAAATAATTAAATTAAAAATGATGAATAGAATGGTTGAGTATAATCTATCTAAAATAATTAAGACCTTGTGATTGTTTTCTTCTCTTTTTTATAAGATTTATTTCATTTTTCAATTGTATTAATTATTTATTTATAAATTTACTCTTAATTATGTTATTCTATTGTCTCATAAACAAAAATGAGTCAAAGAAAACAAATACATTTATCAATTATTATAACATATTTTTGTTTATATTATGATACAAAGAAAATACATTTTTTTCTATTAAACATATAATAAATATTAAAAAAATTAATTATCTCTTCAATAATAAATTAATAAAACAATACAAATTATCTCTACAATCAACTTTTTAATTTTGGCGATTTTAGTCAACAAATTGAATATATAGGTCCGAAGGCGGTAACTCGGTAAGTAATATTAATGTGTTTAAGGCACTTGATTCGTAATTATCGTAAAAAGACAATCTCATTTATTTGATAGGGAATTGAATCCTATTCTATGAATTTTGTGATCTGAACAATCATATTTTAATATAATAAAAAAAGAACCACGCACTTGCACGCGCCCACTGTGTTTGTATTTGTTCTGATTCATTCAATTCATATCATTTCAGTGTTCACTCTTAAACTCAAACTCTGAGAGTAACAATAATTCACACTCAAACGCAGAGGAGAGAACAACACTCTCTCTCATTCCTTCCTTCTGCAAATATGACCTCAATCGTTCAGGTATTTTCTTCTATCAATCACTCAAATCATTTTCACTTCAATTTTTATTTTTGTTGTTTTTATTTCAAAGCTAATCTCATTTTTATTTGTTTTACTTTCATTAGGGTTTTACAAAGTCACTTGCCATGACCGTTCTCTCCGAGATCGGTGACAAGACTTTTTTTGCTGCTGCGGTTAGTTCATTCTTTTCTATTTCAAAAATTAACATGTTTTAATTTTCTCTCTTTACTATCCTTTTTTTTTTTATAATTATTATTATTTGTTTGTTAATTATGATGTGTCAACCTGTATGGGAAATTAGAGTGATTTTCTGAGCTGAAACTACCTCAGATATTCCACTAGTTAATTATTATTTTTTAATTTATATTGTGTGTCTATTGGTTGCAATTTGACCATTGAACTGAAAAAGTATTCAAGTTTTTTATTTATTTATGAATTTGGGAAACAGTATTCAGTTATGATTCCTTTCAATTGATTATAAAAAGTTCATGTTTCTACTGTGTGGGAAGTGTTGTTTGATGAAGTGAGTTTTAAATTGTAAGGCTTGTTTGTCTTGTTTATTACTTCATTGCATAGTTCCCGAAAAAGAATGGAGGGGTTATAAATTATTAATATCTGTCTTTGTGTTTATAAGAGTAAAAGTTAATAGTCTTGACTGTTTGATATATTGTTGCTTATTTGAAGATTCTGGCTATGCGACACCCACGACGTCTTGTCTTATCAGGTTGCCTTGCGGCTTTGATTGTAAGATTTTTTTTTTCTCTTTTCCTTTTTTTCAGATTTGTTATCTTTGTTTTTAAAAGTTGTGATATTTGCTAATTATTTGATTTTATTCCTTTTCCTTTTGATTCTCATAGTATCATGTAAAATTTCCAATTATAGGTGATGACCATTCTCTCTGTTCTTGTTGGTTGGGCTGCTCCAAATCTGGTGAGTATTCTTTATTGCTGGTTTAACTTCAGAATTATCACCGTTGTTTGTTTATTCCTAGATCATTTAATGGTGCTATCTATTCTAGCAGTAAAAATTATTTTGCATATATTGATATAAGACATTCAGCACGGATGCATAAGACATGTGTTATCTTACTCTTGTTTGGCCACATTATCTTTTTTTTTCCCTTTGATTTCTGCCCTTAGCGATTTTCATGGTATTCTGTAGATCTCTCGTAATTGGACTCATCACATTACGACATTCTTGTTCTTGGGGTTTGGACTTTGGTCCTTGAAAGAGGCTATATTTGAAGAAGGGTGATGATTTATTATCCCTCACATCAACTTGATTATACCTTTCTAATGAATGTCAGTTTTCATCTGAATAGGGATTTATGTACTCATACGTTATGAATTCATTTGATTGACAGGGATTCAGAGGAATTGGCTGAAGTTGAAGCTGAATTGGTTGGGTTCTCACTTTTATTTGATTTCTTATGTTAAGTCATTTTTTATCTTCTTCTTGACAACACCCTTTTATTATGATTAGGACAAAGATTGGAAGGCTAAAAATGGAGCTACAAAAGATAGCAATAAGGTAAAATAATATATGTCTAATTAAATTTCTGTTGCATTCTTTCAGTCTACCGCCATGTCCCACACTTTTCATCTGAGTATGATCAGAAGTTTATGTCAGTTCCTTAAGACCATGAATGGTCATATTATGTACTAGTATTTAAATATTTAATGTTTACGAGATCCTTGGAAAATCCTTAGAAGTTAGAACTACTAGTAATACAACAGAGCAAAGAGTGAGATTCTTAATAACTACACTACAAATAAATTGCTGTAAAATTATTCATACATTGAATAAGGCACTTAAATTTTTGAAAGGGAAGCATTAATACCAAAATATTTAATTGCACTTCTTCTGATTCATGAGCTTGAATAAGAATTTTCTACTTCAAATAAATAATTGATTAAAATTTATAAAACAGAATTCTCAGATGCTATGTATTCATTTTCTAAGACCGTATACACATTATTTGTCTTATTTTCCAGGATGATGATGCCACAAAAAAGCAGAAACGGCCATTTTTATCTCAGTTTTTCTCTCCCATCTTGTTACAGGTAATAAATTAATAGTATCTCCCCACAATATTTAACTGAATACTGAACTAGGTCAAATTTTGATTCCTTTCCATATCCATTTTTCAGGCATTTTCTATCACTTTTTTTGGTGAATGGGGTGACAAGAGCCAGGTGAGCATAGTTAGAAAACATTTTTTTCCTCTTGCATAAGCCGTTATTGGAGCTTATGTTTCACCGGTCCTCACTTTATTAAGCATGACTTTTTTATTTCTTCAGTTGGCTACCATAGGTTTAGCTGCAGATGAAAATCCATTTGGTGTGGTTCTTGGTGGGATTCTGTAAGTTTTTGACTATTGATTTCTTTTGTCTGCATTTTATAACCAACTGATTTCCTTCAAGATTTTGACTATTTTCCTTTGGTTGGCCACAATGGCATATTTTTCTTCAACAATTATTCAATTTTGTGCTGAATTCTGCATACTTGTTTGTGTACCTAGAAATGTGATTTGTTTGGAGGCATAAATATGTAAGATGTGTCCCATGCCTAAGGTCCTACTAATTTCTTAGAAGAAGAATGTAATTGTTAGTTATTTTTTACAGGGGGCAAGCGCTATGTACTACTGCTGCTGTTATTGGAGGAAAGAGTTTAGCTTCTCAGATATCTGAGAAAGTGGTAATAATTTGTATTTCTTTATATTTACATCACTAGTTGTTCTTGTTTGTGGTTTTTTTCCTTCCCTTTTTTAATTCAATATTTTGTTTCCTAAAAACTCCTCATGCATCAAGTTCTCAAGTAATTTCACAATTAGTTTTAGACTATCTGGAAGTAAATGAAAAAGAAGCAATTAGTCTTACCGGAAACCTATTAAGCTAGGCGTGTATGTCATCTAAATGTTGTACTCGATATTTGGCAGGTTGGAATCTCAGGTGGAATTCTTTTCATTGTTTTTGGTATCCAATCATTCCTTTCTCCGGTCGAATCATGAAGTGTATGCTGTTGGTTAGTGATTATTCTCAATTTTTTTTTGACAAGATATGTTTAGCAAATATACTTGTGATAGTATAGTAGTTTAGATTGGCTGCCAGAAGAGCTCGCCTTTCCACCTTGGGTCAAAGCTTTCATTCTTTTCGCCTTTTTAAAGATGTTATGGTTCATAATAAAGATATCCTTGTAAAACCAGACCCAAATTTAATATAGGAAGTTAATTGGACTATTCCTTTTCAACAAGTACTTGCAGGAACGGATTCTCTCACTGGAGAATTTCACAAATTTGTAAACAAGGTTATGTTAAATCTGTCATGTGAAAATTTAACATAAAAAGATTCATTTGCATGTGCCTACACTTCACTTCTTTATTATCCTCTTTCAATCTATTAAAATCATGCAGTGAATTTCCAATGCTTTCATTGTTTGTGGAATAAAAGGACCATTTTAGAGAAAATAAAATGATTGTCTTTAATGTCCGTGGGATGCTGCCTAGGTTGGTATCTGTGGCGTAGGAGGGAGAAAAACCAAGCTTGTTTTGTATCGATTGAGCTCAAATGCTTGATTCTAGGACTGTTGACCCAATACTCTTGCACGGTGACCGGTCTGTTCAGGCTTGTATGCAGCTGACATATCTAGAAATTTTAAATTGTGGTACCGATACCTATATGATAATAACACTCAATATATGAAAATCTTAGTTGGGAAAACTAAGATTGAGAAAACTTTTTTGCGAGCTGCTCTTGCTTGTATAGAGTGGATTCCAAAAGTGCCTTTCATTGGAGCAGAATCTAAATCTATTTGATTTGAGAAAACTTTTCTAATGTCTTTTCCTTTTTCTACTGATGATTACAAAATGCTAGATTTTTTAATTTATACTGGGAATTCCCTCCCAAAAAGAAAAAAGATTTATACTCGAAATGTTGAAAACAAAAAACCAGAGAAGAAACAAGCAAAAATAGTGACATTTTTAATATATTTGTGTATTAAAAAATGAATACAAAAATGTTAAACCAAGTAGATCCTGCAACTGAGATTGACAGAAGCCATGAATTGCCAAGTCATAACGCATCATGCAAACCTATTTTGGGTTCACTTGGTTCCTACCATAATCTTCCCTTGCAAGGGGAGATTCAGTTGCAGTCTGTAACTTGACTAACGATCACCAAAGAGTTTGTTGGTGACTTTGTGGCTTTGACACGACAGATTTTTATTTTAGAATTTCCTTTGCAAGGGTAGATGCCCAAGCACTAGTTGGTTTCATGAATTTGCTTTGATTTTCACAAATTAACGAGTAAAGCACCCGCCCCCCCCCCCCCAACCAGCTTAGTTGATGCAGAATCTATCCATAATCTGCACTATCCCTCCCCTAATCCCAGCTCCTATCCTAATCACACTTTTGATTGACACTTCACATGATATTGTTCTAGATGACAAAAGTAAGAAATGAGTATTTTTTTTATTGTAAGTTATTTGATACATGTTCTAAAACAAAAAACTTAGGAATGAAGGTTTAAATGATTGGAAGCTGAAAAACTTAAAAGAACACGAATCAATTGTTGTACACATGATTTTTATGATTAACTAGGTCAACTTAAAAATCAGATTTAAAGAAAAAAATAATAATTGATAAATATCTTCAAGAACTCATAAGAAAAGAAGAAAAAACATTGAAAATATAATTTAATGGAGATAATTTTTGTTATTTTTTATTCAATAAATTTTGTTCTTAGATATCTTAATAAACAAAGCTGAAATTGAAATATATTTTTCTATTTAAAATTATTAAAATCTGATTTGCAATGTTACGTCCCACAATAGATCGAACAGTCTTACTTTGATTTATATTGAAAATTATTTTTTAAACAACTTTGATTATAAAAGAATCATTAATGATTTTGCAGAAAAATGATATTCAATAGTTACAAGGGCGTAAAATCGACTATGAATATATGTTTGTAGTTCAAACGTTTGTAATTCAACTCCTCATTGTATAACTATTATGATTGATTGACGGTACAATTTTTTCTAAATAGAATGGCGAAAATTTTGAGTGTGTCATCATCAGTATGTATCAATACATGGATTGGCCACAATACACAGTAGACATGTGTCATAAGAGCATTGTAGACTTTTAGTTCCTCAAAAAAACTACACTGGGACAATTTGGCTCCTACCTTCTTCACACTTTGTTTGATTGATGAAGAAATTGCAGAGGAAATAAATGAAAGTGAAAAGAAGAGAAAATAGATAAAAAATAACTTGATTATTTAGTAGTTTGGTATAAGAGAAAATAAAATAAGTTATGATAGAAAAATATGTATTTATAAAATGACATAAATGTGAAATTATATGAACTGAAATTATTTTACATTGCCATCAAATAATTGATATTTTTGACACATCAACTTAATATATTTTAATTGAATTAAAATTTAAAAATCTAGAAAATAATCCTAATCGTTTTTTATTGAATGGAGACTATTATTATTTGTAGTTTTTTTAATTTTAATTTCATTAAAATATTTTTAGGGTCTTCTTGTTACAGAGTATAAAAAAATTGTGATTTTGGCATTTAATAATTTAAAGATTAATTCTTAGAGATATTTTTAAGAAGTTGGTTTAATTTTTTATTTAATTTTTATTTTTATATTTTTATAATTTATAATTTTTGTTGATTGCAATGAAGTAATCATTTTTATTCTTTTTATCATATTTAACTTTTCTTAAAGATATTTATGTCATTTTATTTTTTCTATCATAATTTTTTCATTTTGTGTTATACTAAACTACTAAATAATCAACTTATTTTCTATTTATTTTCTTTTCTTTTCGCATTATTTGGATTTCTAATCCGAGTTTGGCGGACTTTAGTGGTATGGTTAGACGACAGCACAATGGGAGCTTCATATTTGGATTTTATGAGAGTATTGGTTGATCTAATATCCTCCATGTCGAGATTGAAGTATTGTGTGTGGGTATCAAGTTATATTGAAAAGTATGACTCAAATATCTCATTTGTTACTCAAATTCTTTAGAGATGGTTCGGTTAATAAAAAATGGATATCATCGTTTTCACCGATATTCTAATTTGTTAGAATATATAATGATTTATTTAAATATAAATTGAATGTTTTGTCGTTATCATATTCTTTCTTTAAAAGGACAATACTTGTACAAATTTCTCCTAAAAAATGCTGATGTTTTAGATGTCTTTTATTAGAGAGTAGTTTATTTTTCTTTTCTCATTTAACTAAAAAAAAGTCAAAATAAAATAAAATAAAATAAAAAGAAAAGTCCGTGGTAGGAAAATTTAAAGAGAAGGTGCGTGACGCAAAGCCATTGGCCAAAATGTGTAGTAGTATTTTGTGTGGTGAATAGAGGTTGTTCATTGGTGTGTGTGTTTGATTCTTCTTCTTTACCAATAATACCAACCAACCCCTTAACGTTAACGGTATTCACTCACTACTTCATCTCATTCTCACGTCGGTTGCTTTTCCTTCCAAAATACAAAAAGATACCAAAGAATCTTCCCTCTTCTCCTTATTTTTATTATATTATTTATAACAACAAAACTCCTCAAAACATAGAATACAAAATGAGAGCGGTTAATTCGCATGTTGTCTTAATAGACCTTCACTGCAGCTCATGGCAAAGAAACAACAACAAACACGTACTATCTCACACAACAACAAACCTTAAAACCAATAACAATTTCAACTTACTTCCTTCATTCCGTCGTTCACATAAACGGATTCAATGTTCCAAATCCTACTCCTCTTCGCCGGAGATAAGACGCCCCTCCGATCGTTACTCTGTCGGAAATGGATCGTCGCCGTTGAAGAATTCAGAAAATCCGGCCACCGCGGAGCTTTATATGTTTTTGGAGCTTCTCCCTTTGAAGATGAGAAAGGAATTGTACGAACACAGTGAGATTGGAGGACTGATAGAAGTTGTAATGGATTTGGGTAGAAAACCTCTTGCTAGGTTTCCTTCTGGTGATTGGGTCATTTCTCAACAACCCATTAACCACGATGATTTACGCCACGCCATTTCCAGGGTATTACTAATTTTCCTTTTGTTTAACTGGAAATTGTTTTCACTTGTCATTATTAAATTAACATTGGAATAAATTGGTCTTCATTTTCTCACTATTATTACGTACTATATGTATGATGCACGTGTGACTGTTACTTTTTTTAGTTAATTGAAATCAAGGCATTTAATTGCATATATAATGTTAACAATAAAATCAGGAGTATAATGAAAGTTAATGGGAAGAGCATAAGAGGTAGATGTTCTTGCAAGAACATGTGCACTACCATTAGCTTGTTGCTTAGTTAAAAAAACAACTTGAAAGTTGTTGTAACTGAAAAGTAGAGTTCAGCACTCCTCATGGAGTGAATCATATTATGATCTATTGGATTTAGCTATCAGCACATTATCTACTACTTGCTTACAATCCATTTCAAAAAGTAACATAATGTTTCTTTTTTTTTGGGTATAGGTTGGTGATTTTTCTGATGACAACCGATCTGGTATTGATAGCTCTTTGCATCGTATAAGTGCAATTCGGAACCGTCAGATGCAAATCATTGGCCTTACTTGTCGGGTTGGTCGTGCGGTGAGTGGCAGTGCTGAAATTATACGTGATCTGGTTGAGAGAGGGGGTTCTATATTGGTCATTGGACCTCCTGGTGTGGGTAAAACAACCTTAATCAGGTAAACATTTTAATTTTTGTTTTCATTTTATGTTTGATTTCATGTTTCTATGCAAATGCCACTGGACTTTTTTGTTTGTTTTTGTTTGCTTATCATTTTAATTCTATGCATATGTTAATGGAGACACCAAATGAGTGTTTTATATTCTAGTTCTGTGAATATTTGAGTAAGTTGATTATGATTGGCCTACTAAAGTTTTTTATAGTCATTGTAAGAGTTTTTTCAAGTGCCTTTTTTATTTTATCTAGTTTGAATATCTGAAGATGCTTTGCTTGTGCAGAGAGACTGCTAGGATGCTGGCGGATGAGTTCATGAAGCGCGTAGTAATAGTGGATACATCCAATGAAATTGGAGGTGATGGAGATGTTCCTCATGAAGGCATAGGCAGGGCAAGGAGGATGCAAGTTCCAAATGTGAATATGCAGCATAATGTTAGTACTAATATCTCAGTCATTTGGCTTAATTGAAAACTTCATCTTTATGGAAACTGTGTTGATAATTTGCAATCTTCTGTTTATTTGTGCAGATTATGATTGAAGCAGTTGAAAATCATATGCCTGAAACCATTATAATTGATGAAATTGGAACTGAGCTTGAAGCATTAGCAGCTAGTACCATTGCTCAAAGAGGAGTTCAATTGGTTGGAACAGCACATGGAATGACCATTGATAACATAATGAAGAACCCTTATCTTCAGATCCTAGTTGGTGGCATAGAGGTGCTAAGCTGTTTTTATTTACTTATATATTTTTTTTCCTTCAACTTTATGATTTATGATGAAGAATGGTTAATTAAATCGATCCATCCATTCCGGCCCCCCTTCTTCAAAGATTAATCAATCTAATGTAGCACACCCAAATGAAATATGTTTAATGCTTGTGCATGTTAGTGATGTTTATGTTTATTGATCATTTATTTGAATAGAGTGTAACCCTTGGGGATGAGGAAGCCAGGAAAAGAAAAGTGCAGAAGACAATTCTTGAAAGGAAAGGACCTCCTACATTTACGTGCGCTGTTGAGATGATATCCAAAACCGAATGCCGTGTTCATCATAGATTAGATGCAACTGTTGATGCCATTTTGGCAGGTATTCCTCATCTTCTATAATTGGAATATCTTACATCATATCTAACTGATTGGTATCGTATTTATTTAGTTATTTGGATGGAAATTTAACTAGAAAATCTAATTTTGTCACAGGAAAACCTCCATTATTTGAAGTTCGTCATTGGGATGATTTTTCCAATGATTTGGTGATGAATGATCCAATTCCTGAAAAATGTCATGAAGAAACATCTGAATCTGATTTAACTAACAGTAATATCGTAAGTTCTGAAAGAGAGTATGGCGAGGAGGATAAATACTATTCTCCCACTCGATTCGAGAAATGGAGTAATAGTGGATCTGTGATCAAAAGGAGTTCACCAATGCAAGTGTACACTTACAAGGTAAATTGTTTTAGAGGTTGCATGTGCTGTGGAGAGTATTGTGTTATTGAGCATGTTATCAATGATTCAAGAGCTCTGATAACTGTCTCATTTTCTATGTTGCATCAGAAGGAATAAATTTGGCAAAACTTTTCTAACGGATGCTATTTTCTTGTTGGATGAATTTAGATTCTTCAAGCTGATCTACTACAAGTAGCAAAAGTGATGGGGTTCGAAGATTTAATAGATGTAACTGATGACATTGGAACTGCTGATGCAATTCTGGCATCCGGTTCTGAGTTACGACAGAATCCATGGATCCGCGGTGTGGCGAAATTCCACCAGTTACCTATATATGTTATCAAGGTGCCCTTTTGCTATTGCTACTATCAGGCATTGTTTCAGTGTAGTCTCCTTTTGCCTTGTAATGAGTTTTTGTTCCTTCCTTGCAGTTCAATACCATGGCACGAATGGTAAAGGCGGTAAGAATGATTCTTGGGCTAGAATCTTTAGGCCCTGTGCAAAAGAAGCCATCAAATGGCTCTCCGGATATTGAAATCGATGAAGACGAACCAAAAAGAAAACCATCTCTGGAAGAGATTGATGCCTTGGAGGTACAACCCCTTTCTGTTTGTTCTTGAAGTTCCATCTTCTGTGTGGAATTTTTGTCTATGCTGTGTACTAGCAGTCTAGCAATTGCTTTCAGTGCTCAGTTATTTTGGTCTTTTAGAAAGATTGGCCTTTTCTTCTTTGCACATTTAGCAATTGAATTCCTTTTGTGCGCACTCATTTGTGTTGTTTATTTATATTTATTCATGTTTACCACTAGTAGCTCTTAGATTTGGGTTGAGTCTAACTTATCTCACAAAATTGGTATGAATGCTTTTTCAGATTATAATATAACTTTCAAGTTTTAGCACACATCCTCACATTTGGGACTGAACATTATAGAGTGTGGCCAAGTGGTCTGAATTCTGATAACATGTGGCCTGATAGATTTTAGATAGGTTCAAATATCATCTGATAACGTGTGGCCTGATAGATTTTGCTGTATTCTTATGACAGGAGGTTCGGCTAGCGATCGAGTACATAGTAATTCCAGGTGGAGAGGCTGTCGAACTTCTTCCAAGACGTTCTGAAATTATCGACCGGCAGCTTGAACTTGTGCAAAGCTATCAGTTGGCTGCTGAAAAGTCAGGTACAGATCAAAACACAAGGTTGCAGATTCTTCCCATGAGGCTAAGTACTAAAAAAAAATCCAAGTCTAGTTCTGTTTCCCGCAAGAAAAGAAATTCTACTTCAGAGGTTTCTGTTGGTGGTGGTGGCAAGGGTACCACTGTCACTAGGCTTCCTATTTTACCAGAATGATTCCAAAAAAATTTCTTCCATTTTAACAGATTTCCGTTCATTGGTTTGTACATGTATGTATGTATTAACATGTACAGTCATGCAAGTGGTGTAAATAATTTATTTGTATTTGTTCATCCAAAGAAAATATGATGATTTCACTCTTGAATAGTTCCATCTTAATAAACTTTTTTTTTTTTTATAATAGTTCCACATTGAATGAGAAAAAACTGCCGACAATATTTATAAGTGGTAAATAGTTATCACCTTTGGAGGTTGTGTAACCTGTTCAACAAGTGATGGATAATTCTCATATAATAACTCAAGTTAATAAGGACTAATGGTAAAATGTTTAGTTTTTAAAAGACCCATCACAATAAAATAAAATTATAGTTTTGAGAGACTATTTTAAACATAAAAATCGAAAAGTGTAAGTTGAAAAACTGAGTATGTTTGGTTGAAATAATGTTTGGATTTTCTTGAAAATTAATTCTATAAAAACTTCCTATCCATTTTGTCAGCAAAATTCAGATTATATTATAACAAAACATATACCATTTTTAGTAAATACATATTTAAAAATATATTTGGTTATATAATCCAACCAACTTTCATTTTACTAAATGACGTTTGTAGAAAAAATATATCCAAACATAAGAAAACTTAATTTTAACTAAAAATATATTTGTAAAATAAAATTTATTCAAAAGTACATTTGTTAACGTTAATCTAAACACATTTTGAAATAATATAAA
>JBBPBP010000001.1:15957442-15993971 GCA_037974735.1 Cicer chorassanicum
TAAGTATAAAAAACATAATGTAATCAAACATTTATTAAAATATAATACAATTAATTGTAAATATAAAACGATCATATGGCTAACAAATCATTTTTATATATTTCATCCTATTTCATATAGACACTTTAGAAAATAGAAAAAAATTATTTTATTAAGTATTAATTTAATTTATTTATTTTTACCATCAAATGTTTAGGGTTGTGTGTGCAATTGGCTGCACTTAATTTTGAAAAAATAAATAAATTTTTATTATTTAATACATTAAAAAATAAATGATATAATAAAGAGGAAGAACAAAGACATACCATATGTTATAGATTGTGACTCCGGTGTGTTTTGATAATTTTAAAATGTGCGATGAGTTGTTATAATTGTCATTAAATGTATTAAATTTATAGAAATAAATTTAAATATATTTTTAATTAATTATTTTAATTTTCAAAAATATATATTTTCTAATCAATTTAATCGATAAAATTATTAATAAAAAATTAAAAATATATTTATAATTTTAATAAGTATAAAAAATATAATGACAACACAACGTACATTAAAAAAATGACATTTTACTTTTTTTAACACAATACATATCACAATCGTTAAAAATAAAAAATATAGTGTACACTCAAAGTTTCTGGGATACGTCCGTGAATCTAAATCAAGTCGTATAAAAAGTATATTTTTTATTCCAACTAGTAAAAGACTCACTTAGTAATTTAGTAAAATTTATTATTTTTCTTTTATTTACTTAGAGTTTATTATTTTTCTTTTACTTTACTTCTATTATGAAAAATAATAAATTTGGTGTTATCGTGTCACGAGATATCTTATTAGTAACAACCCTCGGAACTACAAATAGGAGCGTTGCTTTGCGAAGCTTCATAATACTCTAACCTCAAGGGTTTTCAAAACCCTAAAATTTCCGATCGATTTTCTCAATTTGTAAGCATCTTAATATATTCAGGTTCTAAATATTTATTTCTTCAATTATTGATTCTTTGATTTATAATTCGTCGGCATATGAAAACAGTTGTTTCAGGATTCAACGTGTTTTGCGAAATTGTGATGTCTGGGAAGGAAGATAATCGAATATTTGTTGGAGGATTGTCTTGGGACGTTACGGAACGTCAACTTGAGCATGCCTTTGATCGTTACGGCAAAATTCTTGAATGCCAGGTATTGGTAACCCTTTCTCTTATAATCCTTGATTTTTTCCCCAAATTTCCTATCCCTGGTTTCATTTTCCAGAAAAATAGACATTTTTCTAAAATAAATTGTTGTCACAAGGAGATTTTTCTTTTCCTGAACGGGATGGTGTCAGATTTACCGTTTGTTTTTAATTATTATAGGAATTAAAAATGGAAGATATTTTGCCATCTTTGATGTTTTAATGGAATCTAGCTTTATTTTATTAAAAAAAAGGATTTGACAGTAATAATCATTGTAGTTTTTGGCATGATTTCCATTCTTGACATTATGGAGAATTGTGGTCAAATGCAGCTGATTCAGTCTCAATTGTAGTCATATAGACGTAAAAAATCAAGATGTCGCGGCCCAGATTTCGGTCACAAATCTTTTCTTAAAACCGTTGAGTTATGGTTGAGCCTTTTGCTCAGGGGTCCATTCTTTTGAGTGTGTTTATTGATTGGAGAATTTTTTATGATTGGATTCTTCACTAATTTTTTCACCTGTTTTCTTTGTATTTCTGGAATGCTGGTTGTGAACCTTTTGATCTTTGTGATGCTGTGGATGGATTTTTTTGAATGATGTTTTAGCAGAATGATTTCTTCATGTCTGAAGCTCGTTTTCAATTTCCTGATTAAATTGTAACTTGTGGTAAAGGTAGAGCTCAAACTCAAACCGGAGATTAGTATGGCTTAGATATGTTGAATTCGGTGCAATGAAAGTAAAATATCAGTCCACCTGTCTGCTATTTTGTCAAGGACAAGTCTGGGCCGTTCTTAAGGGTCATTAGTAATATTTTTTTTATTATTTGGAAGGAATATTTGGCAGTTAGATTGGGCTGAAAACAGAACAAAGTTGATACCAGATCGGAGTATGCTTTGCTGTATCTGTTTATGCATGGGTTACAGGTCTGTGCCTTGATTACGGGGTTAATAAATTGAAAACTATATGAGACTTGTTCAATTGAGTAGTACATAACTCTTGGTGAAGAATTTTTTTTTACCTGTAGAAATGAAAGAATCTGTGCCTTGTCCGTTCATTGGCTTCCTTCCTCTTCTAGTAGTAAATCTATTATTATGTGCTGGTGATACTGATGACTACTAGTGGGTGTGTGTGAAAAACCTCTTGTGCTGGACATTCGTTGTTTTGCTTTGGGTTCTAAATCAATTATTTGATATAACATTAGGGAATTAAAACAAGGTGCTAAAGGCTGCTGCCTCACATGATGCCTTTTCAAAAATAAAATAAAAAAACAAAATTGTCCCTTGATATATTGATATGCTGTACCCGTTCTTTAATGGTAGGGGCAACAGAGTTGCCATCTTATAAACTGACAACGAATTTGGTGAGGTGACATTTCTAGTGGTCCGGAAATATGGAATGGTTCAGATACATCATGCAAAGTATCGATAGGATGGCGTTCGCTGGCTGTAATTGTGTGGTACTCAGTAGATCAGTTAAAGTAATTTGTTTAATGAGTTCAAGAAATCCAATCTTGCTGCACCTTTGTCAATGTAGGATACTTTCTTGGTGCAATGCAAAGCCCTGTTGTTTGGACATTTTGTGTCTGGTTGATGCCTTCACTCTTGTTTCATAAACTTTATGTACTTTCTGCTACCCATAGCAGGTGGGTCATACCCACCATACACCACCAACAGGTTCTGCATTGTTACAGGTCCTGTGAGTACTGTTGAGCTCGAATTTTTCAAATCCAAAGCATGGGCATCATAGACAATTACTGCTCAGAAAGTGTGTTCAATTCTTCGTACTGAGATACGGTATCTCACCAGTTGTTCTACCTATTATAGCTACTATTGAAGGCCAGATGTATTTTTTTAATATAGTCATCACTTTCTACATCGGAGTAGAGTTGATTGGTTGGAAAGGTTTGCTTTGGTTTTGAATGATTTTGCTTTTATCAGTGTAGATTTTTAATAAAGAGTCGATATGTGCACGAGAACTGTTTTCTGCTAAAGTTCTGTTGTGTTCAATAAGTCAGCTAAGGGGCGGCAGAGTTACATAGAATGCTAGGCATATAAGGTTGAGTATATTTTGCATCTCGTGAGGAGAATAATCACAGAAGGTGCTGCTGTGCTTAAGAAGTTAAAGCATGATCTCCGCGAGGAATGATGTCAATGCCATGCCTATAACTTGAGTATTTTGGGGAAAAAAATGCTGCCATATAGATTTTGTTTTGAAGAGCAATCCTGTCATACACGTCATAGAATTGGAGCTGCAACATAGTGATCTGGTGACCACTGAAGTGAAAGCAACTCACAGGATTTTTCTCACATACTATTCATTTGTGGTTGCATATTGTTGTAGTGTTAGTTCTTCTGATTGAGAAAATAATAGTTTCCAACATAATACAGTGCTTTTTATCAAGTAAGTCAGATGCTAAGGTTATGTTTGGGGGATTAGATTGTTTAATGTAAAATCATGAAGTCATGAACCAGAATGCAACAAGCAGATATTCTTGCTCAGATTGTGGGAATGATTTTTTTAAGAGATATTTGTTGTCAAATATGGACTTGGGTTTCCTCTGAATGACTTATCTGTATGAAAACCATTCTGGTGCTATGACATCAGAACACCGAAGTAAGTTGTCTGGTTACAAATTCTGCTTTATAGTTGAGCACTGTTTGTCATACATAAAATATTGAAACTCCTTATTCACACCTTTCAGCGGTCACAAATTTGCATTTGCTTTGTTTATAAATTGAATGTCCCCCTCAAGTGTTTTGGATGCTTGTTTATGTAAGCATCACTCTTTGGACTGATAAAAAAAATTAGTAGTGGATAATGCAGCAAATGCGTTTCTATTTTCTTCTAGTGGTTGTTTAGTGGCTTAATTTTTTTTATTGGCTAATTTAAGCCACACTGAATTGAGATGTTTACCCTCTGTCAGTTTCTGAGAATTTTATAAGTTGTTCACATTAATTGTACATATTGCCATTATTCGGTATGAAGTTTCAAGTGTTCTTCCTGTAGATCATGCTGGAGAGGGATACAGGACGTCCGCGTGGATTTGGGTTTATTACATTTGCAGACCGTCGCGGAATGGAGGATGCAATCAAGGAAATGGATGGACGAGAAATTGGTGATCGCATCATCTCAGTCAACAAGGCGCAGCCCAGGATGGGAGGTGATGATGCAGACCAAGGTTACAGAGGTGGCTACTCATCAGGTGGTAGAGGAAGCTATGGGGCTGGAGATAGGGTAGGACAGGATGACTGTTTCAAATGTGGGCGTCCAGGCCATTGGGCCCGGGATTGTCCTTTGGCAGGAGGTGGAGGTGGTCGAGGTCGGGGTGGTGGTTCATTTTCTTCACGCCCTAGGTTTGGAGGTGCTGGTGGACATGGGGATCGCCTTGGTGAGCGTGAGCGGTACATTGATGATCGTAATGATGGAGGACGTTATGGGGATAGGGACCGTTTAGACAAATATAGTGGCCGCGATCGCTATGCTGGTGACAGGTATAAATGGTTTTGTTACCAAATTACCACTCTTGGTGCTTTTGTCATAGCTTTAAAATAATAATTTAATGAGTGTGACTGAGTTTTACACATATGTCTAACTATTTTTATTATGTCTTAAAACTTGTCCGACAAGATGGGAGAACAAATGATTGAATGTATATATAAAACTTATTGAAGTTATGAAACTTTTGAAAGAAGTTGAATGATTGCCATTTAAAATGTTTTTTTTTAATTGGTAGTGTGGGCAATTGCGAAGGCTGTGGTTATATAAAGATTTGATTAGGCACTGATTTCATTTGCCTTTTTAGTAGTATTTATTCATTTATCATTAAGGAAACGGATCAGTAACATCCACAGTCTACATCTATCATTCTGTTATATTTATTATTTTATTGATTTGCTGAAAACTTTGTAGGTATACAACTAGTGGCGATCGATTTGCAAGTGATCGATATGGCAGTGGCTCAGACTACCCACAAAATGGTTATGGGAAGGAAAGAGGCTACGACCGGTACAGTGGTGCTCGTGGAGGAGCTGATAGATATGGAAGTGGAATGCCAGCCCGTGATGAAGGAAGGAATTATAGGGGTAGGGCTGGTCCTTATGACCGCCCAAGCAGGACTACTCGTCCATCATCATTTGACCGTTACTGATTTTTATTGTTGCATTTTTTTTTTCAGTGAGAAATTCGAATGCAGAAGCAACATTAGGGGTTGTAGTTGTTGGTTATGTAGGAACTCCTAGTTTCAGACAGAGCTGTTGGGCTGTAGTTTCTTAGATTTTGGGTTTGATAATTTGTTTCTTCATTCAGATCCTGTGACTCGTTACGAGTTATTTTCCCTCGTTTGTTTGACAGCTTAGACCTGACTTTCCTTTCAAATGCAATTAAAAATAGTTTATGGTTGTTTTGCAGCATTTTAAAATTGGTGGTGATGCAGCCGGAACTGTCTCCAGCCAGCACAAATTGTGCACAAAGTCCAGATATGTCTGTTTATGTTACTTACTAGTGACTACTTTTAACACTTTAACTTGCGTTCGAATTTCAAAGCGAAGGCTTTCCAAAGATTAATGAATTGTTGGGGTAAACAATATAATTAAGTGTGAGAATCATCGGAGCAAATAATAAACATGTGAGGTAGCATCAAGAAGACGCCTACAACAATATTTATGGCATCGACCACTTTGTTCGAAAACTTCCAAAACTTCTGGCATCGTATCCAAGTACTTGAATTTCTTATACAAGGGAAAAGCATATAGCATTCCTTAAATAAAATAAGCTCCTCTAAAGCGACTAACTCTAAAGTGAGTAATTTTGATGATTAAATTAATAATTTATTATATTATGTGCACATACATATTTAATTATTGAATTTCTCATTTTACTAATTTGTCTCTTTATATGAGTCAATTTTTTTTTAAATATAAGTCAAATAACAAAAAAGGACCAACTGATTTGAACTGTTTATAACAGTTTTTACATTTTAATCTTAACTTTTCTCATTTAACTTCTTTCCGTAATTGGAAGATATCATAGAAAAATAAAACGATATTTCATCTTATTATATAGTACAATATATATTATTTATTTTCATATGATTTAAGTGTACTAACATCATTTCGCAAAAAGAAAAAAGTGTACTAAGATCAAATTTATTTATTTTAGTAAAATAACTTCACATTTATTTATTTTAAATATTTTTCTTAAAATTTTGTCTTTCTTTATTTTTCTTCGACCCTTCTGTTAAACCATTTTCATGTAATATACCTTCATCTATGAACTATAGGCGCTTTTAAAATAGTAAAATATCTATACGGAATAAGTATTTCGTACTTATATATATCCGTGAGCACTCTACTTTTTCTAATTATTTTATTACTAGTAAAATTGATGTTTTTTGTACATATTAATATAACATTTATTTGAGTTTAATTATTGTTATAATTGAATACAATTGTAAACTTTTATTGAAATTTTATATTGTGAATTGAATACTTTAACACTGTACCAGTACCATACCAGTGAATCATAGACCTTCATACTTAAAATGATGCAAAAGAAATGGTGTGCATAATTTACACAATATGTATAAACATACTGTAAAATATTATACATAATTCAATATAATGGGGCAAAAAGAAACTCTTAAAGTATTCTCCTTTACAAAATTGAATTTTAGCATATGTTTGATAACATGTTACCCTCGTCATTCTTGTGTTCCTATGCACCTCAACCGTACTTTTTGTGAAGCTAGAAAGCGGAAGTCGTGGGCCGACACACGGCACAAACGTGAAAGCAAACTGGCGCCTACTATTTTACCAGTTCAGACGTTAAATTTAAAGATGTAATCTAAGGTGTAAATCAAGTCTTTGAATTATTAGAAATTTTAAAAGTAGTCAAGGCAGCACAACAAATTCATTTTAATATTTAATATATTCTTGAAAATATACATATAAATAAGTATCAAATAACTTGTAATGTAATTAAAAATATCAAAATATTTGTAATTCAGAGTGTTGTAATCTTACTTTTAAGTCTGACCTTAATAGAAGTCTAGTATGATATTTTTTAACTCTAGCCTATTTAAAAATCTATTTCATTTTAACATTTTTGAATAAATAATCAAACATATCTTTAAATAGATTAACATATTTTAAATAGATTAACGAATTAATATGTCAATGAAATTAAATTCTATTTTAATATTTAACATCATCTTGAAAAATTACTTATATACATTATTCTTAAATTATATTTTATAATATATTTAAATATGTCAAAAAGTTAATACGCATAAATTACTAAAAGTTGAATATATAATAAAAAGATCAAAATCTATTATAATAGTTAGAATAGTAAAAAAATATTTATATTTAATTAAATAGACCGACCTAATAAACTTAAAAAATTTATTATGTGGTGTGTCATCTTTTTAATTAAATAGATTTTTGTAAAAGTTTGGCCTTATTTGTTTTAAGAAAAAGTCAGTCTTTTTAATTAAATAGGTTTTTGTAAAAGCATTGGCCTTATTTGTTTTAAAAAAAAGTTTAATCTGAGGTAAACTAAGCCGTAGGCCCAATTCCCATCCCTTATCATGGTACACAATAGAAATTGAGATCATTTTACGAAAAAAATTGAGATCATCTTTCAACCATAAAAAGAGATCATTAAAAATTGTGACATCAAAATATCAATCAAAACTAAACCAGACCCCTAAAACCCAATAACCCGCTTGCCCACCAAGGCTCACTTCATTGTCAAATTTTAAATCAATGAGCTGATGAGTTAAAAGTAATGAAGAAGGGCCAAAAAGAACAAAAATAATGAAGAGTGCAATTGTGATGTTGGAGTTGAAGGACCAAGTGTAGGAAAATATATATCTGCACAACAAATTAGTGATTTTATACCATTGGAAAATAGACATCAATAAACAGTATGATTGTTTAGAAACCAAGGAATGCCTTAAAAATAGTAATACTTGTTTGAAACCTGAAAAATCATGGAAGGTACAACGAAGATTGGGATTTCAATCCTTGAATAGAAAAGCACCAATCGCTGGCCATTACCAACGATGCAAAGAATGACTAATAGTAAAATATATCATTTTTACATGTAGGTTTTAAGTTTAATAGTACACTAATTTATGCTATAATGAACAACTAGTACGAACAACAGCCCAGGTCTCTAACTAACCGCTAAGTTGTTTCATACACAATTATTATTCAATTATAGTACCAATAAGTACTAAATAAAATTCAACTGCATTTGAATGTCGTAACAAATCAAAATCAAAGGCACGAATGAAACACAATTCTAAGGCTAAATAGAGAAGTAAAATGAAAAGGAATAACTTATGAAAAAGTTGTAACCAAGTATAACAACTTTCTTAAAGAGTCAAGAAACTACAAAATTTTGAACGGAGTGTTTGAAAACAAACATTGCACAACAGATTAACTACTATGAAATATTCCATAAAATTAAAAATCAAAACATTTTCAAGCAATGGGGACGGGGACAGGGATGGGGACGGGGACAGGGATGGGGGCGGGGACCTCAATATCAGTGGCCAAAACAGCAGCAGGCCGAGCATATTCCTCTTCTTCCTTTGGAGAGTGGATAGTGACAATATCAGGAAGGGGAGTTTTAGGACCCTGTTTCCCTTTAGGATCCCAATCAAGCATGATCTTCACCTTAATACCAAGAACACCCTAAAAGACAGTAAGGAAAAATTTGTTAGCAACATCAATTCATTACAACAAAATTAATAAACTTAAATATAAAGAGCATATAAGCATACCTGTCTGAGGAGCACATGTCTAACTGCAGAGTCAATGTAATCCTTGACAGGTTGCCCAGAAGAAATCATGTATCCATCCTTGAACTTCATGGATTTAGCTCTTTGGGCCCTCAATTTTCCACTGACAATGACCTAATCAAATCAAACGACAATTATAACCAAAGTAGTACATAAAGCAATATAATATTATGAGATCAAAGCTGTTTTTGCAGAACAAACCTCACATCCCTTAGCACCACTCTCCATAACAAATCTCAAAACACCATAGCAAGCCCTGCAACAACAAATAGTTTGAGATTGTTGTCACCCAAAATATATAATTGAATCCAAAAATATAAAATGGGTATTAATAAAAATAGCAGCCTTTAAATTATTTCCAATCATGTATAATGTGGAGATCTGAAGTTACAGGGAGACACATTACAACCAATAAAACTTAGGTATATCACAACTTACTGAAAGTAGAACATATTAGAATTGGTCAACAAACAATATGCAAATAAACAAATGAATGTGATGACCTAAATCAAACATTAAACATGAAAAACTGGTTACAGAGAAAGCAGCCACTATGTTGTGATGGCTAACCAGGACATTTTCCTCTTTTAAGATCAAGAGGTCTAAAAACAGGGATTACTTCAGACAAGATACTGACTTAGGACTCCACTCAACATCTAAAGCTAGTATAGTTTAAATAAATTGTTATACTGTTAAATTAAATATAATCAACCACTCTACAAGTTTCCAAATCAACAGCAAAACATAACCAAAGGATGCAATTTCATAAAAACCAGGAAAAAGAAATAAGTGTCCATGATTATTCCAACATGTGAGTATCGGAAACATAATGGGCTTAATAACATATATGAAAAGGCAGCAAGCAACAAAACTGTTTATCAAAATCAAATTACAAGGCATTGTATTCAATCATGGACTGTATTGTAATCAAATTTTCTACAGTAAATATACTTGGAGATAGCATATAAGTTAGGCATCAATATCAACATAAGCCAAAAGAAAAATAGGACCAGCAAAATCAAACTCTCAGTTTGGAACAATATACAGCATTATAAGATACATTTCAAAACGTCCTATAAATATACCTGCGAACAGCAAGACCACCAAGGAGCTTGTAACGAAGAGATTCAGCTTGAGCAATAGCACAAAGTCCTCTATTGTTGACCTTTTCAGCATAAAGTTCAACACTGTTCTCAGGAAACTTGAACCTCTTCTGAACCACTGAGGTAAGCTCTCTGATCCTCCTTCCCTTCTCACCTACACATAAAAAAAATCCCAAAATAAATTTAAAAAACATTTTTTAATAAAATAAATCAAATTTCGATAATTGAAACAACAACGCACCAAGAACAGCTTGTGTACGAGTGGCTCTAATGATGATCTCAGTGCGCATCGGAGTAACCCTAACCTCAACACCAGAGTAACCATCTTCAGCGAGTTCACGGGTAAGAACTTCGTTCAATTCAGCGAAGAAAACTCCATCGGCAACGAACTGATACACAAAAAAACAAAAAGAGCAAATCTTAACCGGAGAATATAAAATTGAATAACACAAACTGAGACAAAATGAAAATGCATAATTACTTTTCTCTTCTTGCTCATTTGAGTCGTCATGATTTCAAACGTTAGAGGTTGAAGACGATGGGAGCGAAAAGGAGTGAAACCCTAGATTTGGAGGCGCCGATAAGAAGTGAAGATGAACGCACGGCTGTAACTGTTTTTCCACACACTTAGATTATTATTAGTATAGGGTTTGTGTATAATGGGCTTGTTAATAAGCCCATATTTTTATGGGCTTTCTCCAACTTCTTTATTTTTTATTTTTAAATCATGGGCTTGTCAAACTAGTCTATATAAAAACCTAAGAAAAATTAGCCCTGTTCCCCCACTTTTATCTCTATACCCCCACAATTTTTCGAAAACGCCAAAAATATCCTCAATTTTTTTTTTCAAAATCCACTTTCAATTCCTGAAAACTAATTTCAAGAATTTCAGTACACAAGTTTTACCGGAAAATTTTTTACAAGTTTTCCGGTACAGAAGGATGTTTCCAGAAAACTAAAAAAAACATTTCCGGTACAGAAGGAAAAAATGTGTGTACCGGAAAACTTTTTTCAACTTTTCCGGTACAGAACGTGTTTCCGGAAAACTTGTTTCCCCAAAAGTTTTCCGCTACACACCCTTATTAATTTTAATTAATTAAATTTTATTAATTTTTTTATATCATTTAAAAAATTATTGAAAATTTTGGGGTCGTCGTCGTCGCAACTATGTATCATAATGAAGTCCGTGTCAATAATTTTGCCGTCTTTATCTCTATCCCTACCCACAGAAAAAAAAAATATAGTTAAAATCAAATTTATTAATTAAATACTAATATAATTAAAAAATTAAAATAAAATAAAAAAAAAACTGAAACTACCGGAAAACTTGTGGGTGAAGTTTTACAGTAACTTCCAGAAAAGTCATTAACAAGTTTTCCGGTAGTTCATTATTTTCGGAAAACTTGAAAAAAGTTTTCCGGAGTAGTGTTCTGTACCGGAAAACTTGAAAGTTTTCCGGTAAAAATGAAATTTTTGACGTAATATGTACGAGGGTATTATGGTATTTTCGTTGGCTTTTTGGGGGTATAGGGATAATTGTGGGGGTACGGGTCAAATTTTCAAAACCTAATTGTAATTGATCAAGAAAACCAAATTGTAAGAAAAATTATTATATATTTTTTTAAAAACCATTAGCCTTCTTTTATTTACACAATTATATGTTATTTATTATTACTAACATATAAAAATTGATGTTATTTATTTTTAACAAAAAATTATGTGTTATTTATTATCTATTTATCATCAATTATGTATTATATTTTTGGTTACACATCTATTATCTATTATGATATTATTATATAATAATAATACAATTATGATGATTTTTTATTTGAACATCCCTTTTTTTAAATTTTAATTTTCAAAATGTCACACTTTGAAAACTATATACCAAAATGCCCTCTTTTTTTTTTTTTTTTAAAGAGGGAGGTCGCTTCCCTAGGGAACGACCAGCTGAAGGCTATTTTTTCAACACGTAGTAGGAAGTCGCTTCCCCAGGGAACGACCTCCAACTGATTTTTTTTTTAAAAAAAAACATTTGTTGTTATTAATTTAATTATTTAAAAAATAAAAATATTAATAATAAATAAAAATAAAATACTTTAATAAATTATAAATAAATTAAAATACCTTATTATTATTATTATAAATAATAATTATAATTATAATTAAAAATTATTATAATTAAAATTATTAAATTAAAATGATTAAATTATATTATAAATAAAAAAAAATACATTAAAATAAAAAAAAAACATAAAAATTGTTGCAAAAAATAATAATAACAATTAAATAAATAGAAATCTATATTAATAACCATGAGATTGAAACGAAATACATTAAATTAACGATATAAATACATCATATTTGAGAAGAAAAAACATCAAATTTATATCAATTATATCCACCTAAATGACCCCGAGTCCCACATCTAGGATGTCGTCGAACTCGTCTAGATCTCTGAACGAGTTGCGGTTCTTCCGGTTTATCCTGATTTTGAACATTTTCCTCGATGTAAGGTGTAGGTGGGTTAGAACCACTGCCACATGCTTCCATTAAATTTTTGGACTGAGGATTATACATCGAATCAAACACAGCAAAAGCTGACTCAGGAGTTGTGCACTGAGTTCCAAACAAATTAAAGAAAAGTCAACTTCTGTCAGATAACCGGGGGTTGGTACTTCTGGCACCGGCGGAACGTAATAAGTTGGTGGTGGATTATAAAATGGAACTTCAGTAGGGACGTGTAGGCGAGGTGATGATGAAGACGGTCCTGCTGTGTTTTGTTGTTGTGGGGTTGATTGGAAGGTCGATTGCACATGAGGATATGACGGCGGTTGTAAACGGGGATCACGGAGATATTGTTCTACAGATATAAATAATTTGGTGTGTTGTCTAAACCAAATCATATATTTTGTGCTATGACATAAAAGACCTTGTACGATGTTACCTTGCAACACGTAATTCTGGCGCTCGTTTCAATGTTTAATTTCTTCTCTCCAAACCCATTTCCAATTATCATCAGTCCCACGCCTCATGTCGATCTCATGGTACATTTTCATGTCTTCTGGTGGTTGTGGTATTTGTTAATGGAAACCGAACTGAAGTGTGACTCTGTCTGTATGATGTTTTTCAACAATATGATAACAGAGTAGATAAGTACATGCAGTCCAAGTGACCATCTCTTTTTCGGAAACTTCATGTTGGAACCCGAGATAAGGTCTCCAATAAAACTGAAATGTAAAAAAATAAGCTAAAGTAATTATAACAAGTATAAAAAATAAAATATTTAAAAAGTTCAAATAAATGTGAATGAATATATTACTTCCTCAACTCTCATGTGATCAATTGTTTTTCGGTATCCTTCCACATCGTTATGAGGAACTTTAGCGAAATTTAAACCACCAGAATTAAATCTGTCGAATATAATAAAAATAAAAAATATAATAAAATTAGTATTATGGTAAGTAATTGGTTTTAAAAAAAAATAATATAAAAAAAATATAGTTACCTTTGTGCAAGTGGAAATATCCATGGTTTGGGAGATTCTGGAGTGACACATGACAAACGATACCATGCCCAGTTTTGCAACAACAATGCACATCCTCCCATAGATGTTACACCGAGTTTTGTTGCAAGACATAGTTCTCTGTAAAGTGTAGCTAAAACTGCTGAACCCCAACTATATTGAGATACTTTATTTAAATCTCCTAATAAAGAAAGATATTTTAAATGTACCTGATTGTTGGATTTGTCAGGCATCAATAACCCTCCGATCATACGTAGGATATATGCTCGACACGATATAATAATCCGGATAATGGGTGGCAAGATCCTCCGTCAAAGCATATGTTCTGCGTCCGACATATTTCACAAAATTTTGTAAGGGAATTTAAGGACAATGCTTTGAAGAAAAAAGTTATTTCTATGGGTAATAGTTTCATTCTTACTTTTTATAATTAGTGTAATATTTAGTAATTTAATTCTTAATTTATATAGTTGTCTACTGTTTCAATACAGGTTACTCGATCAATGAGCCTACATATCGATACTACCGCAAAGAAATCGACATAGTAAACCCGGAAGCTTTGAAATGGTTAGACAACATACCTCGACAAGATTGGATTCAAGCATTCGATGGAGGTAGCCGTTGGGGTCAGATGACAACTAATCTTGTGGAGTCGATCAACGCATTATTAGAAGGCCCGCGCAACCTCCCCATCACTGCTTTGGTCCAATCAACTTATTTTAAAACAGGGACACTGTTTCCAACCATGGGAAAACGACATGCATCAATTTTAGCTTCTGGTGAGGTATACACAGAAACTTGTAAAAAATTTATGAAATTGGAAATAAGTAAATCTAATAGTCATAGGGTGGATAGTTTTGATCGGAGCAACCATACTTTCATGGTCCACGAGACAGTAGTTCCAAGAGAAGGGCGACCAATTGGTCATTTCAGTGTAAACTTTTCTCATAAGTGGTGCAATTGTGGGAAATATCAAGCTAAACATATGCCTTGTTCGCATGTGATAGCAGCATGTTCTAGCATAAAATATAATTATTGGAGCCTTATACCTGATGTGTACAAGGTGGAAACAGTACTAAAAGTCTACAATTAAGCGTTCCAACCCATACCAAACGAAAGATATTGGCCACAATATGAAGGTGTTAAGATGTGTCACAATCCACTAATGCGGAGAGTCAAGAAAGGTCGTCCAAATAGCAAACGCATTAGAACAGAAATGGACACTACAGAAAGAGTACCAAGAAAATGCGGATTATGTCGGGTCTCTGGTCATAGTAGAAAACATTGTCCAAATGCTGCTGACACATCTACTCAAATTTGATGTATTTTTATTTCAATGTATTTTATTTGAAATTTATGTTTTCATGTTATTAATATAATTTTTTTTAATGTATTTTTTTATTTATAATATAATTTAATCATTTTAATTTAATCATTTTAATTTAATTATTTTAATTATAACAATTTTAATTATAACAATTTTAAATTATAATTATAATTATTATTTATAATAATAATAATAATAATTAAAATATATAATTTATTTATAATTTATTAAGGTATTTTATTTTTATTTATTATTAATATTTTTATTTTTTAAATAATTAAATTAATAACAACAAATGTTTTAAAAAAAAAACAAAAGTCAGTTGGAGGTCGTTCCCTAGGGAAGCGACTAGGGATGGCAACGGGGCGGGGCGGGGACGGTTTTAAGCAATACCAACCCCGCACCTGCAACTCCAATACCGCACCCGCACCCGTCGGGGGTGACTTTTTAACATCCACCCCCGCACCCAACGGGGACGGGTTTCTCCGCCCCGCCCACACCCCCACTCCAAAAATTGTAATTTATTTATTCATAACATAAAAAATTAATAACTTGACAAAATAGTAGTATTCAACATAAGTTCTAAAATTACAATAATCAAAATAATAAAGTCACAATATCAATATCTCAAAATTTGTTTAAATTTCCTACAAGTCACAATATTTTCATAATCTTCAAACTCTTAAGAAGTGAAAATATCAATTCAAACAAAAGTTCTAAATATTCAAAGTTCAAACGAACTAAACTATCAAAACAATAAAAAGTTCCAAATCATCAAAACAAAAAGGGTTCTAAATAAGCATTTTCTAACGATCATCTTCATCTTCAAGGCGGGAATCGGAAAGTGAAGTAACACCACTGATCAACAATTCACCTATATTAAAAAAAATAAAAGTTAAATATTAACATTTAACATGACAAATTTAAATCAAACAGTGTAGAGAATAGAATACCTTCATCGTCAGACTCCATTTCATTGAGTAAAATAGCATTTTCATTATCCACTTTAGAATTCGAATCACCTATCGATATCAACATAGTACAATATAAACAATAATAATTTAAGATATACAAAATTATTAGCTATTTCAAATAGATTCAAATTTAAATGAATAATTTAAAACAAATACCAGTCTTCTCAGCACTCCATAACCAACTTCCAAGCAACTCTATTTTGTACCTAGGATCCAAAACAGCAACAACCCCCATTATTTCATGAACCACATTCCAATATTTGTCAAATTTTCCCAACAAATTCTCTGCCATTTTTTTTATCAATGCATCAGAGGATTTAATCCACTCATTTATTGCAATTTTGATCATACAAATCTTAGGAAAATATTGATTGGAAGTTGGATATTTAGTGCCAGAAAACACTTCAGTGATAGAATTGAACAATTTCAATTTTCCACAGATATCTTTTGCAAATTTCCAATGTAAACTTGTAGGCAAACAAGTGTATTGGGATTCACGTTGTCTTAATCGACTAAATACATCTTCATACAAAATGGCAACATCAAGCATCTTGTAAGTTGAATTCCATCTAGTTGGACAATCTAAAACCAAATTCTTGGTGCAAGAGATTCGTAATTGTTTGGCAGTCTCCTCAAACTTTTCCTTCCTTTTATGTGTTGCAGTCCAATATGCAACACTATCTCGAATCCTCTCCACTCCATCTTTCACAACTTCTAACCCATCTTTTACGATCAAATTAAGTATATGCGCACAACAACGCATGTGAAGTAAAGCCTCATCCTTCAACAATGTATTCAATTGCAACTTATCTTTAATTTTTTCAATCATTGCATCATTAGTGCTACAATTATCTAAAGTGATAGTGGACAATTTTGTATCAATGTTCCAATCCATCAAACATTCAACCAATGCATTACAAAGTCTTTCACTTGTATGAGGGGAAGGAACATAAATAAACCTAACATAATAAGATTCGCATTCAATGACTAATATAAATAATATTCAATTAAAATAGTATTATAAGAAATTATAATTTAATATAAATAATATTCAATCAAAATAGTATTATAAGAAATTATAATTACCTCAAAATTTGACTTTGTAAATCCCAATTTTCATCAATGTAATGAGCAGTGACAACCATATACCCTTTTTTTTGATTGCTCGCAGTCCACATGTCAGAAGTAATGGCCACCCTTTGTGGGAGAGTTTCTAACAACTTCGAAATTGTGGTTTTCTCAACTTCATACACTTTGAATATCTATTTTTTTTATAGTATTTCTACAAGGAACTTGAAATAATGGTTGAAGAGAAGCTGAATATCTCCTAAAACCAATATGCTCCACTATTGAAAGTGGATATTCATGCAAAATAATTGCATGTGCAAGTTCTTTCCTAGCATTTTCAGCATCATAAATTCCAGTCCCCAACTCCTTTCTACCTTGCAAGACCTTAGCGGTAAGAAATGTCTGTCCGTTATTATGTCCCATGGTAGACAAACGTGGAGTACATATTTTCATATGTCCGCGCAAGTGTGAGGTCCCATCTCTTGATCTTCCACCAAGCAATTTCTTGCAATAATTACATTTAGCTTTATCTTTTCCATCAACTTTGACCTTTGTAAAATGATCCCATACAATACTTTTAAGTCTATTGTTACGATCTTCGGTTATTTCATCTGTCATATTATCATTTGTCTCATCGTGTGGTGTTTGCACAGTTTCATTTGGTGTGGAAACATTAACTAATGGATTACTACTTTCATTCATAGTTGGTTGATGCGAACTTTCTTCTGAAGCAAGTTGACATGGTAGTGGTTGAGATGTGCCTTCAATTTCCATTTATATATTCTGTAAAGTTGCACATAAAAACAAATTAAATTCATGAATTCATAAATATTATAAATGGAAATTAATAGGCAAAATACTATAAATATAGTCCAAAAAATATTACATAAAAAATTTACCAACTATAAAATTAATGCAACAACCCTTTTCAATGATTCAGATGCCTTGTGAAGATCAGACTCTGAATGCCCTGCAGAAACAATCTAATTCCTACAGGCAACCGACACTTGTCCAATGTTGATCTTCTGGAAGTCACCACAAATACATAATCTTCTTTCAAAACATGTTAATACAAAACATTAAGTACTAGCAAAATTGAAAGTAAGAACTAAGAAATAAACGTTTTTAAACAACATTGCAATTGTTCTTTAATCTCAAATAAACAATTGGTGACTCTGGATGACTGGCAATTGTGAAGCCTGGTATTTCAGACAACCCTGCAGTAGCCAATGTATCTCAAACAAAAGTGTCTCACCAAAACAATTCCATTTATGGAAGAAGCAGTGAATCAAAGCCTACCTTTCCGTAACACAGCAATATTGTTCTTCAACTTTGTTAAAAGATTGGGATTTTCATCAAGGACATCAATAGCTGTAATTGCAGCACTTGCAAGATATGGAGGCAAAGAAGCAGAAAAGACGTAGCCAGAGCTACTCAATCGCTGCCAAGGTTGAAAACACTGATATTAGTGTGGGAAAAAATGGATGATAGCCATCATCAACCAATAACATGGTGATGATCATTGCTAGCCCTGAAAAATAAATTCTCTGGGCGGGTCCACATTTAAAATTTTCCTCTCTCTTTATCTCAGTATATTTGTAATCCAAATTGGTTAATCAGTATCATGATTGGATATTTTACACTAATCACTCATGTTTTTAATTGTGGTCCACATGCATCCATGAAAAAAGCATATTCATACAAACGACACAAGACAAGCATGAAAGTAGTTACAACAATTGGAGACTATTGATGATGATCCATGTGAACGTGAATAATTGATAGGAGAAAAATTACATTTTACACTTGTAGGCTATTAAAATTGTGAGTCCCAAATTTGCAAAGAATGCCAAATAAAATGCAGAATGCATAAAATGCAGAAATTGCAGAAAAATAGTGAAAACATAGAATGCATAAAATGCAGAAATTGCAAAAAACATAACCACCAGAAAACGAAATTGAACTTGAAAACAAACCTTAAAGGGAGGACGGCGCACAGAGAAGATGGAGGACGGCGCACAAACGAAGAGGGACGGCAGCAGCAAGGAAAAAGAAGAAAACGGCAGCAGCAAGGAAAAAGAAGAAAACGACAGCAACGAAAATGAAGAAAACGGCAGCAAGGAAAAAGAAGAAAAAATTAGGGTTTTGTTACTATTTTAAGATATATAAGGGTATTTAAGTAATTGTATTTATGTCGGGTGGGTGCGGGTGCGGATTTGACGAAACCCGCCCCCGCACCCGCCCGCAACTTTGAAAAGCGGGGAAAATCCGCACTCGCACCCGCATCCATTAAAAGCGGTTTTTCCCCGTTAAATGCGGGGCGGTTCGGGTGGGTTCGGGTTCAATTGCCATCCCTAGAAGCGACTTCCTACTGCGTGTTGAAAAAATTGCATTCAGCTAGTCGTTCCCTAAGGAAGCGACCTCCCTCTTTAAAAAAAAAAAACGGGCATTTTGATATATAGTTTTCAAAGTGTGGCATTTTGGAAATTAAAATTTTAAAAAAGGAATATTCAAATAAAAAATCCCTATTATGATATTATATTCCAATATTATGACCTGTACGAACTGAACACTGGAACATACATCCAATTATATATGTGGGTTTCAATTTTTTTTTACAGTATACCATAACCTTTGAAAAATTGTATTGATATTACAATTTTATACCTTGAATACTTTAAAATTTTATATTTGCATCTCATACTTAGAATAAATACTTAGTTTCTCACCAATGTGAATCTGTGACAACGGCTGCAACCTACTCGACATCAATGTCCATCACCAAATATTAGAATCTTAAATCTTTATATTAAGATTTTGCAATTAAAAATTTAATTTTTAGATTCGAATGATGTCTCCAAAAAATATTTAGACGGTCTAAAAAAATTGACACAACTTTGATTATTGTTGATGTTGTTATATTATAATGCAAGATAATTTTCATATATAGTTTATGCGGTATGTGAACACAAAGTTGTTCAATTTCCCTCCAAGTGCATTTAATTATTATTCTTTTATGTTGATAGTTATTGAACTATATCAATCATTTCAATTGATAATGATAGTATAAATTATAAATGTGCTTTCTTAGGGTTTCTTTTTTTTTAATGGAATATTCATTAAAATTAGTAAAATACATTATTATAATATAAATTTCATTTCGTTAAGATAAAAATAATAAATTTGCAAACAAACTCATAGCATGTAGATTAATAGCGTAAAATGACACATAAAATACAAAACAATAATATGTCTAAAAATATGACAAGTTCACTTGTCCATAATAGCCATATTTTCGAATCAGTAACACTGACATCACTTAAGTCATTCCATTAAAATTTGTAATCAGTTAAAGCTACTATGTCAATCTCAACTAAATGAATACCACAATAAAACGCGGTTTTTTTAAATAAATAAAAAATTGGTTCAATTTTTATTTATTTATTTTAGAAGATAGGGTAAATTCCACCATAATTAACTCACACAACTACGGGGTCTCGGGTTTGAATCTATGACAAGACATTCAACCTAACAACTGCGACATCGGTCAATTGAGCTAGGGCTAAGTACTGTTTGGTTCAAATTTTAAAATGAAAGAGAAGCGAAATTTATCCTTAAGCAATTTTTGTAGGGAAGAGGAAGTTCATAAGAAAATGTGTTCTTAGTTGATTTACCTTTTTTTTTTTTTCATTTGTAATATGTCAAAGGGGTTTGGAGGAGAGATGATATTAAAAAAAATGTATTTAGTTCAAATTTTAAAACGGAAAGGGAGCAAAATATATTCTTAAGTGATTTTTGCATAACTTAAAAATCATTTAAAATATTTATTCTCTCTTTATGTCATACACAAAACTATTAAAATTTTCTCATGTGTATCTTTTGAACCAAACTTGTCTGAACTTCTCCCCACTCTCTTCCCTTTTATAAAAATCTACCTCTTCTCTATCTTCTGTTGAAACAAATATACCATAAATTACCATTTGTTATTGGAATTTAAATGTGATACACTAACGATTTAAAGTTATTTTACATCGTCATCCAACCATAATTGTTTAGTATACCACATCATATTAAATAATTTTTGGCTTAATTACAGTTTTAGTCCTCTATTTATACTGATTCACGAAATTGGTCACCCTATTTTCAAAGTCGACGTTTTGGTTCCTCCCACAAATTTTTAAACTAAAAAATGACGATGTGATATATTTTAAAGACGTGACATACAATTATATAATATAAAATAATCTAGATCAATTAATTATTCATATGTCATTAATTAAATTAAAAATACGAAAAAAAATTCGAAGTTGAAAGTTATGTTTTTACAATGTTTTATTCCAATTTCATGGGTGTTAATCACTCTACATCATATGTCATTTTATTTAAAACATTTCACGTAGTCATTTTTTAGCTAAAAAATCATAGAGATGAATCAAAACTGTCGACTTTTAAAATATGGGACAAATTTCGTGAATCGAGGACTAAAATTTCAATTTTTTTTAAAAACAACCTTATTTGTATTTTTAATTAAAAAATATTGATGAGACAAATATTTAATGATTGGGCATTGTCTAAATTTAAAATTAAATTTATTTCATTAAAAATTCAAAACTAATAAAATAATAAAATAATTTGGTCCTCTTCGTCTTCGACCCTAAAAACACAGCAATATTCATCCTCAACCAAGATATTCTAAGATCTAGATTTAAATCAAACCCATTCAAATTAGTTTTGACTTCAGATTGATTATACTCTTCAGATCGGTGTTGTTGGTGAATCAATTTTGGTGTATTCCGTTTCTGCTCTTTCTTCCTTCAATCGGGCTTTTTTGCCCATTTCGCGTTCAAATCCATGGTCGTCGCTTTACTATGGAACCCTCTTCTCTGCACTCCATTCCTCCCATTCAACAACAAGATGATGAGTGGGGTGTATCATTTTCCCTTCAATTTCATTTTTTTTTCTAATTTTTTGAAGCATAATCAATAGAACAGAACATTGAATAAAAAGAGGGATCTTTTGTGATTTTTGTGTTTCCAATTTTTGAGATCACTGGTTTGAATTGGTTGCTGATTGATTTGTTGATGATGTGTATTTAACTTATTTGAGATTTTGAATCTTGTTCATTTATTGCATTTAGGTTGAACTTGTTTGAATGATAACATTAAATATTTGTCACGTGTTTTTAGGCTTGAAGATGAAGATGACTAATTTTTTTTTAATTATTTAATTAGTTTTGGATTTTTAATTAAATGAATTTAATTTTAAATTTAAACAATGTTCAATCATCATTAATGATACAATCGGCATGCTTCACTTCATCAAATATTTGCGTCATAACATTTTTTAATTAAAAAAATACAAATAAAGTTACTTTTTTTAAAAAAATTAAAATTACAAGGATGTAAATAAAAAAAAATTACAATGACTAAAATTAAAATAATATATATTTGTAATGACCAAAAATATATATAAGCCTTTTAATTAATACTAAATGCATTATTTTAAGTTATTTATTTTCATTTCGCATTTATATATGATAATTGAAATATATTAATGGTTATTAGAATTAATATACAAAATTATAGGTCATTATTTTTTCATTTCACATTTATATATGATAATTGAAATATATTAAAGATTAATAAAAATAATATACAAAATTATAGGTTATTATTTTTTCATTTCACATTTATATATGATCATTAAAATATTTTAATGATTAATAAAAATAATATACAATTTTCTTTATGCAAAATAATATTCCCTTTTTCATTTATAATATTTTTGTGATGGCTATATACTTTGATTTTAGTTCCAGCTTAATTTATTTCTGACACCCACTACACCGGCTTCAACGATTAAAAATGACCAGTATATCAAGTATGCTCATCCATTACCACAAGAACTTCTATACTATTAGCTTACCTTTGACTTTTTAGTATGACTATCAATTAAATTAATTATTACTCCTCATTTCAGCATGGTGGAATTTTTTTCTCCCATGGTTGTGGCTGACATAGTTGTGGAATTTTTCTCTTTAATTTACATGTGCAATTTGGACTAAGACTCTAAGAGCTATAGTCAGTCAATTTATTGCTTAATTATGTAGGCTCTCGTGTGAATGTCTCAGGCCCTTACACCTACCTTTCTACTATACTTCTAGATGATGTACCAAGTTGATGCTAGGAGCTACCCCATTTCTTTTTCATTTGAGAAAATATCAATAAGATTTAACATTGAAAAATTATTTACAATTTAATATGATAGACATATATTGTATTCGATAGGAGTACAAACATGTTCATCACGTAAAACATTTTTAATAGCAATTTTTAATCAAAATAGACATATCTGTATTGACAATCTCTCAAACAGTTGTTTTGAGATCACATGAATTGAGAATTTGTAAAATATATATATTTTAAGTTGATTATAGAAATAACTGACATAAAAGACACTCATGTTAGACCAATTGTTTAAATAACTGACTTAAATTAAATGCGTTACATTTTTAACTTGATCTAAAAAATGTCACTATATAAATGTTTTATATTAGTTTTTTATATAATCATCTTTTTTATGCATAGTATTTGACAATATAAATGTCAATATTTTTTTCTTCTGTCCCACTCTCTATCTTTTTAGGTGGAGATGATTCATTTGTTAAATCTTATAATTTTTACAATTATATTGTTTATAGATAATATTATTTTTATTTTTGTGTATAATCAAAAGTGAATCAACAAGAATCAATATGTTTTGTTGAAATAAGTTGATTCACTTTTTCTTATAAACAAGACTAAAGGAAATAATACTTATCACGTACTTAAATGGAGATGACAAATAAAATTTATTTTATCAAATTTTCACTGGTATCACTGGTATGCGTATATAAACTAAAATTTATTTTATTAAATTTTTAATTATTAAAAAATATAAACTAAAATTTAATCTACTATATTTTTATAATAAACATTAAGAGAGTTTGATCGTCAATATATTTTTGTAAATTGACAACTTAAAATTCTTATATACAATATAATAATATACTTTTTATTTATCAATTAAAATTTTAAGAATATAGTCACCTCAATGTTTTAGTTCAAGCTACGCGAATGTGTTTACTCCAACAATAATTGTTTTTTTATGCAACTTATTAATTTGTGTCAAATTGACATCATATGTTTTGCTCATATAACGTACTCAAATGGGGGTGGCAAATAAATCCGTTGACAATAGTTTAATAGTTAATAGATATCTACAAAATAAATATATAATTATTTTAGTCATGTGCTAATTGATAGACAAAAATGATTATGAAAGTACTTGTATATGCAAATATATATTGTGTATCTATTAGTGTTTCTCCAACAGTATTTTTTTAAGCAACTTATTAATTTGTGTCAAATTGACCGAATATGTTTTACTCATATCCAGATTACCACATACTCAAACGGGGATAACAAATGAATCTATCGACTGTAGTTTAATATATATTTACAAATTAAATAAATATATCAATATTTTAGTCATGCGCTAATTGATAGACAAAAATGATTATAAAGGTACTTGTATATGCAAATATTGTGTATCCGTTAGTGTTTATCCAACAATTTTTTTTAAGCAACTCGTTAATTTGTGTCAAATTGATCTAATATGTTTTGCTTATATCCCGATTACCACATACTCAAATGGGGATGACAAATAAATCCATTGATAATAGTTTAAAATAACATTTACAAATAAAAGAAATATTTTGATGTGTCAATATTATTGATCTTGGAATAATATTGTATGTGAGATATACTCACTAAAGAACGGTTATTACACATTGTATTAAGATGGTGTCAACAATGTGTCTTCTCTTCTATTCGTGAATATTGTTTGAATAAAATTGTTCCGTTGAAAATATTAATCTTTTCTTGGAGATGGTTGAATAACATATTGTCAACAAAGGTGAACTTGATTAGTCGAGACATTCTAAATGCAGATTTTCAACTTTATGTGATGGGATGCCAAGCGTCGTAAAACGCTGAACATTTATTTTTCGAATGTCCTTTTATTGTCTAAGTGTACGTGGTAGAAAGTTTTACAATGATTATACTTTTCATGTGTTTTGTCAAATCGCGAAGAGAATCATGTAGTTCAGTTTAGATCGGATCAAGCGATTCAAATCGTGGAAAGATGCTATTTTGTTATTACTATTTTTTATTCTCTTGTGCTTTAACCTTTCATAGATTTTGTTGAATGATAAATTCTCTCCTTCCATGTTTTTTCAAAAGCTTCATCACCCATCCAGTTTTTGTTTGGATTGACAATCCAGATATATTTTTTACATATTCAATGAGAACATAAAGAACAGATAAAGAAATTGATTGTGCAATGCATTGTATTTTGATTTTTGTTTTTAAATAAAAATATTTTCAAAAATTTAGGATAAAATTGAATTTTTAAGTAACTACACTAGTTGACCATTCAATATGGATGCAATATTTAACTACGTATGTTCTCATGCGACAATGATAATTTAATTTCAAAAGTGGTCCCTTTCTGATTCTTCAAGACTTTTCCATTTTATTTTATTTTTGAAATGTTTTCCATCATAGTCGGATTTAGATGCCGGAGAGATAATACCGTTGACCTCATGATGAGATCTAAATCCAGAAAATAGGATCAATTAAATCCAAAGGAAAGTTCTTACAAAATAAAGGATCGGCTGTTTTGACACCTTGTAAATGAAAGTTGATTAATTTTATTTTAAAATATACTAATCAACAAGTTTGATCGACGTCACGATTATAAATCTAATCAACAAAATGGAATTGTCAAACATTTTTCGTTCAAACATGATATGACCGTCTAGATTGATGGAAGAGAACTATATAATAATAGTATCACTGAATGTGAAAGGTTGGCCACATCGTTTTTTCCACATGCATGAAGTCAACATTAATTAGCAACGAATAAGGACGCCACAGCTATTATAAGCGATTTTAAGTTGCATTTTTACTCAAAACTTTAAATATTGAGTATGAGTCGTTCACTTATATAGTTAGATTTTTACTTATGAAACTATATAGGTAATGAGAAAAAATACTATGCAATAATGATCGTGTAAAAAAAAGTGTACATGGTTAATAATAATTATTGATTAATTTATTTTACTATATATTGTAATTTTCACCTATCAATTACTATATAATTCATGATTCACTATTAATTTATTTAATTTGACGTTAAACCTTATGGATAAGATAATAAGAGGTTCATTTCAGTGTTTGAGTTGAATTAGAAACCAACAAAATAAAATAATAACAATAATTTACTTAGTTCCTTATATAAAATATAATTTAAAATGTACAAAATTAAAATCTAATAAAATATAAATACAAATTAAAAAATAATAATTTCATATCAAATTTTAAAAAGTATTAATGATTGATTTTAAATAATATGTATGACTATGATACAAGGGTAAATTTGTTATTTTATATTATTTAATAAATTTATATTAATTTGAAAAAAAAATAGTATATATATATTCTTTACAATTTTGTCATTTAAATACGTTATATTTTATATCATGCATGATAATGTAGGTAACAAACACATAACATAATAAAATAATGTTATTCTATTTATTATTACGTGCACATGATATGATAATGTTTATTTTATCATCATTTTATCTTATCATGTATCTATTATATCATGTGCATTAAAAATACCCTATATGAATTATGTTCATAAATATTAAATAATTTAATCTGTCATTAGGACCAAGAAACGCCTGATATAGTACTTTTCTCAATTTAAATCTAAGTGTTCATACAGCTGCTACATTGCTATACAATGGATCCAAACACCTATATATTAAATTGAACAACTTGCTGAATCTCATTTATATACACAATAATACCCTGGCTACTGCCATAAGCTTTGCAAATTTGCAATTAATATTCCACAACAATGGCTATAGGTAAGTCCTTGGGTGTCCATGGATGGGGAGACGCCAAGAGTCTCACCGCCCAGTTCATCACTGGACGGTGGTTCGTGGTATTCGCCTCCTTTTTAATCATGGCAGCTGCCGGAGCCACCTACATGTTTGGTCTCTACTCAAGTGACATAAAAGAAACACTTGGCTATGACCAAAGCACATTAAATCTGCTAAGTTTTTTCAAAGACTTTGGTAGCAACGTTGGTGTCCTTTCAGGACTAATCAACGAACTTTCACCACCTTGGGTAGTTTTAACAATAGGTGCTGTTCTAAATTTCTTTGGTTACTTCATGATTTGGTTATCAGTTACCAAAAAAATTTCAAGACCACAAGTTTGGCAAATGTGTCTCTATATTTGCATAGGTGCTAATTCTCAATCTTTTGCAAACACTGGTTCACTTGTAACTTGTGTTAAGAATTTCCCCGAATCGCGTGGCGTTGTGTTGGGAATTCTTAAAGGTTATGTTGGTCTTAGTGGTGCTATCATCACACAACTTTACTCTGCTATTTATTATGATGATACAAAGGCTTTGATTTTGTTTATAGGTTGGCTTCCTGCTGCTATTTCCTTCGCTTTTCTTCGAACCATTCGATATATGAAACCTGTTCGACAAGTTAATGAACTTAAGGTTTTTTATAATTTCTTGTATATTTCACTTGGGCTTGCTGGATTCTTGTTGGTTATGATTACAATTGAGAAAAAAAGTAATTTTTCTCAGGGTGAGTTTGGTTTTAGTGCTGCTGTTGTTATTTTCTTGCTTTTTCTTCCACTTGTTGTTGTTTTCATTGAAGAGCACAAGATTTGGATGAATAAGAAGCTTGCATTGGTTGACCCTTCACCAGTGAAAATAGTAACTGAAAGTGAAACTGATAAAGTCAACAACATCAATTCAAATACAACTAACACTACTGTTTCTGTTAGTTCTGTTCCAAAAAAAGATGATGTTAAATGGTGGCAAGATGTGTTTAATCCACCAAAAAGAGGTGAAGATTATACAATACTTCAAGCCCTTTTCAGCATAGACATGTTAATACTATTTGTGGCTTGTATTTGTGGTGTTGGTGGAACATTAACAGCAATTGATAATCTTGGTCAGATAGGAACATCCTTAAAATATCCAAAGAAAAGCATAAGCACTTTTGTTTCATTAGTAAGCATTTGGAATTATCTAGGACGTGTTTTTTCAGGTTTTGCTTCAGAACATTTTCTAAGAAAGTACAGATTCCCTCGTCCTCTTATGCTTACATTAACATTATTTGTCTCTTGTGTGGGACATCTTTTGATAGCATTTGATGTGCCAGATGGTCTTTATGTAGCATCAGTGATTATTGGATTTTGTTTTGGTGCTCAATGGCCATTACTTTTTGCAATTATATCAGAACTTTTTGGACTTAAATACTATGCAACTTTATACAATTTTGGAAGTGTTGCAAGTCCACTTGGTTTATATGTGCTTAATGTGAAGATCACTGGTCATTTATATGACAAAGAAGCTAAGAAACAATTGTTAGCAATTGGAAAAGTGAGAGATGCAGGACAAGAATTGAATTGTGTTGGTGTTGAATGTTTCAAGTTATCTTTCATTATTATTACAATTGCAACTTTTTTTGGTGCTGTTGTTTCACTTGTTTTGGTGGCTAGGACAAGAAAGTTTTACAAAGGTGACATATACAAGAGGTATAGAGAAGAGGCTATGGTGGTTGAAGATACTGAAATGGTGGTGGAAAATAACATGGGAGAAAAGACAGAACAAGATGACAAAGTTGGTCAGCACCATGCGACGACAACTTAGAATTAGGACAAATTAATAGATAAGGATGATATAGATTATAGATCATAATTAAGTGTAAACAGGAAAATTAAAAATGTTGTTATTTTATATTATAGCAAAGTATAATATGTAACATTATGTGTGCTGAATTTTCTTTGCCGTGCTGTATACTTCTCATTTTCTTAATTTGTCATACATTCAAAGAAACAGAAGCTATTGATTGCATTGTTATTATGTAGTTTAATGTAGGTTTGCTCATTTTCTTACATGTTACATGCAAGTTGTTGGTAAATGCTTTAATTTAATTTATTCATCTTCATTTTTTAGCTTTTAAAATTAAGCCGTTGGTCAATGCTAGCATCACTGAATGAGTGATATTTCTTAAGTCGGTTTGAAAGAATCCATGTAAAATAATGTATTATTAGTTTTGTAAATAAAATAATACATTATACATCGATCTACATAATCGAAATTTATTCCTATATTTCAACTCTTAAGTTGTGACTTATTGAAATTGTAATGAAATGGTTCAGATTTTTTAACCTGTATTTCAACTCTTAAATTGTGACTTATTGAAATTGTAATGAAATTGTTCGAGTTTTTTTACCTAACCAGGAATTTTAGTGTTAAATTCAACTTTGAGAATGCAGTGGTAAAAATTCTTAAGTGAAAATTCTATTGTTTATATATTATAATTCTATTTAGTTTAAAGAATTTGTTTCTGCAATTTCATATATCAATTATGGGTGAGAGGTTTATAACAAAAAAGAAGCAAACTAATCAACAGACTGAGTGCAGACCAAATAAATTTTGGATACAGCAAAAGGGGAAGAAAGTATCAGAAAATATAAAATGAAACATTTTGGCTAATTAAATAAAACCAAGTAGGCTCTGTAAAAAAAAAAAAAATCAAGTAGGCAACTTGCAATTGGAGGGCATTCCAAGCATGATTCTCAATTAGTACAATCCCTCGTACCAACGAAGAGAGAGAAACTGCAGCTAAACTAATTTAGGTACTCCAACTCTTGCTAAAATATTGAGATTTGCCACCAAAAACCAATTAAGCTTTATCAATGTGAAACACATATTGTTGATAATTATGGTAGAACCAATAAATAATTAAGGAAAATATTGAATTATTTAGAATCATCGATTACAATATATATATATATATATATATATATATATATATAGATACACTTTATACGGTGAACATAATTAAATTAATAAATTTTGATTAACTTATGGTTACTATTATCCAACTTATAAGTGTCTATAACCGATTCTTAATAATATCTAAAATACACTATACCAATTAAGAACCAGAGGACCGATTATAAGCTCGTAAATCCAGCCTTTTAATAATATAATAAAGTGAGAGTAAATTTTTTTTAGATTAAATATATTTTTAGTTCTTAAAAAATTATGATATTTTAATTTTAGTTTCTAAATTTTATTTATTTATTTTTAGTCTATATTTTAATTTTATATAGATTTTTTTGAAGGACTAAAAGTATATTTTTTTATAAAAAAAAATCAAAACAAGAGAATAAAAGTGAACAAAAAAATATATTAAGAACTAAAAAGTTGAAATTTTTTTTATAAAACAAAAATAAAATTTTATATGAACTAGAATATATTTTTATTTTTTTAATTATTAAAACTACACTTTATTTTTATTAAAATCCAAAATTTAATATTAAAATATGATTTCTAAAATATTTAAGACCGCGTTGTTTTGAACCAAGTTAACATACATTCTAAACCAGTAGATGCAGCCTCAGTCAGATACAAAGGGATATCAGCCAACATAATGACATATGGTAATTAAATCGATCAAATAATTTGCAATGTCACCTGTTATATGAGTAGGAAAGTATACAAGATTCTAATTTTGAGCTTGTGGAAAAACACGAATTTGAATGTAACATACTTTGAACAACTAAAGCATTGAAAAGAGTAACCAACAAATCAATCTTGTTTATATCAAAACGTTGTCAAGAAGTTATAGGAACATAATCTGGCAACATAGACTCTAAAACATCAAAAGTGATAGCAACACTAACTCTAATCATGCTTATAAAAAAAAATATCTTTTCAAATTTTCGAATATTCTACATATGAATTGCATAGAACTTAGTTTCACTCATTTTTCAATATAATTTCAAGATGATTACTCATTCTAATAATTTATTTTTAACATGATGTGTATTAGGGACAGGTGATATTAAGTTTGTCCACTCTATTATTACTTATTATCCGTGGATGGACGATATTGATGGTTAAATTGTTAGGATATAGTTTTCGGTTTGATACGCTTTGTCTTACCGCAAAGTTTATATGTATTTCAAATCATTATTTGGTAGACTATTTTTTTAAATTTCACTCTTTCATATTATTGAGAAATGCCCCTTCAATTTTAAACTTAATTAGTAAATACCTTGTGTGTCCGGACGGGTTGCATGTTGTTTTTGTATTTTAGAGTGGTACGATATTTGCTTTAAGTAAATATTTCTTTAGTAAGACGTGTTTTTAAATATTTGATTTATACAATTGTTTTTTTTTTTTTAGTTTTTTTTAATAAATATTTGTTATGTGTTTGAATTAACGATACATTTGTCTCGAAATCTTTCGTCTATATTAAAATAAAAATAGAGAAGAATTATAGACAAATTGAATTAAAAAAACAGTTTTGACTAATTAATAATATTATAATTAAAAACAATAAAAATAATTAACCGTTCAAAATTGAATTCAAAATCATTCATCAAAACAAAAATCATTGAGAAATAATTTTTGTTTATCAATATAGTTGTTTATTAAATGTTATCTCCCTCTTATGTACGTCTACAACTTAAGTTTTGAAGAGACAAATTGTAATTTTATTATAAGTGGTTCACTTTATCCGTGTTTGTAATATTATATAATTTAATCACCAGTGGTTCGTTTGTCTCGTGTATACCAATTCAACTATATTTAAATAATAAATATGAAAGAATTATATGCAAATTGAATTAAGACATGATTTTAACTAATTGATTAAAAAAAAATCTTATCAATATAGTTGTTGTTCATTAAATAATGTCATTACTATTATGTACATCTCTCGTCTAGATTTCATGGGAAAAAAATCATTTTACCTTCAGTGATTCACTTTCTTTCGTGTATATCAATGTTGAAAAATTATAACGAGTATATCAATAAAATTTATCCCGTATATGATTGTTCAATTTCATAAGCGATAACTTATTTCGTTAATGACATTTATGTTGAAATTTTTATCGGTGTATGATATTGATTTTAAACTTTTAATCAGTGAGAATTTGTCTTGTATATGATAGTTCAATCTCATCCATGACAACTTGTCACGTGTATGATAATGATTTTAAAATTTCTATCAACGATAATTTGTTCCATGTATGATAGTTTAATTTCATAAGTAACAATTTATCTTGTGTATATAATTATTTTGAAATCTTTATCAGTAAAAATTTGTCTCATGTATGATAGTTCAATATCATCAGACAATTTATCTCGTGTATGATAATTAGAAAACTTTTCTCGTGTGTGATAGTTCAATGTCATAAATAACAAATTTTCTTGTGAATGTTATAGTTGTTATGGAATTCTTAATATTGAGATAACAATGTTATAAATTTACCCTAAATCAAGTCTATGAAAATGTGTAATGTGTATCATTACAACTTTGGGATTGCATGCAATAACATCTCATACGTATTTTTAAAATCAAACAATTTAAATTTAATAAAAATAAAAATATATTTCAAATTTTTGATCATTCCGTGTTAGTTGAACGATTAAATTGCGTATAATTATATATAATAAAACTGCACTTAATCTAAATCCTTGAATAAACTCACAAAATCTAGTACTCTACGTTTCAACAAGTGTCCGATTATAATATTATTCCTCACTTCTTTTTATATTAAATATCCCATTTACAATATTTATTTATCTCAAATATATTTGATTCTTTATATTACCATTGAAACATTAGTTTATTTTTTCATTAATATATCTTAATTTATTATATTTTTATTTATTCATCTAATTATTTCACTAACCCTTAAAAATATTTAGCTATTCCATTAACAATTAATAATTCTATTTTTCTCTATACATACTTAATTAATAAATATATTTTGAAAACATTTTTATGAACTGTCCACAGCTTAAATGAAAAATTCATAATTAGATGGAGAGTAGTAAATATGAGTCATACGTACCTAGCATAAAGTGTCCCCATAAGTACGTCGGTGAATGGACCAAAAAGACAAACACTACCGCAAACAACAAAAAATTGTGCAAGTAGTGATTTCGTAAGAATATCTATCTATTAGAGTATATCATTTATTTGTCTGCTATCTCCATAATGCATACAAAAAAATAAGCAGTGCCTTCATACCTATCAATTATTGCCAGCCTCATTCTTGAATTACAACCAATTTTAGCGTTCGATCTATGATTCAATTTTATTCACACAAAGATATAATCGTGTAGTAGAGTTTCTCAAGACACGAGTGATAAGACTTTCAATACTTTTTTAATTGAATAATTCTATTTTTAATTTGTTAACGAAATTTTTAGAATGTGTTTGTTAAAAACAAAGTTGGCTATTAGATTTAGTCACTAAAAATATCTCTAATTAAGGAATTTATTTAAATTACTTGGGTTACTTTTTCAAATAACAAGGCAAGTCGACCATGACTAAGAAGTCGAAGCCGTGAGAAAAATGGAACCACCAAGGCAAGTCGACCAAAGAGTTTGTATATGAAAGGTCATCTCATGGATTTGTGGAGTAGGAGTACTTCCTCTTAGATAAGAAAACTTGACCACTCCATAAAGTCTCACATTCAAATACTTTTCTTTTCTTTTTTTAAATAGTATTTTCAAGGATTGTTATTTATTTAGTTTATAATTTGGTAAAAATATAAATAAAATATATAAATTGAAAACAAAAACTACATCGCACCTGTCATATTTTTTTAATACATTTGAAAAGGTTGAAACTCGGTTGAACTCAGGTAAAAATAAATATTCTATTAATTAACTCAAATATTTTATAAAAAATATTTTAGGTGAGAGGATAATATTTCAGAACAAAATAGAAAATAACTTACTCATTGAATATTTATAAAATAATTTATATTTATCTTTCTAAAATGATACTAACTTGCAATTTGTCGAATTAATAAATATTACCACTAAATCAAATCATTAAAGTTTAATTGACTCAATTTTCAAATAACAATAACATGTGGAAGTCATTGCTACGTCACATCTATAAATAGAGGATTTTATCATGCACTTCCACATTTAAACTTGTCGCCCCCAATCAACATAAAAATACAATTTTGTCTTTTTAAATTTCTCATTTTTTTCATAATTTTCGAAACATCCAAAATAGAAAATTGCATAATTTTCGAAACTTTCGAACATTTCAAAACTTTCCAAATTTTCGAAATGTAATCCTTATTTCGAAAATTTGAAAAGTTTCGAAAGTTTGAAAAGTTTCTATATCTGTAAAGTTTCAAAAGTTTCCAAATCTAGAAAGTTTCGAAAGTTGCTAAGCTTAGAAAGTTTCGAAAGTTTCGAAATTTTCATATTTCGAAAGTTTCGAAATTTTCATATTTCGAAAGTTTTGAATTGTTCGAAAGTTTCAAAAATTCTGAAAAAAATGATAAATTTAAAAAGGGTAAAATTGTATTTTCACGTTGATTGGGGATGGCAGGTTTAGGTGTGAGGGTGCATGGTAAAATCCTCCTATAAATAGGTTACAATTAGGTCCATAAATTTATTAGGCCGAGTATTTGATGGCTCAATTTAAAATATGAGTTGGACTAAGCCTATATTTTTTTACATGTAAGTATTTTAATTTTCCACGTTAACCTGTCTATCTGTTTTTTTAATTGTATTTTGTTATATATATATATATATATATATATATAATTTATTGTATATTGTATGTTTTATTTATTTATTTTAGAAGACATAATAAATTTTACCATAATTAACTCACATAATTGTGAGGTCCCGAATTCGAATCCAGGATAAGACGTTTAATCTAACAATATTGACATTTGTCAATTAAACTTTTACTTAAGAAATGCATATTGTATGTTTTAATGTTAATTGTTTGATTCATTTTTAAAACATTTATCATATTTAAACTTATCTATATTTAAGTTTTAATATTCATGTTGCATGTTTCAAAATTTTAATTGATAATTAGTTTTGGAGTTCATTTCATCATGGTGTTATAATTAAAATTTAAATAGTCTCCTAAGTGCATATTATACGATAAAATAATATAGAAACATTTGATATGTTAAGACATGAGTTCGAACTCACAATACATCACTTATTTGCATTTAGTCTATGTGATTCTTACTACTAGGTTTTCTATAATTAAAAATAAAATAAAAAAAAATATTTTATTAATGTTGGCTTATACGGGCTAGCCTACCACGAGTTCGAGATTATGTTGACCAACTTAAAAGCTTTGTAATAGTTCGAGCTCAAAATTCGATACATGAATCTTACATTTTTCATGTTTTTTCGGCAGTTACTTTGGAGCGACCCATTTTGACAACTTTATTTTATATGCTAGTACTTAATACTCTTTAATGGACAGAAGATACTCCAACTCTCCTCTAGAATCATTTATTCTTGTGGTGAAAAAAGAAAGAAGACATAGTTGAGTTAGAGTCCATGTAACATTATCAATTGTTGTGTTACCCAAATAAATTTCACATTATTTAGAAACTGAGACCAATGGTTGTTTCTAAATACCTACTACTAGAACGCTTTTTAATTAAATATACAACCGTAAGGCATTACCCAAGACTTAAAGCACACATTATTTTACAAAAGCAATGCAGTAGATTTGTAGTCAAAACATTTACACTAGAAAAAGAGAATAGACTCCATACAAAGACTTGTAGAGCCTTTAGCACTTCTCGACCAAGAACTATTATTTTGGTACACCAAAAAACTTTACATTACTGATTGATATTAACAACAATTTATAAACAATCACTATTCTCAACGTATCAAAATGGGCAAAACCATCAAAATGCATATATGACCTACTACATATATACCTCATAAAATGGTGCAACAATATTGAGTTTTGAACATTGATTTTACATCAAAACAATTACATATTTTTGTAGTGTCCATGTAACATTATCGGGCATGGATTATGTGCACTATGGTTTGTATGCAATTGTGCATTCAACACAGTGATAGTTACCCGAGTAAGATCAAACAATCCATAATTAAGATAGATTTTAGTCTTTTCAAGATTTTTTTTTTGAGATTTAATTTTACACCACTTAATCTTGATCGAATAACCACATGTGTTTTAATCGTACAACTGTATGCATTTTTGACTACATACAATTTAAATCCAGATTGTTTGTTACATGCTTAATATCAAATATACTATCATTCAATTTACAAAATATTTATAAAATATATTATATAGGATTTAATAAATTTCTATAAAATTTTAAAATTTTGTTTTTAGTCTCAATAACAAGAATTATATTTTTTGGTCCTTATAAAATTATGATGTAAACAATTTTATTTCTTATTTTCAGTATATATTTTTGAGTGAGGTTCTTGCAAATACATTTAAAATATTATATATAAAAAGTTGTTAAATGAAAAATGAGATAAAAGTTCAATTTCTAAATCAACATTTTTGTTATTTTTCTCTTAAGTCTGTGACTTTTAAAAAATTCATATTTAATTAAA
>JBBPBP010000001.1:15994431-16017249 GCA_037974735.1 Cicer chorassanicum
ATATATATATATATATATATATATATATATATATATATATATATATATATATATATATATATATATATATATATATATATATATATATATATATATATATATATATATATATAAAGTCGGTGTTTGATGTTTCCTTCTCTTGAAAAGTTAAACAAACGTTAACCGCATTCACTATGACATTCTCAGCATTTCAATTTTTTGGATGTATGTTAAGGCCAATATAGATTTAATTGTTACTGCTAAGTTATATATCATCACTATTAATATTACTCTGCAGCACCAAGGATTAACAATTAAATGTGAATGTGAATAATCATTTGGAGCAGCATCATTTATACGATGATATACTTCAAGTCACTATTTTCATCTTAATTATGCTAATCATTTGAAAGAAACTCTTATAAATGTTCAATATTAATAAAAGAAGGAACTCTTTTTTTATTTGAATGGAAATTTGATGTATTTTACATACTCGGACGGCCTAGCTAGAGGAACCAATATACAAATTGCAGTGTGATTTTTATTTTCCCTTGATCTTTTTTTGTTGTTGTTATTTTTTTTCTTTATATTTTAATCTTAGTGTTTAGAGGCAATTATATTATTTTACTCTTTTGAATGATATAAAAACTGGAAATATTGAAATTTCGGTGTTAGTCTATTTCATGATTGTGATTGGGATTATTATTGATGCAAAATGTGTTTGAGAAATATTAACAATCATGAATTGTATTTAAATTGGTTTTTCTATTGATATAGTTTTTATATCATTGTTTCAATCCATTAAGTAAACAATTCTACATTCACTTTGTTTCAATCCATTAAGTATACAATTCTACATTCACTTTGTTTGATTGACTCATCGTGTGATTGTTTGAATCAATGAAACCTATTCAATTGCATTTAAAATTGTCCTAATAAAATTGTGGTTGATTGCAACATTTTTTAGTTATTCTAAGTTGTGTTCCAATATTACATAAACCATCACATTTTCAACAAACTTCTATACAAAAATTTTAAACTCTATACAAGCCCTTAAAGAGTCCAAGGGTCATTTTGGCTAATACCCATGAATTCACTAGCGATAAGTAGTTAATGATAGTTAATGCTCATTTAATAACTCTTAGGAGTAATGTTGAGTGAGAGTTATGTCATTGATAAGATGTAACATCAAATTTTTTGTTCTCCAATAGTTTTAACCTCACTCAAGATTTTGATATTTCATTCTTTTATGTCTTGATAGGTCTATGTTGTTTTGAATGTTTTTTGTGTTGGAAAATTTGTTGTAACACTCATTTTTCTATGAAACTCGTCTACATGTTAGAATCAAATGTATCGTTGGTAAGATCCATAGTTTTTGTAACTATTATAATATTTTTTTAAAATCAATTATATTTTAGGCTGTTAAAATTATTTAATTTTTAAATTATCGGAGATAAATTATATTCTTTTTATAATTTCAACAAGGAGTTCTCGTTTAACTTTCAAATAAACTCAAAACTCAACGAGAAATAAATTGAGAGTTCCTAAAATTAATTTTGATGAGTTGGAAGGATTAAATAATTTTTCTTAGTGGAAAAATAATTATTCGACAAAGTTTATAATTTAGTTATTAAGAACAATTATCGATACCATTTAAAGGTAAAATTTCCCAACACAAGTAAAATATTAGGTAGACAAATTTTATATTGAGATGAGGTTGTTCACTTAGTGAAAGACATGGAACGATATAAATAAAAGGATTAGACCTAACTTAAATTAAAATTTGACATAATAATCATGAAATATATATCTAGATAAATAGTAAATAGAATGGTAATAGGTTTTAAACCAGCATTAATTAAACTAGTTAAGAGGTAAAGAGAGAAAAGTTTATTCCTATTAATACTCGAGTGGCCAAAGCCATTAACCAAACCACCAACACTTCAAAAAAAAAATTCTCATTCTCCCCTGTCACAATTTTTCTCTTATAGTTCATTCTTCCATCTTAAAAAAAGAAAAAAATGGAGAAAACTTCTCTTTCATCTTCAAACATTTGCATGTCTAAGATCAAAAGATCAAAACAAAAAACTTTTAACACAAAACAGTCTAAATACACTGTATCGGAGTTCTACTGCACCGTAGAAAAAACGTTTTAGAATTACACCTTCAATATGGTTGTCACTCATAATATGGTACTAAGACCACTCGAAAGAAAGAGAAAAAGTGAGAAAGAGAGGGGGAGAAGTAGAGAAAAGCATCAAACTTAGAGAGCTTTTGGTGTGCTTTTTCAACTTAGGAGAACCCTCTATTTATAGAGGAAATCTGCAATTGGATCAGAGAAAACCAAGCGATCCATCAGAACGTGCGCTCCAAGTTTGTGACCACAGAAACGTGCGATCCAAACTCCCCTAGGTTTTTTACCAGGCAATAATAGATGCGTGAGTCCAAAGATTAGGGTTTGACTAGGCACACAAATGCACGAATTTAGGAAAGAAAAATTGATTAGATGTTGAATGTTAACTCGGTGGAGGGCAATTACGTAATCAACGAGATAAAAAGCATTTAATAATTAAATAATTTTTTCTTTAAATTTTCTGTATACTAAAAATAATACACCACTTAACCCAGCCGAGTCGGTGAGGCGGCAGTGATGATCAATTTTGCATGCATTCTTCCCCTTCACAAAATTGGGGTACTCCTTGGGACACATACCAAATTCCATACCTCACACACGTTATAAACACTATTAGTATGTGTTATTCCTCTTATCTGGGACTTCCTTATTTTTCAATTCACACCAACACTAGCTCTCATTATTAGCATCATTATTTTCAACAATCTTCTATTAATATCATCATCATTTCCAAGAGAAGAAGAAGCTTTCATTTTAGCTTCATAAAATTCATATTCTTTTGGCGATGAGTTTTGAAATTTAAAATTCTTTTAGTTTCAGCACTTTAAATTTATTGTAATTCGTTCTCTTCATTATCAATATGATTCAATTAATTTTTCTCTTTCATTGATGATTTAAATCAAAAATTGTTATAAAATAAATACATATAATTACATGAATCATTGTTCTATAAAATACTAGTAGAACTTTTTAATAGCATAATGGAGTTTTTATACTAGAGAATTCAAAGGAGTAATGACACCCATGGATAAATCCAAATTAGCATTTTCCAGTTAGGAAAGTGTGGTAATAAATTTGTAAAAATAAATTATATATATATATATATATATATATATATATATATAAAAGATGGAAAAAAAAAAAGTCCCAAAGTCTCATCTATATAATGATTGGCACTTCCTAGCTCACATCTTCAAATACTGTTATTACTCTTTACTGATAAGAAAAAAATGGCTGTTGAACGCATTGTAAACTCTATGGGGTTATTAGAAACAAAACTTCTGATAACACAAGTCATCGCAGGACGGTGGTTTGTGGTGTTCGCTTCCTTTCTAATCATGTCAGCTTCCGGAGCCACTTACATGTTTGGTCTTTACTCCAGCGACATAAAAACATCCCTTGCTTATGACCAAACAACTCTTAACCTCCTTAGTTTCTTCAAAGACTTAGGTGGAAACTTTGGTGTTCCTTCTGGTTTAATTAATGAATTAACACCACCTTGGGTTGTTCTTGCAATGGGTTCACTTCTTAATTTTTTTGGTTACTTTATGATATGGTTAGCAGTTACAAAAAAAATTAAGAAACCACAAGTTTGGCAAATGTGTCTTTACATTTGCATAGGTGCTAATTCTCAATCTTTTGCAAACACTGGTTCACTTGTTACTTGTGTTAAGAATTTCCCAGAAACTCGCGGTGTTGTGTTGGGAATTCTTAAAGGTTATGTTGGTCTTAGTGGTGCTATTATCACACAACTTTACTCTGCTATTTATTTTGATGATACAAAGGCTTTGATTTTGCTCATTGCTTGGCTTCCTGCTGCGATTTCGTTCGTTTTTATTCGAACTGTTCGATATATGAAACCTGTTAAACAGAGTAATGAACTTGGTGTTTTCTATAAGTTTTTGTATATTTCACTTGGTCTTGCTGGTTTTTTATTAGCTATGATCATAGTACAGCAAAAAGTGTCTTTTAAACAAAGTGAGTATATTGGAAGTGCTTCGTTTGTTCTTATTTTGTTGTTCCTACCTCTTGCTGTTGTTTTTGTTGAACAGAAAAAGATTCAAATGAGTCACAAGCTTGATCCATTTTCTGTTAAAATAGTAACCAATCATCAAGAAGAGAAGGTGGCAAATTGTGATGATGATGCAGTAGTTTTAGGGGGAGAAAAAGAAATTAGATGGTGGCAAAATATTTTTAGCCCACCTGAAAGAGGTGAAGACTTTACCATACTTCAAGCACTTTTCAGCATAGACATGTTACTACTATTCTTTGCTGGTACTTGTGGTGTTGGTGGAACTTTAACAGCAATCGATAATTTGGGTCAAATTGGTACCTCACTTGGGTACCCAAAATCAAGCATAAGCACATTTGTTTCATTAGTGAGTATATGGAATTATCTAGGAAGAGTTTTTTCAGGTTTTGTTTCTGAACATTTTTTAACAAAGTACAATTTTCCAAGACCACTTATGCTCACATTAACTATGTTTTTATCATGTGTCGGTCACCTTTTAATAGCCTTTCATGTTCCTAATGGTCTCTATGTAGCTTCAATAATCATTGGATTTTGTTTTGGTGCACAGTGGCCATTAGTTTTTGCCATAATTTCGGAATTATTTGGACTCAAATATTATTCAACTTTGTACAACTTTGGTGGGGTAGCTAGTCCAATTGGATTATATGTGCTTAATGTGAGAGTAGCTGGTTATTTATATGACAAAGAAGCTAAGAAGCAATTGGTTAAATCAGGGGTACCAATAAAATTTGGTCATGAATTGAATTGTGTAGGGGCAAGTTGTTACAAATTGTCTTTCATTATTATCACTGCAGCGACTTTTTTTGGTGCCATTATTTCACTTATTTTGGTGGCTAGAACAATTAAGTTTTATAAAGGGGATATTTATAAGAGGTACCGGGAACCGGTTGAAGTTGATAACGGAGCTACTACGGCTGAGATGACGGTGTTCCAAAACGGTGGCGAGAAAGGACAAGAAGCCAAAGCTACATAATTGTAATTTCGTAGTTATTGATATATAGGCTTAATTATGTTTGGTGTTGATTGATACTGCTATAAGCAAATTCTACAACCAGTGTGATAATGACTAGTGTGATAAATATTATTGTTTATTTAATTTAGGTCCACTTTAATTTTTTCCTACCCATCTTGTACTATATTATTCAGTGTGATGAATATTATAGGGAATCAAAATTATAGTACTATAGTAACTAATTTTCGCCATCCATAAATCCAGTCCCTGTAACTTTATAGTTTGTTAGTTTGTTAGGAGAAGGACTAACATCACATTTTTTAATATATATTTTTAAATATATTATATTTGATTAATCAAAATTGATATAGATTCCATTAAAATTATATAAATTTTATATAATTTAATGAAATTTATATTAAAAAATGTACATTAAATATTGTATTGTTAACGATATTATTTTTTTATTCTTATGTGCAACGATATTCTTTTTTTACTCATGTGCAACGTTTTCCTATCTGATTTTTTCTTTTGACAAGTTATGTCAGCTCAGTGTTGCGCACTTGGTTTGGCATTTTATGGCAAGTGGATTAATTGTTTAAGGTAAATTAACACAAATAAATCCAAATGGATGGAGATACTAGAAGTTAAATGAGAGCTATCAAGTTTTAACGATTAAATTGGTAAAGAGTGTATCTTTCATATAGCAAAATAAGATTCCATGCTATATTTTTATTTATTATTTTTAGACAGCACATGTGACTACGTATAGTAAATTCTAGATATACATAGTAGGTAGCCATGTATAGTTTTCATGCGGCTAAAAAAAGTACAATTTTTTTTTATTGGATATTTATTTGTGTCTACTAAGGCAATGTTCACTCACGTGAAGGAATGGAGATGGCACCATTATTTGATCGACATGATTAATTAACTTAAGCTGGATTGTTCTTATAGACTAATGTTTTGAAAAACGAATTGGAACGCGAAATAGCGAGACCTTCTGATTCAGTCAGTTGAACTATGATTGAATCGTTTAATAAATAAATAAAATAAAAAATATTATATGAAATATATTAAAATATTCATAATTTTATAACTTTTAGAGTAAAAATTTATAACAAATATTTAAATTAATATTTATAATAAATACATTAAAATTTACGATAAATTCAAGTTTTTGTAATATGAATTCAATTATCAATTTTTATATAAATCAACCTATCAATCACGGGTGTCTTGTAGATTAAGTGAAATAAAAGTTTGAGTAAAATAAATATCTTTTACTAAAGTTAAATTTAAAAAAAAAAATTGTATTTATTTCTAATTTGAAAAACTTTTTTTTTTTTGCAAAAATAAACAATTTGAGTGTTTTAAAAAAATCGGGCAGTTTTTAAAAATCAAATCTGATTTAGTGATTTGACTGGTTTAATCTAGTTTTCTCAGTTTTACAAACCAACGATTTTCTTATGCTGAATGAACTGAACATTAATTTGATTCTTGATTGAGCTGGTCTAATCGATCGGTCTAGTTTTTAAAACATTGTTATAAACCTTATGTTTGAGGGGTTGTAAACTATTATACGTTTAGTCAAATGTCTCACATGCTGCAAAAAAAGCCTCGCGAATCCGATATCTGAGCATTGTGGCTCAACATCCTAACACTACAAACCATAACTTGATTATTGACTAAAACTTTAGGTTAACACACATGTGCATGATGAGGAAATAAGACCTCCTCCGCACGAGAGATAATGGGAGGTCGTTATAAATAGACACACCATTCAATCTAAAAACCTAAAGTCATTCATTCTATTTAGTAAACGCTCGTGTTTAAGCACTATACATTGTCAGTTGGGTCTACCCTAGTTGTACATAAAAACAATTATTATGGAAATCAATTTGGAACTATAAAATACTAAGTAAGAGTTTAGAGATTTGTTATTTTTTTGGCAAAGATATTCGACCTTCATTTATAGTTGATAAGAGCGTTTCTTCTTCCAACTCCAATTTTCTCGAATACATAAAAATACACATTCGAATTAACTAATCCAAATACAATTTGAGAATTTTTTTAGGAGAATTGAAAACGAGAAAGAAAATTTCTGTATATAATACTGTTAGACCCAGGTAGTTTATGGGCCGGGCCCAATTCTTTCAAAAGCGCCCAAGGATGCAGTGCCACCGTACTTACAAGCCACGTTGACCTTTTTTTTTTCTAACAAATTCATTTCCCAGTTTTTTTTTTTCGATACACAAATAACAACTTCATTTCTGAGTTCGGTCTTCACATTTCACACACTCACTCGCTCACTTTCCTTTACCTCTCTCTCTGTGCATGCAATTCTCGTTGATCTCAACCCTCACTTTCGCCGGAAATGACGAACAACGGCAAGGGTAAAGGTAAAGCGGTCGCCGGAAAAGGTTCCGCCGGCAAGCGCAAGGGCAACTTCGACGATGACAAGACCGGCGGTCTCAAGAGAAAAAATCGAGGTATCGTTCAGTTCTTCGAAGAAGAAGCCGCTGATGTCGACGGAAGCGACGACAGCGACTTCAGTGATTTCAGCGATGGTACACAATTACAATACCTTCTCTATTTCTCCTTCGTTTTCTTCATCTGTTACTCTCGTTAGAAATGCTAGGGTTTCAACCACATTTCGTTGTTTCGTTCAATTGCTTGTGTCTTTATGATTTTATGGCTTTAGATTTTCATTTTTCCAACGATAGAGTTTCAGGTTGTATCTTATACGCACTTGTTTTCTCTGAAACTTTTGTGTATAGATTCTTATGAAGATGAATTTGCTACCATGTCTACAATGAGGAACGATACATCTAAGGGTCAGAGTAGCCTCCCATTTGTTAACCCCAAACAGGAACTGGTGGATGAAGAAGAATTTGATAGAATGATGGAAGAACGCGTTGGGGCAGGAAGTTCTAGGTTTTTCTCCTTTGCTGGAGATGAGTTTGAGGACAAACCAATGGACCATAATGCTATGCATCATGATGTTAAGGAATCAATTCCTACCATATGGAAAGTCAAATGCACTGTATGCCACCTGAAACATTGCTTTTAGTGATTTTGATAACCGAAGCTTCAAGAATTACCTTCTTTAGTTCTTTATTTCAGCTTTTGCTAAGCTTTGTTTGCTGCAGGTTGGGCGTGAGAGGCTCTCGGCTATCTGTCTGATGCAGAAGTTTGTTCACCTGAAATCACTGGATACTAAATTGCAGATAATATCTGCCTTTTCTGTAGATCATATGAAAGGAATTTTATACATTGAAGCAGAAAGGCAGTGCGATATAAATGAGGTAGCTTCAGTACTGGGGACTTTGATTGGTTTATAGTTATCAATTACTACTTGCTAAATCGGTTTTCATTTGTTACTAACATATAATTTCAGGCATGTCAAGGGATTACTGGTATCTACGCTACTCGAGTGCAACCTGTTCCGAGAAGTGAAGTTTTTCATCTGTTCTCTGTTAAAATTAAAAAACCTGAAATTTCTGAGGGCATGTGGGCTCGCATAAAAGGGGGTCATTACAAGGGGGACTTAGCACAGGTATTGCATAATGATGTTGAGTTTTCATTTGCTATCCAACTTGTGAAGTGCTTTTTCCCTTTATTTATTTATTTAAATTTATTATTATTATTATTATTAATATTATTATTATAAATTGCCAGGTTGTGGCAGTAAATAATGCGCACAAAAAGGTTACCGTGAAGCTTGTTCCAAGAATTGACCTACAAGCTCTTGCCGCCAAATTGGTAATCTACGTCCGCATGATTTTCTCCAATTTTCATTTCTATTTCCTGAAGTTCATCTGTTAGCTTTAATTATGCCTTTGTCCTTCAGTTTTCATTTGGACAAATAAATACTGTATAACTAAAGAGGATCCACTTTTTTAGTTTCCATTCGTGGAAAATAAGATTATACTAGTACAGCTATTTGCCTTTAGCATTGGTAAAAAAATATACTTGCATCCCGCATTTGGTAGGTCATGATGGTTTGTTTCAAAATCACATTTACTTGAGAGTTTAACAACTCGCCAACTCGTTACTTTTTCCCTCCCTTTGGATATTTATTTCAATTTTGACCTTTCAATCTGATATGTTATAGAAACTATTGTATGTTGTAGAGGATTGAGGAAACTACTATAATTGGGGTCGGGCTTGTAACTAGACTCGATGGAAAATTTATTATTTGGGTTTCTCTTTAATTACAAAAGATCATAAGACCTGGGAGGTACTGTAAATATAATAAGGTATTTGTTGCCAGGTCACCATGAAATTGTGCGAACTTGTAGTAGTGTTTGTGTTCTGGAGTGAAACAAACTCTTAATTCTCTGGGCTGCTCTTTTGGCTGCAATGTTCTTATCCATGGCCTGAACATATAGACAAGACAATTGTTGATAAAGAATGTCTAATTGTTGCAGGGTGGAGGTCCCGGAGGATATAGTCGCCAAAAAGCTGCAGTTCCAGCACCGAGATTAATCAGCTCCACTGAACTTGAGTAATATTGCATATTTTCACATTTCTTCTTATTTTTTTGATAGTTTGTCTGATGAGATTGTTTGTAATGATTCTGCAGGGAGTTCCGACCTCTGATCCAAATCAAACACGACCGGGAAACTGGCACGGCTTTTCAGGTTCTTGACGGCTTGCAGCTCAAGGATGGATATGTATACAAGAAATTATCTCCGGATTCGTTAAGTTTCTGGGGTGTTGTTCCAACTGAAGAACAGATATTGAAGTTTGGGTCTTCTGAAAATAATGAATCAAATGATATGGAGTGGCTTTCTAACATTTATGGCGACTCAAAGAAAAAACGGGTTATAGTAGCTGACAAGGGCGATGGTAAAGGAGAGGGCTCATCAGGTTCTGGTGCAGTAAATGGTTTTGAATTATATGCTCTTGTGTGTTTTCGGTAAGTTTTGGTTAAACTTAGAATTCATGATATCATACGAATTGCCTCTATCACACACACGAACATGTGGATGTGCACACATGCACATCCTGCACTTGGATGTTTTTAATATTTGACAGGGCTTTGCCATTGCAGCAAAAAGGACTTTGGTGTGATAATCGGCATGGATAAAGATGGTACTTACAAGGTACAATACTCAGCTTCTGCAATGTCATTTGTTATAAAAGCCTTTGATTTTGAATATCTGTTACTTTTTTTAGTTGTGTTATAGCTTTCCTGTCTATTGTAGATTCTAAAAGATAGTCCAGAAGGACCTACTGCTGTAACTGTTCAACAAAGTGAAATAAAAAGTGCGCTGTGTGATCTGAAACTTACTGCCCAGGACTTTTACAATAAGACTATAGTCGCTAATGATAATGTCAGGGTTATGGAGGGTCCATCCAAGGTCTAATGCTTATTTCTGAGTTGATTTTTGTTGGCCATGGCATTTTTGAATCTCTTCACACCCTACTTGAGATTTTCAAAACTATGGTGTCATTTTACAGGATAAACAAGGCATTGTTAGGCATATCTATCGTGGGATTGTCTTTCTATATGATGGAAATGAGGAAGAAAATGGTGGTTACATCACAGCTAGAGCTACTATGTGCGAGAAAATCAAGCTTGCTGTTGGTGATTTCAGTGGTGGAAAGGTCTAACATCTTTTCTATTACCCTGCTTGATTACCAACACTGAGGTCTTATGTTGACTTCTGATGTTTTACTCATTGGTCTATGCTCAGGATAGTGAACCAGGTCCTTTAGTCTTTGATGACCAACCATCATCACCAAGGTCACCACTGTCACCTAAAAAGCCATGGCAAGCAAGAGAAAGGGATCGTGAGTGTTTGTAAAGATGCACTACTAGACATGTCTTTTAACTGTTGATATGGTACACATGTTACTAATTTCCCTCAATGTAATAATTGTGTATGCAGTTAACCGTGGGGACAGTGATAGCTTGTTTGCTATTGGCCAGACCTTGAGAATTAGGATAGGTCCTCTGAAGGGATACCTCTGCCGTGTCACTGGCATACGCCGCTCCGATGTTACTGTGAAACTAGATTCTCAGCAAAAGTTTCTTACAGGTATGTCTATGGTAGTGTTACCCTTGATTCTTTAAATATCATATCATCATTTATGACAATTTCCATGAACTTGTTACCATTCAGTTAAATCTGAGCACCTTTCTGTGGTTCAAGGGAAGAGTACCGCTGTGTCAACAAGGTATTTCTGAGATTGAGATTAACTGTGTATGCCACAACTACTTCATATTTTCAATGCTTGCTTTGTCCCTGTTTGTGAACATTGTTGTGAGTTGCTTTATGTTTCTTATATCAGTGGTGATCCAGATTCAAGTTCATTGAACCCATTTGATTTGCTGGGCACTGAAGGAAGCTCTGGAGGTGGGAGTTCTCTATTCTCAAATTTACTATCATCTCCTTATCCTTCAACAAGAAAAAATATTCCGTATAAACAATCCTTAATTAACATGCATGATAGTTTCCTTTCTTGTACTCGGTTTGCCATTGATGTTTTGTTGAGATTTACATCTTGTCAATTGGAAAGGTTGGATGAATAATAGCGCGGGAACATCCACTGGGGGTGGTGGATGGAACGCTGGAGAAACATCAGCTGAAAGGTATACATACACATTTCATAGTGATAGTTAATCTCTGTGATTTTATCTGCTCTATATACAATTAACTTTTATTCTGGTTAATTATTCTGGATGGGTATAATAATCAAGAGGGAGGTTCACATAATAACTGGACATTGTTCAGTGATCTTGAAAACAATGTTTTATATGGCGGCTGGAAGTTTATATTGGATGGCCAAAATTCAGCCATATAAACTTGTGATTGCAACCTACGGCGCCACCATGGTGGGTGGCGATTCACAAATTGCCTTTGGTGGCTAGCACCAAATCCGCCTCACTGTACTACCATGGCCGCTATTTAACAACACTGCTTGAAAATCATTAAGAAAAATGTGAGGGGTTAGCTCATGGCTATGAAGCATAGGCAGTCAAGGAGCACATTCTCAGTTTGACATAAATGGCAACACAGCAGAGGCAGACACACATATGTCAAACATTCATAAATAAATGTATCTTGTCTTGAAATATAAAAATATGGTTATTAAATATTAATACCAAAAAAGCATAACTATATTATTTTAGATTTGGGAAAACTGTCTTTCTGATACGGAACACTCTTTTAGAAAAATCTCTAATTGATAAATGAAGACATTAGAGCACATAGTTGTATGCTTGTATTTTGTTTGTAACACACTGTCTTGATAATTTATATTGCTGAGGCATTTTGTTTCTTTTTTTTCTTATGTAGCCTGCAGTCAGGCTCTCTTTTTTTTGTTTCCTCTCTTTTGTCTTATGGGAATGTTTGTGCAGGAGTGCGTGGTCTAACCATTCTGCTCCAAGTTCCATGGTATGTCTCGCAATGTAGCATAAAAAAACTGTGCTCGCTTTTATTGCCCTTTAGCCTCTTTCCTACTCCCTTTTGCATGCCTATGTGGTTGGATAACTGATAATCTTCATTATTGTTGTTGCTGCAGCCTGGGTCTACATCAGACCCCTTCAGTTCCGAGGGTAATGCAGAAGATAATGCCTGGGGTACCAAAAAACCTTCAACTTCGCAGCCCTCATGGGGTGCTGCAGTGAGCACTGGAATCACATCTGATCCAGATCAGTCTGGTGGCTGGGGAAAAAGTGGGGGCAGCGAAGATACTGCCTGGGGCACTAAAAAGACTTCAACTCCGGTGCCCTCATGGGGTGCTGCAGTGAACACTGGAGTCACATCTGATCCGGATCAGTCTGGTGGCTGGGGAAAAAGTGGGGGAAGCTCGGTTCAGGTAGAGCTTAATGACAATCAGAATAACAGTTGGAACAAGAAAACTAATAATTTGGATGGAAACGAAGCCTCTGGATGGGGCAGTAAAAGCAATTTGAATACAACCAAAGCTTCTGACGGCGAGTCTTCTGGTTGGAACAGTGTCAAAATGCCAAAGGAAAGCTCGGCAACTGGCTGGGGTCAAGGCAATGGCTTTAAAAGTGGATCAAATGATGGAGGGAGTGGAGTTGATGACGTTGGGAAGCCATCACGTTTGGAAGGAAATAACAATTGGAATGCTACAACATCTCCCCAAGTGAAATCTGGATGGAGTGAGAATTCTTCTGTAGATGATAAAAAGGGAAAAGGTAATGATCAAGGTGGTTGGGGTGCAGGAAAAGCTTCAGATGGTTCAATTGCTGGTGAAAACCATGATTCTGCCTGGGGTTCTATGAAATCTAGCTCGAGTAATGCTGGTTGGAAAAGTGGGTTGAATGAGGGAGTCCAAGAAGGGTCTAATTGGGGCAACAAGAAATCTGTTTCAAGTGCTGTGGCTGAAACTCAGGGTTCTGATTGGGGAAAAACTGCTAATTGGAGCTCTGCATCTGGTAATGCTGGTGGAAGTCAAGGTGATGGTTTTGGTCAGAAAAGTAATTGGCAATCTGGATCTACGAATGACTCAAATGAAAAGAAATCTGTTGGAAATTCATCAGCGGGTTGGGGTCAGGGCACTGTCAAGAGTGACTCTGCTGATGGATCAAAACAAGTTTCTAATTGGGGTGCCTTGAAATCAGGATCATCCGGTGAGAATGAGAACCTGAATTCCAACTGGAGCTCTGGGCATACTGATCCGGGAAAACGAGATTCAAGTTGGGGTAAGAAAAGCGATTGGAACTCGGGAAACAGTGGAAGCCAGGCTTCAGATATCAAAAGTAGCAACTGGGATTCTGGTAATTCTGATACCCAAACTCAAGATTCAAATTGGGGCAAGAAAAGTAGTTGGAATTCTGAATCGGGTGGTGCAAGTGAAGGCACCAATTGGAAAAGCAATGGAAACTGGGGCACAGGAAATTCCTCAAGTGGTGATAAATTGGGTGGTGTAACCGAAGGTCCAAATGAAACTTCTGATGTTGGAGGTGGTGGGAACTGGAGGGGAGGTTACCGTGGTAGAGGTGGCTCTGACAGAGGTGGCTTTAGAGGTAGAGGTTTTCGGGGCAGAGGAGAACGTGGGGACTCTGGTGGCCGGGGGGAACGAGGTGGAGGCTTTGGTGGTCGATGGGGATCAGACAGAGGATTTGGAGGCAGAGGCCGTGGAAGGAATGACCAACCTGGTGGTTGGAACAACAGTCGTGATTCTGGTGAGGATGGATCCTCTGACTGGAAGAATAAAAATGGGTCTGGGGCTTGGAACCAGAACAGTGGTGACAAGAAGGACGGAGGGAGCTGGAGCCATGAAAATGCAGATAAGGAGTGTCCAAGTAATCCTGGAGGTGGAAGTAATAAGCAATGGCAGAGCTGGGGTTCAGCAAGTGGTAGTTGGAACAATGATGGACCGGGACAGATGACAGAGGCTAAAGAAAGGGGTGCTGGCTGGGGCAAGGGAACAGATTCTGCTCAGGAAAATATTTCAGCCAAGGGAGATAGTTGGGCTTCCCATGCTCCAGATAAGGGTCAATCATCTAGTTGGAATCAATCAGCAGCAGATGGTAAGGGATAAATAATGAAACAGATACATGTCAATTTTTCCACTCAATTATACATATGTTTTGATAAGCTTGAGATATTTTCAAATGAAAAAATTATGGACATGTGAAGAATGTTATAAATTTTATTTTTAAAAATACATTTTTAATGCTAATCAGAAAATATGTAATTTTTTATTTAACAAATTCTCCCTTGTTCTTAAACTTGTGATCGATTTATTGTGTAGGTGCTGGTGGTTCGTGGGGCAAGAAAAATGATGGGGGTGACAAAGGTGGATGGTAATTACTTTTTAGAACGTGTTAAACGAACCAAAGGATATCGAGCTCAGGCATTTCTAATTGCTGATTTCAATCGTATATTGTAAATCCGTACAAATCTTTCTGCTGGAACTTCATGTCTATTATGTTAACTTTAATTATTGTAAACAGATCTGATGACTAACCTTTTCTGCTGTGTTATGCAATGAATGTTCCATGAAATGCGGTGAAATACAGTGTTCTTTTGCGATCGTGTGTATTGACTTGCTTTGTGATTTTTTTCTCTGGTAAATGATGTTGAGGTATGTGCTTAAAATGTACATTGTTGCTGATTTGTTAACGGATTCATATGTGGTATCGTTGATGGCAGCTTTGTTAACTATCGGATTTTTGAAAAACTTCATTTTCGGATTTTTGAATACACTAGTTGGGAATTTTTCATTTTTTGTATGTTAATAAATCACACATACACATATATAATTTTGAAGTGCATTACTATTTTATATGAAAAATAGACTTGATGAAAGTTTGCACTTGGCTAGATGGTATGATAGATATGCATTTCCTCAAATTTTTATATCAAATTAATATATATGTAATATGATAAAATTATGAGATGTTTTTAACTCCATATTATGAGTTTTTTTTAAATACCTCAATGAAAAAACAATTTTAAGGCCCAGCTGGGCCTTAATGAGTACAATACAAAGGGTCCAAAAAAGGTGGTACATCTTCTAATCAGACCTCTTCTGGAAGGAGTAGAACACTCTTTGCAAAATATTAGGCTGCATTATTTTACTGAGACGCCTAGTGTGACTAAAGTCCAAGTGTTTAAACTTTAAGTCTAGCTTCCAAAAAGAGTTTAGTTCCTCCATTTTGATGTCAATAGGAAAGCCAATGGTTTCCGTAGCCACTTCACATCTAGAGTAGAGAATTGAACATTCAATCCCTCTTTTATGGAAGTTGTCTATGGTAGGCAAAATAGTTTTTAAGTATTACATCAAAACAAACCTTTTGATTAACGAAGAGAATTACATTTACCTTTTAGTCACTACTTACTCTACGGGATGTTTATCTATTACATTTTCATTTTACAAAATTTGAATTCATCTTAAATAGTTAACGACAATAAAACACGATTTTTACCCATACCTGGTCACTTTCGGATCTAACCCAATTCGTTGAAATCCGCTTATATTCGATTTGGGTAATGGATTCAATAATTTGAACTCGTCAACCCGACCAGGTAACTAGTTATTATTATTTTTTTTTAAAATTTGTTTGGCAGCCCAATAGTCCACCATAATAGTGTTTCATTATTCTTCTTCTCTTTTAGATTTTCAGCCGCCGCCATCCACTAAGTCGCGTCGTCGTCCACCTTCTATTATAAATAAATTTATGGCGTATTCGAATATGAAAAATAATATTCAGATTAATCAATAACTGTTATAGATTTTACAGACATTTCATCATAGTATTTCATATCAATTGATTAATATTTCTAAAAAATTAATATTAAATATGATGAATCTAGTTTAAATTTGTTTACATTTAAATCTATTAAACACTTTTTTTTAGTATTTTATTTGAAAATAGTAATTACTCTAAAAATAAACAAATGAAATACTATTATTAAAAAATTGTGGTGAATGATGTGATCGAAATTTTATGGTTTTTGAGACATTCAAGTATTAAATATATTTTCGTTCAATTAAATTGTTATTGTTGTTACTTATATGTTACTATTTATGTATAACCGCCAAGCCAACACATTCTTGATTGAGTCTGTTCGGTTCGGATTAAATAAAAAAAATACGGATTTAGAACTCAACTCAACCCAAGGATAATCGATCGGTTTAGGTATTGAATTTTCAACCCAACTTGCGTACACCTCTATCTATTGTATTAGAGAGAATATAGAAGATTATTAAAGAGAATACATTTTTGAAAATTAATTATTTTGTCTGTTTTTCTTTTTTGAAAATATACTATTGAAATCATAAAAAGAGAAAAGAAAAAATACCGTTAAAAATTGATTTATATCAAAAATATAAAAAATGGTGAAAGAAAAATTTAATATTGTTTCTATTTTATTTTTATTTTTGATAATATGTTTTTCTACTCTAAATTTTGTGTGGTATGTTTTGGCCACAACGATTATCTTTATTTTCCATCTGTCGTCGCATTTTCTCGGGTCCCAAACAGCTAAACATCTAATTTTTCACTTTTTGTCCATTTTATTTTGTTGTCATCACTGAACAAAGAAAGAAAGAAAGAAAGAACAGAAACACCTCCGATGATGCGAGTCATTTTCCGCTTCATCATTCGGCGTTTCCCCCCAATTCAACTCTGAATCCTTATGAATTACGCTCTAATTCTTATTATCATTCATAAATATATATATATATACATCTTACTTGTTTTATTATTCACTCACTTTCAAATTAACATCAATTTCTAGGGTTCTTTCCAAGAAATTAGGTTTCTAACAATTCGTCGAAAATGTTCAACAAGATCATAAAGCGTGCACACAAGAAAACAGGGAAATTAACATTCCCTGAAAATTCAACAAACGGACACCAATTCTACGAAGTAGTTGTAAAACACGCATCACGTTCCTCCACCACAAATTCAGAGCCACAAAACCTAATTCCTACGGCGGCGCCTCCTCCTCCATATCAAAACGTAATCGAATCACTACCACCACTCAAAGAAGTCGCCGTTGCAGAACGCTCGTCACTTTTCCTACGAAAAATTCAACTCTGTTGTTCTATCTGTGATTTCTCAGACACTCTCAAGTTCGTTTTCGAAAAGGAAATCAAACGACAAACACTTTACGAACTAGTTGATATCATTCAATCCAATTCATTCCAATTCAGCGAATTTCAAGAAGAGTTAATCAAAATGGTTTCTGTTAACATTTTCCGTTGTTTGCCACCAGCATCACACGAAAACACGGGAACCGAATCGGTTGAACCAGAAGACGATGATACGTATATGGATCCATCTTGGCCTCATTTACAGCTCGTGTATGAAATTCTATTGCGTTACATTATTTCACAAGAAACAGATATAAAAATCGCTAAGCGATTTGTTGATCATGTTTTTGTTTTGAAGCTTTTGGACTTGTTTGATTCGGAGGATCAACGCGAGCGTGAGTATTTGAAGACAATTCTTCATAGGATTTATGGAAAGTTTATGGTTCATAGGCCTTTTATAAGAAAAGCTATTAACAATATATTTTATCGTTTTATATTTGAGACTCAAAGGCATAATGGTATTTGTGAATTGCTTGAGATTATGGCTAGTATTATAAATGGTTTTGCTTTGCCTATGAAAGAGGAACATAAACTTTTTTTGATTAGGGCTCTTATACCACTTCATAAACCCAAATGTATTTCGTCGTATCATCAAAATTTGTCTTACTGCGTTGTTCAGTTTGTTGAGAAAGATGGAAGATTGGCTGATCCTGTGATAAAGGGGTTGTTGAAGTATTGGCCTGTTACTAATTGTCATAAGGAAGTGCTTTTTCTTGGTGAATTAGAAGAGGTTCTTGAGTCAACTCAACCACCTGAGTTTGTTAGATGCATGGTTTCTCTTTTCAGACAGATTGGTCGTTGCCTTAACAGTTCTCACTTTCAGGTATGTTGTTACCACCACATACAATTTTGCTTTAATGATCTGAAACTTTACATGTGGGGCTTCAAGTATTTGGTTTTTTGTGTGCGTGTATTGCAAATGGTACAAGAATGGGATATTCTTAGCTTTAGAGGGTTGTTTGCTTTTGATCAGATTAGTTGTAACTTGTACTCCAAATAATCATGCGCATAGTATTCTATTATATCCATATTTTCTTCTTTTGTTTGACAATATACTTGAAGTGGTTGTTTTTGTATAAGTTGCTTGGATATTGGAATGATATAAATTGCCTACTGTTTTTTCTGTAAGGAACTGAAACTTTGGTCGAGAAACTTAGCTTACATTTTGCCCACTTACCTTAGCAATCTTAGTATGAGGAAAATAATCCAATTTGGGATTGTTCTTTTTCGTTAATGTCTGGGTACTGATATTTTTCTTGTTTAGAAAAGTGGAACTTCATTGATTTGGTTAAAAAAGATTATGTTTGCAGCCAAATATATTTGGCGGTGGTTGCTGCCATTTGGGTTTGACAATATATATGAAGAGAAAAAAAAAGAGGTGGAAACAGTAACTTGTTTATGGCATGAAGGATGGTGAAAGGAGAAGAGGGCAGCTGAGGGATTCTAGTGTGAGTGGTTTCTAGAGTAGAGGGAGGGATAGAGAGCACTCCTAACATAGGAAAAGATGGTGTTTAGTTCATTAAAACTCTAAGGCATAGGGTGATTTGATACTAAAGTTGGTTACATCTATATATTTGTTGTTATCAGTCACACTTGAGCAGGCACAAAAAAATAGAATATCATTATTATTAAGTCATTACAGCGATTAAGAAAAAACTACAATCATGATTTTTCTTTTTTTGTTCTGTTGATTTCTGAAGTGTAGGCTGAACATTTTTAGCAAATGTGTGACATCGGCTTCAATGTTGATGAGTTTGCTTTTATTAATATCTGGGGATATAGACTAAGCTAAGTGTCTTAGTTTGAGTTTAGTTGGCTTTTAATTGTTGCTGAAATTTGTTGTATATACGTTTTATTGTTTTGTATGTAAAATGTTTGGATGTGTGACTGTGATTGGTAGGACTTCAGGAAACTGTGTTTGGTTTAGGACCTTTTGAATGAAGACACTGGCCATGCATAATGCTTCTCAGATTTGACTATCTGTAATACCTGTTTTGATAAATGATACATTGCATCCTTTGACAATAGTGAGTAGTAAAGGAAAAACGTTCTTTATTTTCTTTTAACTGCTCTCTGTCAACTGAATCCATGGCAGGTTGCTGAACGAGCACTCTATTTGTGGAACAATGAGCATATCATAAGCTTAGTGGCTCAGAATCGAAATGTTATATTGCCAATAATCTTCGATGCTTTGGAAAATAACATGAAAAGTCATTGGAACCGAGCAATCCATGGACTAACAGCCAATGTTAGGAAGATGTTTCTGGAGATGGATGCCGAACTGTTTGAAGAGTGTCAAAAAAATTACTTAGAGAAGGAAGCCAGGGCTGCAGAACTTGAAGAAAAGCGCGAGTTAACATGGAAGCAATTGGAAGCAGTGGCTGCACAGGCTGTTGTGAGGGATGAGATGGTTTTAGTTGGTTAACGAATGTTTTGTTGGGCTGCAACTCTTCTTTTCACAGTGGTGTTTTTGCTCAAATTTTTGCTTATAATCAAGTTAGGCCACTGCTACATTACTGCAAAATGTAGATTGGAAAGGAAGAAATCATAATTTTATTTCAATTACAGGTGTGATGAACAAGAGGAGCGAATTAACAAGCTCGGGAGTCACATTTTTTGCTGAGCAAGGAATATAGAAGTAGCATTTGGCATACCGACAAAATAGAACAGAACTACCTGTTCTTTTCAATTATTATATTTTTGGTTCCATCCTTTTTAGTGGAACCAAATGTAATACATTTTTTTTACTTCACATTCTGTTTTGATATACTTTCAATATGCATAAAATATAGAACAGAACTCACATGTTCTATTCTAATATGTCTATCAAAGGCAATAGTGTTGCTTTTGATATATATATCCCTCCTTGTTTTTTCATTTCATTTCTTATATCCAGTATCATGTGTTAATTAATTGTAAATATAACCTTTTATTTTCATTGAATAGAAGAATGGTGTTGTTGACTTTGATCATTTCAGAGGAAAAATCTCTTCCATAGATAGAGGTTATGCCTTAGGATCAGTTTACAATTTTACATGACTCAAACCTTAGTAAATTCTTGTTCATTTGTCTTTGTGGTTTGTGTTGTATCTGTGCTCTATTGCTGAATTGGGCCTTTTGGGCTGATTTGTGTTTTGTTCGGCCTTGTTGAAGCAATGTTACCTCGAAAACAAAAGATAGAGGTTGCTGCTATACGCCTCTACAGTTTGCTAACCAAACCCCTGCATCGGATACCCCTAAAATACCCTGCAGCTCAAGATAACAGAATCACACTCAGGAGAAACCAACTGCATGCTTGTAGAGATACATTATACGAGTGGCTCGTGAAATGGTAAAATTGTGGTGGTAGTGTTTGTGAGAGAGGACCACAACGCAGTGGTTCAGACAACATAACGGTTTCAAACACTCATAGCAAGAGGATGGAGACTGTTGCGAGTGGTGATGGAGAAAATTTAATTAATTTAGAATTCTAATCAATTCAAATATTTTAACCAAAGTCCTGAGAACTTATTTATAGTTGGATTGTTTTTATATATTTTCAATGTCTTGAAGTAAAAATAAAAGTTGGTCAAATTTGAAATTTAAGAAAGTTAAGGGGCTATCTACAAATTTTGAAATACATATATGGACTAATCTGTAAATTTTGTAAATATATAGGACAAAGTTGAAAACTATAAAAAAATATATAGTAACCAAACCTTTAAATTTAAAAAAATAAATACATACTAGTTTATAGAAAAAACAAGTTCTTCAATCCGAGAAGAGGGAGTTCTTTTTTGGGGTATGGGGAGAGAAATATCAGTGTAAAGGTGTAACATTTGAGAAGTATTAGAACTACTCAATCTAACAACTGGGACTTTGATTTGTTGTAAAAATGACAAGTGTTTTGACATAGCCTTTGATATTATATTGATTTTTTATATTAAATTTAATAATTTTTACAAAAATAATTTTTAAGATAAGAAATATTTTTAATTATAAACTTGTAAGACTTATTTATTTTCTATTTGTGACTTGGGCTTTATTTCGAGTACAAAATTAGGCAAATAGATGGTATCATTAAATTTTACTGTATTATGCAAAAAATAGTGTGTATCGATATTATTAATATTTTAACTAATAAATTTTTTTTTAATTTATCTATGTAAACATTACTATAGTGTCCGTTAAAGTCGACTAAATTAAAAATTTTGATACATTTATCTATTTAATTTTAAATCGGATAATTAAATACATTGTTTTCATAATTGAAATTAAAAATTGTATTATTTATCAAAATTATATCAAAAAATATTATTTAAAATAAACTCAAAAATTTAATAGTATTAAATTTAAAATATAATCAAATATGTTTATAAATAACACATTATTAATTTAATTTAATAATATCAAAACATATTAATTTTTAACCACCGAATTTTTATTTTCTTAAGATGTTTATATGCACATGGAGATGGGAAGATCTTTAGAAGTGGACGGTTTGACAAATTCTTTTTGATATGGGGACATGCCATGTTAAATACTTCACTATTAGTCTTTAATTATTACGAAGAAAAAAGCACCAAGATTTAATAAAGGGAACCGAAGTCGACATGGCATGAGAGCAGCAAGTTGATCCACACATATCATATCTACGTGTTTTTCTCTTCCATTGTTTTGGTTTTAATTTAGGAAATGGACGGCTAATAATTTTTCTTCCCGGATGTTGAACCTCGAAAGATGAACTAACGTAATGTGTGGATTCAAAACTAATTGAAGACTTTGTATAATAATGTTTACAAGTAATCATGCACGAATTTATTTCTCCGGTTAGATTAATAAGTTTTATTATATTTCAATTTATTCAAAGCTCTTTCTAACATGTACAAAAGGGATACAACTTAATTTTTACCATTAAATAAGAGATATTTATTGTGTAAAAATTGACTTGATTTGAATCACGTTAATAATTTAGTTCAGTTTTTTAAAATTATTTTCGAATCAAATACAGTAAAGTTTTGAATCGGTTTGAAACTAGTTTATAAATATAAATCGATTTAATATTTTAAACAAATTTTCAATTACAATAAGTTTTAAAGTAATTTTTTAGAAAAATAATTTTGAAATTCTTTTGGCAAAGAAATATCGACT
>JBBPBP010000001.1:16017281-16038665 GCA_037974735.1 Cicer chorassanicum
TTTGATTTTTTTATGAAATTTTTCTTGAAAAAAATATATATAAAAAATATCTCGATAAAAAAAATTTCAAGAAATATTTTTGATTATTTAAAAAAAATCAAAAATATTTTAAGAAAATTTTTTTTCTATTTTTCCTCGAAAATTTCCCAAGAAAAAAATTATTTAAAATAATTTTATATTTTTTTTGAATTTTTTTCTTCATATTTAATTTTCGAGAAGAACAAATTTTTAATATTTTAAAAAAAAATCTTAATTGAGATTTAAAAATTTTCAACATTATAGTTATTGATTTGTTTTTAGCTTTGTTGAGATGGTTATTGATGTGTTGGATTGGAGAAAGAAAATAGTGCTTTGGTTCTTGATATGAAGCATAGACTAAATGAAGAAGAGGAAGTGTAAAGAAAAATTTAGTGTGGTGCATGAATGTTAGATGTGGTGCTACTTTATCATTCAATTGTTAGGTTGAATATCATATTTTGAGTTTAAACTTGAGTCATCGCAGTTGTTAGGTTGAATATCATCTTTTGAGTTTAAACTTAAGTCATCGCAGTTGTTAGGTTGAATATCATCTTTTGAGTTTAAACTTGAGACATCGCAGTTGTGTGTGAGTTTTTGATGATAATTATATCATTTCATCTATAGATTAACAAAAACTTGTGCATGGTACAAAGCTTATTTCATTTGTTAATTTCATAAAATTTGGAATTTGCACTAAGACAAATTCTAAAGAGAGATATTAGTTTGTACAGTACAACGAGAATAGTGAAACTATTACTTTAGAGAGAAATTTTATTTCACTAGATTAAACGGTTCCCACATCTTTTACGTATTGGGGATCTAAACACAAAAAGACCTTTTAGTACTAATGTTAATATGTTTAATGTAAGGTCAAGCAATGTGTCTTCACCGATTATGGCTACGATAAATTTGGTTATGTCATATAATCTGATATGGAAATGGCTTTTTAGAACTTGAAATGTAGTGTTCATATAAGACGAATCTTTGCAATTACACTCCAAATATATTTTATTATTTTTTATGAAATAAAAAGTTACAAGCTCAAAATTATGGATTATTGTGTCAATTGCACGCATTTTAATCCGTAATTCATTTTGATTGCAATATTTCCATACACATGTTACGATAATATGACCAAGTTATAGGCAAACTAACTGAATTCAATATTCCACCCGCTTCTATTTATGTATCACATTTTAAAAAGTTTTTTGTTTTCTTTTATTTGTCAAAGATATCAATAATCATTTGTAGTAGAGAATGCAATACATGAAATGATATTATAAATAGTTAATGGTATTATCATAAAAAGAAAAATAATTTTATTTAAAAAAACAAAATTTATTGATTTTCTTAATATGTGTTAATAACATTTTAAAAAAACAACATAGTACATAAAAAGAAAAATAATTTTATTTAAAAAAACAAAATTTATTGATTTTCTTAATACGTGTTAATAACATTTAAAAAACAACATAGTATATTAAACTATACATTTGACCAATCGCATTGCAGCGTGTTCTATTTAGGTTTCATATAAAAGTTTGAAATGAAACTATGTTTGCGTGTCTAAGAGCTGTGCATAACGAAATATGATTTCTAATTTCTAAACTATAAAACAAATTGTCGTAACCTTGACCTTTCTTTTCCCTTTGATAATTCATTCTTTGATATCAAAGGGATTGTTTTCCCACCCCAATTGTGAGAGATCATAGTAATAATAATAGAATATCATAGTTGGTGATAGTGTCCAAAATGAAAATAATTAAAAGAGACAAAAAAGTTGAAACAAATACATTTGATTTTGAGTAGGGTGGTGCTTGGCTGCTGCCTCCTTTGAATATCATCCCAAACAAGTCTCCATCGTCACTGCTGGACCCCCCATTGTATCCCTTGTTCATGTTGGTGCCTCCAGTTGTGGTCCCACCACCGTTGAAACCGGGATATATATCACCATTATCCCTGCTCAATTATTCACTCATTAGCACTCAAATAAAAGTACCTTTTTTTTGGTTTAGTAGGCGTGAAAAATTAATTATTCTTAAAAAAACCAATAATGATGAAAACATTAAACTAACAAAAGGAAATAAAAGAGAGAGAAAAAAAAACATTAGAAGGAAGTAAAACAATGACAAACATCTTATTTTGAGGTCATTAAATATAGGGCACAGTTTGTTTTGACCCTTTAAAACATCAAATCATTATATTTTATACTAGCTTCAATTTGAAGGAAGTAATTAAGTAATTTGACTAGTATGAATATTATTACTACCTCTCTCTAATTATAAGTCTCTTTTGAAAAATAATTGTTTTCTTTTTTTATGATAGAAAAATATATTTCAATTATTACTACTACCTCTCTAGTTATAATTACAAGTCTCTTTTGAAGAATAAAAATTGTTCATAAATATAAGCTTATTTCCGAATTATTAAATATATTTATATTTTTGAAATATGAGTGAAATTAACTGTACAAAAGTACATATACAAAAGAGTATTTTAAGTACATCTATATATAAAATACACATTAAATACAATATATATATTTTTTAATGTATGTAAAACCTACAAAAGAGTGTTAATAAAAATGGACGATCGAGTACTAAATACATTTACTAAATATGTTCATAGTTAATACTACCAAGTGTAAGATGAAAAACCAAAATTAAATGCATTTATATTTAAATGGGTATGTTAAAAACTTTCATGCATAAAATAGACACACAAAATATACTATCTATTTTTTTTTAATACAGCTAAAAATTGGAAAATGCTTATAAATAGGACGGAGGTTATAGGTAGTATTAATTTGTTGAAGGAGCTAGCCTAAGAGTAAGTGAACCTTTTTCAACAGTTTTAATGCTGGACCGTTGCCCCTTTTATTGCATTTGCTATTTAATTAAAATGTGTATTGTGTATAAAGACGAGAGTAAGTGGATCTCAGACGTAAGAAAGACAAGCCTTTTAGCATGTAAACCAAGAGAGCATGAGTCAAAACATCCATGGAAAACAACATGAGTTAAGATGCAGTTGTGTTAAAGATACATGGTGACTAGATTCAATAAATTCTAGCAAACAAGTCAAATACGAAATATATTAAATTTGATACTATCACTTCTCATAAAACTAGAAACCTCTTTCTAAAAGAGGTGATTTGGTGTTGTATAAAAAATTGAAATGTCACTTTTATACATACAAAATTATAGAAAGGAGGATATATTTTTTCAAAACAAAATGGAGAGGATCTCTTTTTGATTGGCTTGTAGTTACTTGGAAAATATATTAAAAAAAGTCACATGTTTGTTGTACTTGCAGTGACTTTGGCGAATAAAGCTGACACAGTAATTTTTTTCAAATTTCAAATGTAGTTAGTTTTTGAAAAAATCACATTGATCACATTATAATTTCATCAAACTCACAGTCGATTTAAACATGCACTTTGAGTCATTATATTACTGAATAATCTTTTTTGTATAAAAGGTGGGTGCAATTTTCCAATAATGTACTAGAGAATGGTTGTTACTTGGCACATAACTACCTAATGAAACAATGGACTAATAGGTTGCTAGAAACCATGTAAAGACAGATAAATCAAGCAATAAATAAAAGGTTAACAGCAGAAGACAATATGAACAAGTAATTACAAGGGGGGGAAGTCTCTTTCTGAATTCTGATCTAATAGCAGCAACTTGATGAGCTGTGACTAGTTTGTGTCGAATCAGATATGGGCCCAAAAGTGTCCTCAAAATAAGTTATATTATAAAAGGTCCTACACTTACTTGCTGGAAAGCAAATAAGAAGGGAATATAATTTCAGTCCCATAACGCCCTCCAAAACATCTGATCAGACGTAAGGGCAGGTCTTTGTCACTCTACCCTCCAAACCTAGTTTTTTTTTCTTCCTATACTACAACCCTGTTTACACACATTCAAGGATTTTTAACTTTGGATTTGGAATGGTGTGTGTGACTGTAGTGTGTTGAGTTATTGTAAAAAATGCAAGTTCTACATTAAATAAAAATGAGTTTATAAAAAGAGGGGACCATCAAATTACAAGTCCATTTTATAAAAATGAATTAAGCTATAGCCAATATAAAAAATCTAAACATGGTATCGGAGTCTCTCGTTCGGACTATGATATGTTGCAACAATTTTGGTATGGACTCTCTACTTTTTGAGACTTAGATCCTCTATAACTTTGATATGGTGCAACAATTGTAAAGACTATAACATTAAAAAAGACAAAAAAAATTCTCGCTGAATTTAATAATCCTCATAGCTACAGTAGAGAATCTAAACAGCTCTTTCTTACCATTGTAAATCCGCTCTCTATTCTCTCAACACTCTCACTTGGCCTCTCCAATCTTTTTGACTCTCTACTAATATCTCACCTAATTACCCTTTCTCTTTCCATTGTCTCAATCATCACTACTTTCTCTCTACACACTCATGTTTAAAGAGGCCAAATAACAATCCACTCACATGCATGATGCGCCATTTCTCTTCTTAAAATATGGATTAGATTTAACTTAACCCTACAAAACACAGCTAGTAAGATTAGACATGCGTTTCATAGTATTTCTTATAAAGACTTTTTTAACATATACTCACGATATATATTTAACTTCTTTCAAGTTATCCCATCCCAAAATAACACTCCAACACAAACCTTGACTTCTTAACTCTCAATTACGTTGGTCCTATTATGTGACTTCACTTTAAAAAACTTTCCAGACTTTAAGTGTGTTTGGTTATGAGGCGATAAAAATTACTTTTGAATAAATTGATTAGGTAAAATTATTTTTTGTAAAAAGTGAGTTGAAGGTAAAATAAATTTTGTTTGGATAAATTCATGTAAGAGTGAGTTGACTGAAAAGTCTAAGGCTTAAAATCAATTCTAAAGTAAAAAACTACAAATTCTAACTTCAAGACATAACCAATTCTAGAAACAAAATCAATTTTATCCACGATCTATCCGGGAACAACCAAACATATCAAAAACAATTATAAATCTCTAGAATTAATTTTGCTTGCTCTAAAAGTAAAACCAAACGCAGGCTAAAGTAGTAAAACTACCAAAAACTCAAAATGAAAATCACAAAATTACCTCACATATTTATGCTTTTTAATTTTCATTTTTATAGATAGTCTTTCCCTTTCACTAAATTACTATGTAATCCTTTTTTGAGAAAATTACTTTATAATCCTAATAAAACTGCAAAGATTGGGTTACTTTTATTTAAAAATGCTATTGGACATGAAAATACAACTCAATAGCAGTTCCCGAATTTCACTTCCAAGTACAAAGTGCCTTAGGCCCATCAAAATATATCCGAAGGGGATCTAAAGGAAGTTTGTTTTTAAGCTTTCAAAATCAGCTCACTATGTCTCGTCCATGCTCAACTTTATAGTATAAGAGAAAAAGACGAATACAGACAAATGAAATGTAAATAAGGCACTTGCTATTGCCTGTTGGGCCATGAGCTCCACTCAGATTCCCAATTACCTCACAATCACGTGCATAGGGGCAAAAAAATAAAAAGTCCCACTTTTCTCCGATTCACTAAATAAGTTCCAACTCCAACCTTGTTTTACTCCATCATTACAATAATTTTATCTTAAAAACCGAGATTTAACATAAACCCATGTTTAGGAAACAACAAGAAGATGAAAGTGGAGCACGTTAAAATAGAAAAAATATGTGGTTCAGCACAATGATTTTGGGCTTAACACAAATACACAGAAATAAAATATTTTTATTTAACTTTTTTCTTAATTTTTTTAAGTGTGCGTCTAAATAATAGCATGTCAAATGGTTATGACCCTCCAAAACTTATTCGTTAAAATAACAATAACAATATTCGCTACAGCTTTTCGCAGTACACTACTCATGAACAACTTGTACCGTTGTGTTTGTTTAGTTGGTATTGTGCTGTACCGCGTCCCTCAACAATAGCATGTGTATTTTTTTAATAAAAGATTAAAAAAGGTGTAGGACCATGTGGTCAGGGGGAAGGGACATTCCCGTAAATTAATTATACCGAAAAGACGATAGTAACCTTTTCCATCCTAAGAAACTATTAAATGAAAAGACTAAATTAACCTTTCTAATGCCAGTTAATAAGACAGGTAATGTCCGTTGTTAGGGCATCCTGTTCCTCGTTTAGACTATTACTATTATTTTATTTTTACAATTAAAAAATGCAAGGCAACAACAATAGTTGTAATCTATCTTTTAAACAAAGTAATAATCTTGTAAAAAAAAAAAATAGAATAGTGAAAAGTGAAATAAGGAAGGTGGTGATTTGAATATAGTAGTACCTGGGATCGCCGAAGACACCGGAGTACATAGTGAGTTGGTCGATTTGCACGACGGATTTAGGTTGCACACTAGAAGCCTGTGCGTACTGCGCACTTAGCCCCGCTCCTGAAGGTACAAAGAATGCTCCATTTACCATTATATCCCCATCGGTCCTCCAATTCCAACCACTCCATTCTTTATCGTCTGTCTCCACGCGCTTCGTCACCTATAATAAAGCATTTTGAGTAAGTTAAGTTAACGCGCCACCCATGCGAGTACGATAGAACGAGACAGCAAGCATATATTCGATCGAAACAGGAGTCAAACAATAGATAAAATTACATTTCCAATAAAGCAAATGACTATTGACACCCCTGAGCCGAAAAAGGTGAAATAAAATATAAGAAAAAGGAAGTACCTCTTTGGCGTTGGGGTCGGAGGGAGCGGTGTAACGGTTACCCTGACTGTTAATAGTAGGATTAGCACTACCACCAATAGCATACATTTCCCACTGCGTAAAATCATTATTAACAACATGAATATAACCCAATCTACAACGTGGCATACGCTGAACAAGTCCTTCACCAAAGTGATTAAACGCAATAGTAACTTGCATTCCTCTATCAGGCAAATACTTATCATTATGACCAAGTAACATAACTTCATCATGATGACCAAAATGGTTGTTAGAAATTGTTATAGCTGTGGACCCCATTATAGCATCAATCAAACCGTCTGTACAATAAGATAAAGAGCAATGGTCGATCCATATGTTACGCGAACCAAATATTGATATTCCATCACCGTCCGATACGCCTCTCCACCCTACATGCGTTGGACTCGCGCGTATGTTAGTGTTACCCGAGGGTTTACAATGATGAACGTGGATATTGTGAATTATGATATTTGAGATGTATTGAAGTGTTATGCAACCGTGTCCGGTGATTTGAACGTTTGCTCCACGCCCGTCCACGGTTTTGAAACTGTTGAAAATTAGTTCGTGACGGAGGTTTATTGTCATGTCAGCGGCGAATACGATCCACAGTGGTTCGTCTTGGATTACGGCGTGACGGAGTGTTCCCGGAACGGGATTCGCTGGGTCGTTGTCGGAGGAATCTGTTACGATGTAGATCTGACCGTTTTTACCTCCCATGGCGGCGCGTCCGAATCCGATTCCGCAATCTGCTAGTTTCTGACGGTTTGCCGCCCAGTTTGTGTCGCACCTCCAACAATCGTCCACTGGATTTCCCGTTAAACATGACCTTTGGTCCTTTGAGAGTAGTTCTCTTCTAGAAAGTGACGCATTGATTTTCCTGCAACAGTAAAAAAAATTATTATACATGGTTAGAAAAATGGTGGAGAATGGAAGAATGTAGTGTTGAATGTGAGTAGTTAGGGTTACTTACTGTTGAAGTTGTAGAACGACAGATTCAGGGTAAGGATGTTGGTGGGGTAAGGTGAGATTGGAGAAAGTAGTTTTATGAGCATTGATTTGGGATGAGAAAGAAATGAAGAGACACATTAAAAGAATGCAGCTCATAGGAAGAAGCATTCTTTCTTTTGTTTCTTCAATAATGACTTTGTGTGAAGGGTGTTGTTGTTGTTGGTGGTGATGGGGTATTGAAAGTTAAGGAGGGAGAGAGGGAGGGATTTGGGGGTTTTTGTTTTGTTTGTTTTTTGTTACTAAAATTCTTTTTTTGCTTCAGATGTCTTCCTCTTCAATGCACAACAACTTAGGAAGATGAAATTTTTGGGAATTTGGGATGGGGTTTTATAATATAAAAATAAACCTAGGTTTTTTTTTATATAATAATGGTTGCGGTAATTACTCTTAAATTAAAAAAAAAAATTGAGTTGCTTTGTTGGTGGGGTTTTGAGGGTTTTTTAATTTATTTTGGGATGTCTAAAATGATAGAGGACAAAAATATAGGGGACAAGAGAAAAGAAAAGAAAATAATTTCGCTACCTTGGTTCTTGGTTTTTCTAATTCTTACCCTTGGCTGAGACTCTCAATTACTCACATTCTTTGCCTTACTTGTTAGTTAGTCCTTTCTAGGCATTGCGGCTAAAACATTAATCTAGTAGGAAAATTGAAGACAAAGAGAAACATAGAGGATTATTCAAATAGGTTAAATTAAGATTTTTCTAATTTCTTTCTTGAGTTAGAATTAGATCTTTTCTTTTTGGTAATTGTATCTTTGTGTAGATAATAAGATTCTTTTATTCCAAAGAATCCCTCACCTTCACTTTTTGAAAAGGCTTTTATCTGTTTATTACTTTATGAATAGGTGGGAAAAAGATTTGGGGTTAGATACTAATGAACAAAAGAATGCATCTTGGAGTCAATTTATTGCTCCAGGAGTGGAAATTGGTATTGTAGTTCATCACCAAAGATTTCCTTTTCATTGCTCACGAAGAAAGGTAGCAAAGATACAAAGGGGTGAGAGGAAAAAAACAATTATCTTTGAGGCTCGACGTGTAATTTACCGCAAAGTTTTCTTTCCGTAAACATAGACTTAAAATAGACATAATGGTTCACCCTATATTATACGAATTTTATTTAGATTTGATTCATCATAATGGTTCCCCAAATTTTTATAAATATTTTTAATAATAGTATGTTATTATAATTTTATGTTTCTATATTTTTTTTGGGAATCTTATATAATATTTTATAATGGATTTTTTTTACTCGATATATTGGATAATAAATATCTTTTAAAAAGTAAAATATAAAATAAACTTTTATTAGAATTTGAGATTGCGGAAAAGTTTGCCTTAAATATGATAATTGAGGATTTTAGTTATATAAAACAACCGACAAACAAAATTTTAGAAGTAAATATTAATTATTTTTATATTGTTTGATAATATTAATTTTGAATATATCTTATAATTTCTTTATTTCTTGAGTATATTGTACATTTGAAAAAAAAAAATCTTTATTAAATTATATTTTTAATTTTGGTCTCCTACGCTTAATTTATGACTATGTCTTTCACTAATAACATATGTAGAACCCAAATTTCACATTTAAAAAATATGAATCAACCAATAATTATGTTATTTTGTAACAATGTTTTTCAGCTCAAACAAGAAGCAATATTTCTTAGAATTTGATTTTCAAGTTTTTCTATTAAAAAAAATTAAATGTTATTTAAGCATGTATCAACATGAAAAAGTTAAGCAATTAAATTTATTTGTTAAATAAAAACTGTAAGAGAATTTTCTGTCACATGAGAAAAGTTATTCACTTTAATTGAAAACACATAAAATCATGTTAGGAAGAATGAAATTCAAAGAAAATAAAACATTTAAAATCCTGAAGAAATTCCAAACTTGGAGAAAGTAATAGTATGCATGTGTTATGTATTTAAGATCTGGATTCGATTCATATGTTTTACTTTTTTAGGAGGAGCCATGAGCTTTAGGAAACTTAAAATAGACATTTTATGTTATACTAGACTTTAGCACTACAACATTTTTTTTCTTTTCAACGACGGTTAAAAAATATAGCAATAACTGTAAAAAATGTTAGTCTAAAATTTAGATAATATTTTCCATGTGTCTTCAATTTGAGCGTTGTTTATTGAGTAAAACAACATTCTTCCCATTTTTTGGACACATTATTCATCAATATTGTTCAAACTATGAGAATAAAATATACTATTTGTATATTTTAGAAAACCTTTAAGGAGTTTTGCAAAAATGGTGTTGATTATAGACATAAAATGTTGTCCGCTCCAATTTTTAACCAAAATTTATTACATATTGCTTAAATATTGTAGTAGTGTAACTACGATCCACTAAATTTCCGTTCGTGTTTGTCAAATGTTGTTTTATATAATACAATACAGTGTCTGTTATTGGGTTGCAATTAAGCAGCCTAATATCACATGCATGCTTTGCTTTGAAGGTCTTATGATTTTTTATAATATAATAAAATTTGGGTAAATCTTTTGTTTAATATATTTTTAATTTTTATAAAATTATGATTTTTTAAGTTTAGTATATAATTTTTTTTTATTCTGTTCAAGTCTTTATTTTAATTTTAAAGAGATTAAAAGTATATTTTTTATTATAAAAAAAATCAAAATAGACACTAAATTAGAATAAAAAAAATTTAAAATTACAACGTTAACAAAATTATAGAGACTAAAATTTATTTTATTATTTTTTTAACTATTAAAATTATATCTTTTAATTAAAATTCAATTGTTAAAATTAAAACATAACCTTCAAAATAATTATAACGACTATAATAAAATATGATAAGGGACAGAGTTGCTTCAAATAATCAAGACCCAAAATAAAGATTTGTTTCAAATAATATGTAAGGACAGCATGTAACAACCATTCAAGTGCTAAGGAGTCTTTTAGTCCATATTGCTAATGCCGATAATGTTTTGTCCCGAATTCAAACTCCATATCTCACAGTTGTGTGAGTTAATTATGATAATTTCTTTTAAAATAAAAAAATTAAATGTAAAAATACTGTGTTGGAAGTTGAAATTTAACTTTTAGAAGGTTGGGAAAAAATTAATACAAATTTTAATTTTGACTTCTTTAACAAATATATTAAAGTCCGAGTCAATCCAATGTCAAATCTAATAAAGTTACGGTTCTAGGATTTTAAAAATAATTAATTTTTTACATATATTTAAGTCTCAAAAAATAAAAATCTCTAATATAACAAATAAAAGGTCTCACAAATATAAAAGGATCCAACTATTTATATATTTCATTAAAATATTTTGTATCTCATAAAATATGAAACATATAACTTAAATAAAATTATAGTAAAGTGTGACTATTAATATTAAAAGGAACTCTACTTTTTAAGAGTTTGATTTAAGTCTTAATAAGTGTTGGATTTGTCATACTTATAGTCGCATGTTAACAATAGTTTAAAAGAAATAAAAAAAAACTAATTAAACTTTTACAACAATTTGAATGACTCAATTCAAAACATACTACAAATGACGAGTTAGGTCGGGTTTGGTTTTTCCCTTATCTAGTCTCAACATTTGATCGGTCCGATTTTTTAACTTTAACCCGTCTTTTAACTCGACTAAATTCGATAACTTGCGGGTTTAATAAAGACAAGACGAAATAAATACGAGACCGGGTTGGTCCCAAGACAAATCGTCAAATAGTAACTCTTAAATATTTTTTTAGGAGAAAAAAGATAAGCATAAAGTAACTCATGACAAGTCACATACAGTTACCACTTGTCAATCAATTAAAGAGTTGTAACTTATAATATTGTTTTACAAACCCTAAGTTACTATGTTATTGGTAATTTATTTTAGAGATAGTGAATCAATAATAATATAAAATAATTATTTGTAACTAGTTTAGGATGGAGCAAGACGGGTAATATAAGAGGTAACCCAAATTCGATAATTTTTTATTTTGTCTATGTCTTATCCTTGTTTTTTTTTTCTTCTGGTCGAATTAGAGTCAACTCATTACTTTCGGGTTAAGATGTAATTTTAATTTATTGGTGTCCTTGAACCAAATCAGGATGGCTAGTCTTCCGATTGTTTTTCTTCATGTTTCTCTAATGGAAAAATTATCACCCTTAAATCTTTTTTTTTCATTTGTTTTTAATATATCTCTCTTTCCTTTTAAATCCAGTGGTGAAAATGCAATGCTCCCTCATGCCACCGAAGGGAGGGGTGATCATGGGTACGGATCCCGCGAACTCGGTCACCTAAATCAATTCATTTGTGTTTTGACTCGTCTCATTTAAGTTTGAGATTAGCCTGAACCAACCTATTTAAATTTAATAATGTTCGGTTTGAGTAGTAGATTTGACATTTTAGACTCGTGAACCCAATCTATTTACACGACATATACATTTTTATTTTTTTATTTTTATTGTTGATATATAGTTATAATTTAGTTATTGAATTTTATTTGATGATTTGTTGTTAATTTAATTAACTCAGGTATTTTGTTGGTGTATTTTAAATATTGAATGATATGTTGTAATAAAATTTTATAATTGTTGTAATTAAATTTAATTACATTTAAAAAAAAAAATTTATGACATCCGAGCCCAATTCACTCTTACAAGAAAAAAAACTCAACTCAACTCAAATCAAATTGATCGTTTCGAATATCATATTTAATTAAAATGGACTGAACCTAATCCGTAAACACTACTAGTTAGAGGAAATCCTCTTGAGTGGTGGCATATTTAGGGTTAGTGAATATAATTTATTATGACATTTTCAAAAAATATTAAGATAATAAAATTTTAATACATAATAAATAGAGAAAAACAAAATCCTCAATATATTAAAACGTTAACAGTGACATCTAATAAAAAATTATACTACCCAACTTTTTATGATTTGAAATTAATTATGTGAGTATATGACATATAAATATAGTAGTCTTTTATTAGATGCTCAATAAAACAAGGGACAAAACACAAAACATTATACGGGAAAAATTAAAAATAAAAATTGTACACATGCTGGCAACAGGCATTATAATAAAAGAGTTAGTTTATTCCATGCACTTGAAAACGACATAGTATTTTTTACATTTTAAAATTCTAATAAGAGGGAACAACTTGCTAATTTAAAATTGTAAACACCTAACGAAATATTAATTTATATTTACACACTACAAATGCATCTATAATTGGTTTTACCTGCCATAATAATATTATTAATTAAAGTGTAGTTTTCTTTTTTATAAAAAAGTGTCATTTTCATTCAAGTAATCTTTGACGGTGTGAATTTATAATCAGAGTGCTTTCGTAGGTAGGTCTTGTAAATTTGTAAGATGTAAGGAGAGGAAGGCTTATTCTCTGTTCTGGTTCTTTTATTAAGCGGTGTTCATAAAGATTCATAGTTAAAATAAAATAAAAATGTTTTTTTTTTTTGTCAAATTATAAAATGGTGCCATTATTAATTTTTTGGGCCAATATTTTGCTAATAGTTTTGAGAAGGCCCAATGGCATCACATCCTTGAGGAATGTACCGTGCACTCCCCCTCCTATACTTCCCACCCCCCACTTTAAAGGAAAAGTCAATAATGCTCTTGGATAAACCTATAAAACCTGCTAAAAAATTTAAGTTACCTTTTTTTACCCATTTCCTTCGAACGTTTCATTTTTTCGAACTGGTTTTAGCAAAGTTTCGAAAATTTCACAAGAAGTTCAAAGTTTCGAAATACAAAAGTAAGGTCAAATAAAAAAACCTTCGAAAGTTTCATTGAAGCACAAACTTTCGAAGCAATATTCTCGAACTTTTCCAAAGTTTCGAAATGGAACTTTCGAAACTTTCATTTAATATGAAAGTTTCGAAATACGAAAATCTATGAATCCCAAAAAATAAAGTTTCGAAAGTTTCACATCGATGGAAAGTTTCGAGACTATTGCTTCGAAAGTTTAATATAGATGAAAAGTTTCGAGAATATTGCTTCGAAAGTTTCATTTGCATGCATAGTTTCGAGAATATTGCTTTGAAATTTTTGAAATTTTTCGAAATTCAACGAAACTTCCGAAATGCAGCCTCGAAAATTTGTTATTACTATGAAATTTTCGAAATAATGTTAGTTTTTTAAGTGTTTTTTTTCCATTTTTTTTAATATTTATATATTAATATATTGCAGTGCCTAGAATGAGAGGTAGACTTGGCCAGATTGTTCGTAACATTGGCCGAAGCGTGGTAGGTGATAGTGGTGATGGCGCAGACAGAATTCCACCAACAGCTTCAAACAGACGACGAAATGAAGCAAACCGTCCAATTAGGCAACGTCGTCGTAGACAGGATGATGTGGTTGAAGTTGTTGAGCCTACGCATATGGAGGAGGATGTACCTGAGCCTGCACAGATGGAGCAGATTGAGGACCAGTATACTGAGCGTGATGATGTTGATGATGCTATTGATGTTGCTGATGATGTTGATGCTGATGCTAATGATGATGATGAGCCTGAGGAGGATCAGCAGGTCGGATTCCCTGGTGGACCGGTGGTGACATATGTGTTGACACAGTATGAACACCACGTGGCTCGAAGGATATGAGAAGGATAGGTATTTATTTAATTAATTATATTCTTTATTTTTAATTAATTATTTATTTAAATAAAAACATATATTTATTGTTATGTTCTTTAATTACTCGCAGGATCGTGGGTCGTTAAAGATTATTACTCATGGATTGAAGCTGAAGAAGTTTTCTGAAGTTCTTGTGCCAGATACCGTATTGCATCGGATTCGGGAATCTAGACTGCTACACCTCTCTTCAGCTTATCTCACTATGGCTGATGCTGGTCTCATATCTGCCTTTGTTGAAAGGTGGCATAGAGAGACCAACTCATTTCACATGCCATTTGGAGAGATGACAATCACACTGGACGACGTGGCGACTCTTCTTCATATTTCACCTCGGGGTAAAATTTTTGATGCACCTATAAATATGACTACTAATAATGTTGTCAGAGCTGCCTATGAGTATTTAGGTGCATCATGGGAGGAAGCATCAACAGATATTAATTACAATAAATGTGCCCAATATAGATTGTAATGGTTGGTGATTTATATAGTCGTCTCATTCAGACTAACCAATTTGAGTGTGCGGCTAGAACCTACCTATTGCATCTAGTTGACTGCACTATTTTCGCTGATAAAACACATACACGTGTGGAGGCGAAATATGTTAGTTTATTTATTGACTTAGATAGTTGTCGGGACTATTCGTGGGGTACTGCGGCATTAGTTTTCTTGTATGACAATCTCAGAGATAGAGCTGTCCACGACACTCGACAGTTGGGTGGTTATATGACCTTACTACAGGTATATATATATTTATTTATTTATTTATGGTGTAGTGCTGGATTTACGAGCATTTCCCTAGCACCTGTAAGCGGGGAGATAGAGGAAAGGTTCCTGCAAATCTTCCTCGAGCATGTAGGTGGACTACGAAACATGCTGTTGAAGGTGGACTGATGACATATCGTCGGAGACTTGATGCTTTGACACTCGATGATGTACTGTTTACACCATATGATGATGATCGAGTTAATCATCTGTTTGCCAAGCTTTCGATGTTCTCCGGATACCTTCGATATGGTGGAGTCTCAGTCCCGTATCTGCCAGAGCGATGTCTTCGACAATTTGGTCATATTCAGTGCATACCGCGTGACGTTCCTCGGGTGTCGGACAGTATAGATTGGAAGTGGCAGTCTACTATGAGATCATATGTATCTGCCTTTCGAAGACTATATTCTATTGCGACTTTTCCTGCAGAGGTCACTGTAGACTACTATGCATGGTACACATCTGTATCACATCCTCTGATCCTCCCTCCACCTACAGCTGCGCCTTCGAGTCCACCTACTACTGCTGCACATGCTGGTCCATCATCTGCTGCTGCACATGCTGGTCCATCATCTTCTATAGATGGTGGTAGAGACCGTAGACATCGTAGAACACTTGAGATTGCACGTAGGGCCTTAAATTTGGTAGAGCCATTTAGTGAGGTTCGTGAACTATTAACTGAATTATACCGCTTATACGACGATTAGTTATTATGTTATGTAAGATTGTGTTATTGTGTTATGTAAGATTGTCGTGTCACTGTTATTTATGAATTTTTATTTTGAGTTAAAACGTAAATGATAAATCATAAAACGTTAAATGATGGATAAATGATAAAACAAAATGAATAAAACGTAAATGGACAATCAAACATAATTTCTAATCTTCAGTTAATGAAATACAAGATGATTTGGTAAATGATAAATCAATGTGTGCTGATTGATTTGCAGAACGTTGAGATGCATCAACATACTCCCAATATGAAGGATCACGAGGAATATCAAAATCTTTTTTCCTTTTACTAGCTCCCTTGGTTCTCACCTTCTCAAGTGGTACAAGTATTGATGTTGTATGTGAAAATACAATTTCACGCACCTTTGCCCTGAATATCCTTTGACCAACAATATCTTGTTTCTTCATATACGCTTTCATTGCTTCCAACTCTTTTGAAAAGTCATAATCTGATAAAGATTCTTCATCCTTCAATTCATGCTCAATGCTTAAACTTCTCCAAAATACATGAATGCTATCTATCGGGATAACATTACCAGATATATGCAACTTTGCCAACTCACAAGCACATGGTAATCCATGAGTTGTTCTGATTGAGCAACCACACTTTGTTTTGTCAATACCTACAATATTCACTCTCTGTAACTGTTTGTCAATTTCTTTCATGACTTTCCTTGATACACAGTGATGTAGACTTTGAAAAAATTCTGAATTATACTCGTGCTCAACATCTGTGATGGTTATGTGAAATGACGATTTAATGATACATATTTGGTTCTTCAACATCACATTCACAGCCTCCCAACTTTTACACAAATCACCAAAACTAGTTTGCAACATGTTTTTCAATCTCCAATGAGCAGACTCAACTCTACAAAAAAATTAAATAACACAAATTAAAACAAATCACATAAATTAGTTAATCATATTTTCTAAAACAATACAAATCATAGTTTAAAAATACCTGTTAGATGTTGTGTTCCCCAAATGCATCACTCTATTAGTCCAAGTCGTGACAAATCTTTCTTTGTAAGGTGTCAACCAAGAATCTTTCACATAATCAACAAAAAGGATAATGTCGGCACACACTAGCTCAAAGTGTTGCAAGTGATGATCATACTCCTCCACACTAGTCGAATATACAATTTTGTTCCATAAATCCATTACTTCGTCTTGTCTATCTTTTTTCACATATTGTTTGCATCTTGCCGCAACATTTTTATCAATATGAAAACGACATAGCAAATGAATTGAAGTAGGAAACACAACTCTAATAGCATTCATCATGACAATATCTCTATCAGTCACAATAACTTTAGAAATTAAAGTCTCAGATACGAACAACTGTCTTACCTTTTCAAATGCCCAGATAAAGTTATCTTGTCGCTCTTGTTCCAAGTATGCAAACCCAACAGAAAATGACAAACTAGTAGATGCGACACCAACAATTTCAAGTAATGGTAACCGATATCTATTTGTTTTGTATGTGTTATCACATATCAAAACAAAATGAAACGTGTTTAACAACTTTATGCAATCAGGATGCGTCCAAAATATATCTCTCAAAACATCTGAATTCTCCCGTCTTCTTGTCCAATGCACATAATTTTCTTGTTGTATTAACTTCAACAGATGCTGCATTTCTGTGTACGAACCTCTCAACGAAGCTCGATAACTACTCATTGCTTTATATATTTGACTAAGAATTGAGAGATTAGCTTTATTTCTCTCTTTCAAAGCATTCAAAATGAATCTTGGTGCAAGCTTATACTTGGTCATGTCATTGACAAATTTTCTCTCTTCTTCATTTAAACGCCCCGAATACGAATGACCGGTTAAAGCATCCGCTAAATCATGATTATGCGTTCCACAACGAACACTAATTTTCCATCCTTCACCGATACTCAACGGTATACATCTGAGCTTAGACGGACAGTTTTCCTTGTGAGAACAAGTTACTGTTGATTTTGATTTAGATTTATATCTTCCGCCTCTTTCGCATCCCAAAATTAATTTGTCTTTTCTTCCCCTCTTTCCGGTTGCTTTGTCTGATCGAATGATAACAATTAAAATTCCATTTTGCCTTCCAACGTTTTTTGCCCATTCAAATACAGCTTCTCGAGAGGGAAATACCTACAACATGTGTTTTAAATATAACATCAAATATATATATCTATAATCAAAATTTGATCGGTGGTGGATTATCAGTAATAATACCTGATCAGTGGTGAATTTTGCTGTAGAATCAATAATTGTTGTTGAAGCTGGAACCTTAACTCTACTCATACCTAATTTCAAAAAGATTAAAAAATTTAATTAATAATAATATTAATAATGTTAAAAAAATTAAACCCTAAAAAATAAATAATGGTAAAAAAAAACAAAATACATTTCGAAACTTTTCCTAGAAATGAAAGTTTTGAAACATTCAGCTTCGAATTAATGAAACTTTCGAAATTTTACATTTCGAACATTTGAAAGGTTCGAATAAATGCATTTCAAATATTTCAGTTTTAACAAAAGTTTCGAAGATCTTGAAAAACTATGGATATATACATTTCGAACAATTGAAAGTTTCGAATAATTCATTTCGAATATTTCAAGTTCAACAAAAGTTTCGAATATCTTGAAAAAATCTGAATATATACATTTCGAAGGTTTAGAATTTATCTAAACTTTCGAGTAGTTGTATGATTTCTGGAATACGTGTTTCGAATGTTTCAAATTTATCCAAATGTTCAAAATACAAAAGGATTTCTGGAAATGTTTCATTTAGAAGATTTCATGTTTAACCAAAGTTTCGAAAATAACTGGAAAATACAATTTCGAAACTTTCATTTTGACCAAAATTTCGAAAAATTCAATAAATCTTACTTTTTTTTTATTTCGAATCTATCAAATATTCGAAAATTTTAAAATTTTTGATAATTTTCGATTGCGGGGTGTGAAGTGGTAAATTTTTTTATTATTTTATAGTTGGTAAAAAATAACAATTTAAACTTTTCCTTTCAAATAGGGGTAGAAGGTATAGAAGGGGGGTGCACGGTACATTCCTCCACATCCTTCCGAGGCTAAATCAACCAAGCCCATACATGTTTTACAAATTCCATTCGGTGGTTTAAATTTTTTTTCCTTTTGTATTTGAAATTTTGTTATTGACAAAGTATAGTTAATGGTAATAGTTTAGTGAACTAATCGATCTCCAATCTATTTGATTTTTCTATTTCTTGGAGTTCCTAGAAGATTGAATATTAAGTCCGTCTCTGTATGTGAAACTATTTTAGTATTTTTCACCGATGCAAAAATTAAGAAAAATATCTTTTACGTTAAATTTGTTAGATTTTTTTTTTTCTTCTCAAAATTATCTTTCAATCGTTAAGAGATAGAATTGTTTGGTCATTTAATTCTTTCTATTAAATTAGAGGTATTTTTGTGAAACATAATTCATGCATCTCATTATTTGAAAAGAAATAATATTTAATCAAAATGTGAAATTAAATATCGTTTTTATTTTATCTATAGAAAAGATAGTAAATATCACTGTAAACTTACATACAACTATGAGATTGTGATTTTGAATTCAGGATATGACGTTCAACCTAATAATACCGTCATTTATCAATTCAACTAAAACTTCAAAACAAATATCATTTTATTTAATATGATATTCATTAATTACTTTTTTGAGGAAATATGATATTAAATTTTACAAAGATATTTTGTTTTTATAAATTCCCGTTATTAAAATGTATCTCATCCCTTATTGAGCAAAATACTATAAATATAAAATAACTTCATTCTCCTTTCTTCTTCTCTAATAAAATTATCCTTCTTTTTTTTTTTTTGTTTTACCGTTTGAATGTCATTCTTTGGTGATTATTTTTCTCTTATATATCTTCAATTGTGCTTGTATATTGTTGCTGAAATTAGAGTTTTGATTGATTTACTCTCACACCTAACAAATAAACCCTACCTTTAAAAAAATCTCAAACTATCCTTCCATATGATAAATAATTATTATTTTTGTTAAATTATGCAATGTAAATGACTATTAGCAATGCACACTATTTAGTATATATAATGTTAATAGCCATTTATATATGGTGTATAAAATTTTCATTGTTCACAATGTTTAAAACATGCATTGTGATAAATAATTTTTAGGTGAACTATTATTGTTTTAAACACTCTGAACATTGAAAATTTTATACCAACTATTAACATTATATATTTTAAATATTATGCACTGTTAATAATCATTTACATTTCATGATTTAACATTTTTGTTAAGAATGGTAAAATCAATATTAATTATAATGAGGGGAAGAAGGAATTTCATAAATAAAGAGGGGAAGAAGGAAGTGGAGAAAAGGGAAATAGTGAAAAGAGTGCAAGACAAATATATAAAACTGTGACAGTATATTTGTTAGGTGTGGGAAGTATACTAACCAAAATCCTGAAATTATTGCAAAATGTCCTAAAAAATCAACATCAACAAATACCCAAGTTTCTAATGGTCTGGTCCATCTTATGAAAATGGGCTTCTCTATTTAATGTCCCCTCCTTCACTACTCAGACAAACAACAAGCAACCCATACCTCTTTGGGCGGTGGACCTACTTTCCTATTTAATATGATGATCATTATTTAAAATAAATAATACTAAAAAATTGAAAATCCAAGTCTCCTATTATGTTACTCATATTCAATTTGTAACAAAATATATACCAATTAATTAATATTTGAGTATTGATCTGGTGAAGTGAAAATTACAAGAATTATATAATGAAACATTTTTTATTTGTTTATTTTGTGAAAATATTTTGAATTTTTTGTGTTAATTTTGTAACAAAAGTAAGATATTTTTAAAATAAATAATTGTGTGCGTTTTCTAAAAATTTATTTTCAAAAATACATCATCTTCAATTAGCATTTCATATTCTCTACATTAACAAGTTACAATATACACATATTTTAAAAAATAAAAAAGATTTCACAAAAACGAACGAACCCTTAATTTCTTATATATTGAACACATTTTCGGTTTAATAGCAAACTTTATAAAATAATATATTCAACCTGTTCTCCACTGGTTACAATTACGATTTTTCGACATCATCCATTTTATTAATTGTCCAAAATACTTTGGTTGATATCTAGATAGATAACTTATGTTGTTTTTTTCTCAACGCCTTTTTATCGAATCTATTGCTTATTTATATGTGGATATCATTTATGGCTTGTATTCCAACCTAAGCTTTATATTTTGACCCTTCTCACTTTGTCACGTGGACTTAGGTGGGAACATGTTAGACTTTGCAAATTTTGAACATGATTTTACTTGAACATGTTAGACAGAAGATAGTAAATAAACTCATTTTTAATATTTGACTTGACCTTTTTAATTTTTTTTAACAATATATAATTTTTTTTTAAATGTCTACTTCACATTCTTTTTTACCAAAGTTTATATCACTCAAATGATGAGTGATGTATCC
>JBBPBP010000001.1:16054250-16071711 GCA_037974735.1 Cicer chorassanicum
ATATAATAATTTTTAGTATTTTATGATGTCGTTGACCGTGAATTATTAAATCTCAACAAATGAATTTGAATATCAATTTAGAATTCAAATTAGATTCTTATAGGTTATAAATTAATAGATTTATGAAATCAATTCATTAGTTGTAAAAGTCAAAGCAAGAATTGCAAATATAATGAACAAGAAAAGTAAAGTGGTAAAAAAGATATAATTGAATTAAATAACAATATGAACATATATTAAGATTCGAATAGTTAAATAGATTGATAATCCAAATACGGTGAAAATGTATATCTTTTAAGCAAATTTTCTGAATGATTTGTCTAGTCTCTAAAATTCCTTTCAATTTTCTTAATTGCTCTATGACTTTTTTATCAAATTTCTAATTAAAAAAAAACTTTTAAGTGTCAGCCTTCGAAAACTCATATTTTCATTTGCTCCTGAAATGTAGGTCTCATATTTCACTTAAAACTCTAGTATTTTGATATTCAAGTAGCTTGTTTGAAATTTAATCCTTTACACCTTCATATAATTTTTTTCATGCTAACTTTTCATTCGAATCGTTGAATTTTATATATATATATATATATATATATATATGATATATTTAAGGTATGTTTAATTAATTATTAAATTAAGGCAATCGATAATATAAATACAAAATGTGTCTCTTTTGTGACATATTGGTCACTAAAGAAACCAACATCAACGTTAAATTAAACAAAGCGTCGAATTTGAGGGCATTACCGATGTGGCCTAGAGACATTAGAAGAAGGAGGAATTGATGCAGACTCATGTTTAGCTAATTTCCAATTGCATAACATCATTTTGGCCCAAGCAATAACTGCCGCATATATCTTATATTTTCTTTGTCAGATTATCTCATTTCTTTTGCCCCACATACTCCATGTATGACCATAGAAAACACAATTTGTGTGGCCTTGTCCGATTATTCCACCACCTTAAAAACCAATTATAAGAAACTGTGAGCAACAAGAAACTAAGGAGAAATATGTATACCAATCATTCTCATAATTAATTTTCAACTAACAACCAATCATTCTTTTATATACCTTCTATTCACGAGACAATCACAATAGATACCTTCAACAATAATATAATTGTATTACAAAAAAAAAATCATACAAAAACTATACACATATCAGACTATGTATATACCTTAGGGCATTTCCCATAGTAGCTTTTCATTCACCAAAGTATCAAACAAATGGACATTTAAAATCTAGTCGCATAAGCAGCATTTGAATAAGGCTTGAACAATTCCAACATTCTAAGCTTTTATTCCCGGAATCAATATGGATTGTACCATTTACTCATCAACTAAAGAATCATCAATAATTGGAGCACCTCAAATCTAACGACAGTTCCATATGAGAATACCCTATAGAACATATGCTTCTCCACATGAGTTCCTTTGTCTATTCTTCTTTTTTAAAGGAAGACATGAATTCCTTTATCTTGACCTCTCAAAGGATCAAGTTATAAGAAGACATGATTATAACATATTTGAATTTAAAGTCATTAGATAAGTTGATCTACTTTCCAAAACACATTACAATAACACTTGTGCCACAAGAGTCAGTTTTACTGGGCCCCATGGTGGGGGCTAATATTCCTACATGAGAACACAAAATTGATCACCTCATGATGGTGATCAATTGATACTTTGAATTCAGTTATCAACCGATTTTTTTCTTTCATTGGTTCATTGATTTCTTGTAAGCTATTGCTCCAATTCGAATGAAGTGTATTTGTAAAGACACTATGTTGTCAAAGTAAGATAAAGTGACAACATGATTTAGTGTTTTAGAGGTATGAAGTTGCATGTTACCTTGGGGGCAAAGCCCTTATTTATAGTATTTTTGAATCCTAAATTCAATGTGATTTTAGCATGTTGATTAGTTTGTTCCTTGAAATCTTAATCTGATGTAGGAGAAGTTGTAGCTCAATCGTGATAAAAATTGATGATAGTTTTCTTTGTTCTAAGTATAAGTTATTAATAATAGAGTCGTTGTTGTTAAATTAGGCTGAGGAATGATGTGTGTTCCCGATGTTCGAATAGTTTGTTATCTTTAAAGCTCGAAGTTTGGTAACTAATGCATATTCAATGCTTCCCACTACCTTGGTCTTCAATTGGTCCATCAAATCAAGCCCATTAAGTTTTAAGTGATTTGAGTTATATCAATGAAACTCAATTTGAACTTATTTGTCCCATACTTGTACAATAGTGTAAGATAATCAATTAGATGGTTAATCATTGATTAGGTGACTTTGTCCATCGATTAGGTGAATTGGTTAATTGATTAGGTGAATTTGTTAATTGATTAGGTGATTAAAATAATTAATTAAGTGAATGAGATAATTGATTAGACGATTAAAATAATCAATTAAACTTAGGCAATAATCGATTAACTATAGTAAGTAATTTATTATGTGATGACCATGACCCAAAAAATAGTACAAGTTATAACTCTTATGAATTTTGAGGTGTTTAACCGATTATGACGTTAATTTGATCGATTAAGATAGTATAAAAAGTGAATTTTGTTATAAGTTAAAGTTTAGTACTTGAGATTTTAGTTAATGGAGTCTTAAAGGTGATTTGAGAAAGTTGAAGTGACAAATATATCATAAGTTCAACTCTCTTTATAACAAAATTAACATTTAATTATTAACATTGAGTATTTAAAAAAATAGTTAATCGAATATGTATTGAATTCATTAATTAGTTGTTTAGTAGTTAATCAATCAAAATGATGCCAATCAATTAAAATTGAGTCAAAATGTTAATAATATTTAAGTATTGATTTGAAATATTACGACATGATTAATATCACGATGATAAATGTTAGTATGTTTTCTCAAAGGTTAATAATTTGAGCCTATGTTTAAGTTATGATTATGCTGGTTTTTATTTAATTTTTTTTATGAGATTTTGCTTTATGAGAACGGTAACTGAATATTATTTCTGGAATGATAATGTTAAATACGACAAAGTTTATTATGATTTATTTAGATTTTTTGTCAAATAATTTAATAGTTAAATTCACATATATTAAATATAGAAATTTTCAAAGGTTAAATTCCTAATATTAATGTTATTACAGCAGGAGTAGGAATTACTATTATTATAAGATTTTATTTAATATTAAAATCAAGAAATTTAAAATAAATTTATAAATATCCATGAAATTTCATGTAAACTTGTAAAAAATAAATAAAAGAGGATTACTAAAAACATTCTCTATTGAACCTTCACTTTAATATTTACAATTTTATTAGATAAAATTAATAAAAATCCCACAATTTGAAATGGGTCTTCCTACAAAATGATGAGATCCAAGTTGATTTCGTTAGAATTAGTTTTGGGAAGAGAATGTTTAATAAAAAGAAAAGCATGAAATATAAATTTTTATCACGAGTCAGGACGAACGACTATTTTTTTTGTGAAAAATCAAGTATGTACCACCGCGTTTCACAAAATTCCCCAAAATTTGAATTCGAAATGCGCCAAACACTTACCTCCTTCTCTTCTCCCTTTACCGTCCGGTGCTGACATCAACGCGAACAATGTCGGCGATGGAGAAGCACGTCGTGCAGATCTTCGATAGGACGAAGCGGATCATCGACCAGGCTCGCCATGAGTGCTATCTCTGGGAGCATCACCTTCTCCCCAAACTCATTCTCAACGGAATTCCTCCTCCTCCATGGCTATGTAACTCTTCTCTTCACTCCTTCCCCTCAGATCCCAAAGGTTCTCTCTCTCTCTCTCTCTCTCTCTCTCTCTCTCTCCCACTCTCTATATGCACTCGTTCGCCGGAATTAGGGTTTACAGTGACGTTGTGAGTGATAGAAATCGTGTCTTTCTTTTCACGTTAGTTTGGAAGCATTTACCTGTATTATAATGAATACAGATAGCAACTAACTCTGTTATTATTTTCTGCTAGATCATTGATTTTGTTAAGGGGAGCATTTTAGATTTTGCTTAATTAGAAATTTTGAAATCCATTAGGTTTAATCGATGCAGTTAAATACGAATGATACTTTAATTTTCAGTTACAAAATGGAATCTCCTGTTTTATCTTATGTTCTTTTAAATTTTAGAAGAATCTGTGAAATATGACAGTGGTCAATTACTTCTCTCTGGTTTAGTTAGGTTACCTATTTTTCAGTAATAACATCTCAGCCAATTTTGCTTAGGGAATATTTTGATCCTGATTTTTTAGAAATATATTTCATGTTTGCAGATTCAAATAAAGACGATATTGTTTCTGGAATTCTATCGCAAACACAGTTTGGAATTCCTTTCCCAGTTCATCATTGCAGTCTTTACAACAATCTGGATGTTGTAACTGATGATGTTCAGTATCCTATTGGTTTGTGTAATGACGTCCATGCTTATAAAAAAGACCATGATGTGGGGGATAGGCTTTCAAATTTGCCTGATTGTTCGGTTAACAATGCTGGATGTGCTTCAAGTGGTCCTCCAGAATTTGATTCAGGTGCTATTTCACCTCAGAATCAGATAGAACCAAGAGTTTCAGAGATTTTCCATGACCCAGCAGTCTCACTGGCAAAGATGCAAAGATCAAGGTCAAGGCAGAAAGCTATGGAGCTACGTAACAGTGCAAAAGCAGCCAAACGTTTGTCAGGAGATGGTAATAATGCTGGTAGTTGTGCTGCCGCAGCTACAGGTTCTGCATCGTCATCTTTACAGGAAGACCATGCCAAGGAGTTAGGCTTGGTCAACGAGTTTCATCCCAACCTCCAAAGTTGTTTGATGGAAGAAATGGGAAGAGAGGGCTGTCAGAATCAAATAGATCACAGGTCTAATGACTCTGGTCGTATAACAAGATCTAAAAGTTCATCTCAGAAGTTAAACTCTTTGAGCGTTGGTAGTTCCTCCGTAGAGAAGGAAGATGGTCCACCACTTAATGATATGAATGAAGTAATGGAGCTAGTCAACCGACATTCTTTTATAAATGGAAGTTGTGGGGTTCATGAAGCAAATACACTTGAGTGTCCGACAAAAGAAGTTGGAAGCAGTGTCTATGATAAGAGATTAACAAAACCTAGAAGTTCTAGCCTGGCAGAACATAGTAGTGAATTATTGAACTTAAACAACACTTCGGATAGACACAAAGGGGTTGAGGTTTCTGATCTTAAGCAACCATGTTCTCATGTTGTGTTAACCGATATAAGCAAAACATCCAATTGTAACAATGGAAGTAGGAAGAGTACAATTAAAGATGGTGACTTTTGCCAAAATAAACAGGAAAGTAACATTCAAAGTAGGTTAAAACTACATGGAAATTCCTGTCCATCACCAGGGGATGATTTTTTTACAACTGATGGTTCTGTAAAGTCTATCGACCAATCATTGCAATCATCTCGTCCTTTAGTTTTAAAGAATTTGCAGGACCCCCCAGTGACCTTTGTTGGGTCTTTTGGCAGCCAAAAGGAACCTCACATTTGTGCGGCAAAAAAAAAAGAACATTTAAGTAGAAGTGGTTCTGGAAAGGCATACTTAACCAGAAATGCAAAGTTATCGAAGTCTCCAAACTCCAATTCACGTGAACAAAATGCAACTTGCTCTGAATCTGCAGGTAAGAAGTCTTTAAATGTACAGCCTACCGAACTGGATGCTAGAAGGTTATCTTCAAATCCAAAGCATTCCAAATTAGATAAAGAAATTTCAAAAAATTCTGCAGAGAAGGAGAACATTGCAGAAGTTGCTGCTTCTAGAAATACAAGGGCAGTGACTAGTTACGTAAAAGAAGGACCGTTAAGGCCAGTGATCTTTTCCAATTTAGACAGTGAGTCTTTACTTGCAGAATCGCTACACATTAAAACAGCTGTGGTTGAAAAGGACTTGAATGTCCAAGAAAATATAGCATCAGGAGCCAATCCTTCCGATAATGCTGAGCACAGATCTGCTGCAACTGTTGCCAAAGTTCTTGTTGATTTTGATGGATTAGTTGAAAAAGATCCTTCTTGTTTGGGGGGGTCAAGACTCACTGCTGTTAACCCAAAGGTTGGGGAGGATGTTTCAGTCTTAAGGCTTCCCTCTGATTTTGTTATGTCTGTGGTGCCTAAGAAACTTGTTTTTGATGAAGGTGAAGAGGCCAGTAGGGATGGAATATCTAGCCCTGATTTGAAAGTAGGGCGCCAGATAGTGTCATTAGAAAAAGAACCCGTGCCTTTGTCGGAACCATTGAAGTTACTTGATGATGAAACCCAGGAAGTTATGACAGATTCTTTTTCTGAAGCAGTTCCTGAAAATGGTATGCATAAACATACAGATGAGAGTGTTACAAATTTCACAGTTGAGTTCCCATCCGGTGCCCCTACTGATGAAGTGAATGTTGATTTGGCACAACAGGCTCCAAATACCATTTCCAGTGGTCAAAATGGGGAGTTATTGAGGCAGACACTGCTCAGTAATGGAAAAGTTACCAGTTTTTCAGCCGACATCCATAATTTCACAAGTTCCACAGAGCGTTTCATTAATGATGTGGAATATTCATGCTCTCCGCCCAAGAAAAGGAAAATTGAATTTGAAACAAAGATTTTTCTTCCTGACTCTACTCATGTATTGGAAAAGCTAGTTGGTTTGATCGACCAAAAGCCTGCAAGTGGAACCTTGAGTAATGAAGAAGACAATCCTGAGATTGTCACTGAAGTTCAACATTTGGCATCTGATCATGAGGATGGTATAGGACATGAACATGCTAGTAATAGCCCAACAGATGCGATGGAAGACACCGTGGAAAGCCAAATATTAGAAGGGTCTTCATGTGAAATGAGAAAAGAAGAGGTAAACCTTTTCTGTTTTACATTCTAAAAATATTTTACATTCTGTGTATCTTGCACTAACGGAGTTGATGTCATTCAATATTAAATATCAAGTTGTATGTGCATGATCTGTTTAGGACTAGAGCTAGGATAGAGAGTAAAGAAACAGCAGACAGAGGTGGGAAGATAGTTCAGTTACTAGAGAATTTAAAAACCAAGTCTATAATCTATATCAAGGTAATTAAATCCAGACGGGACAGTGAACCGGTATAGGCACCAGTAAAGGTTCAGTGGTCTGACCGGTAGTAATCAAATATATATATTTTCATTTTTTAATATATAAACATATAAAGTAATAATAAACACAAAACATCTGTTTAGACTTAACAATATAATTTCACCATTGTTTAATTCATAAATTTCATCATATTTCTCAGAGTTGAATTTTCTTCCCGTCACAAGCAAATATAGACGATAATTAAGAGCTTTTGGAGCTTTTGTGAAATTTATTTCCTGGTCAACCGAAGCTACTGTGTGGCTTGAATGTATTAGAAGGATTTTGTGAGGAGTACAGGGGTTGAGCTGGTCATCACATCACATCACATCTACTTAGTGATGCACATGCCTATGTATTTGAGTCACCTAAGCACACCAAGTATGTTTATCAGTGAATAATATTCACATCTAGTGCGGGGGGGTTATTTATCATTCCCAGCCTGTGTCATGCTCTGTATAGAAATCATTCATAGATAACCATCAATTGTGACAGAACAAAAACAGACTTAATTAGTTATGGTAACAACTCAAACAAATATGGCTACAACATACAGATAGCAGCAATTAAATCATACGTTGTGGATGACCTGGCTGAGGTATATTGAAATGAGTTATGTCAAAGGTTGATCGATTTATTGAGAGAGAGCACGTATGGTAACTGGTAAAGCACTACTGAGTCCCACTACATTGTGTGCAACGTAACTTATAATAGTTTTACTATTTTTGATTTATAAATGTTAGACTTCAAGATCTGCCATTTTTTCTGGCTCTATCTATTTGTCTTTGGCTTGTTTTAAAATACATTTTATTTATTAGAACTGCACGGTAACTGAACCGTGATAGAATTTTGTTATCTCCTACTCTGTATGAAAGTGAATATATAAATGTATACATGCAGATATATAGTTATAAAAGTTGCTCTTCCGTTTTACTTGAATTTTCTGAGTAGACTGTGCTTCAATGATTTTCGTGTCAGCAGAAACTTATCTTGTATGGAAGAGGCAGAAGTTCAGAAACTCCTATGTTGGCAGAAGCAAATCCAATCCGTTTTAGTGTTGACTCAATGAGGTTCACCATGGACGAGAAGGCGGGGTCATTGCATCTTCGGGTTAATTCTGGACAAGGTAGTGCAGAGCTTGTGACTTGTGTTGAAAGAAGCACCTCAAGTCGAAGAATCTTTCGGGGGATTGATACTGAATTGTCAGATGATTTGTCCGTTTCTCCCGGAATCAGAGATTTGGATTTGATTGATACAGATGAAGCTTTACCAGAGTTTGAAGGGTTCATTATGCAAACAGATAATGGACAACCATGCACTGCTCAAGACAAAATGGAATTGGAAAATATGAATCTTTCTAGTAACTCAGTAGATTATTCATCACTTGGTAGATCTAGTTTCATGCGTTCTCCATACCTTTATGAGTCTGTACCTAATAGACTTCTGGAGGGCTATGGTCTAAGCACTTCCCTTCCTCTAAACGATGAAAGTCCAACGGCCCATTCGGATTCCCTACCAAATTGTAACAGTCAGTATACATCTTCAGTTCAATCTCTTTGGGATAAAATTAATTTGAACTTCAGCAGTTCAGGAAAGCGTAAAAGTTTGAAATCAGAGCTACCCTGCATTAGCGAAGAAAATGAAAATGTGGATGAAATTGGTGGTACATTCCGAGAAGGCAATGGTTCAGAAGGAATGATTGGGTCAATTACCAGAGGACCACTTGCTCAGACTGGAGATAATGCAAACCCTTCGAAATCAGTATTAGAAGATGCATTAACTAGTGGATGTGAGGATTTTGTTAGCACAGAGTTCAACTTGGGTTGGACTCACAGTAAAGTAAAAAAGAAACTTGACAAGCAGGATGGGAATAGAGCAAGATTTACAAGCAAGGGGAAGGAAAACCAGAGTTCTGTTGGAGCAAATGGTGCCAAAAGGAACTCCGAATCAGTCCGCAAAAGATCCAGTAGGCCAAAGTTATCTGGAAAAGATAGTAGTATGAAACAACGTCCCACTTATTCTGGAGGGAAGACGACATACATGAATATTGTATCTAATGTTACTTCCTTTATTCCATTAGTGCAGCAAAAACAAGCAGCAGCGGTTATTACAGGTAAATGGTTGTTATTTAAAAACGAAATTTAGTTTTCTATTATAGACGTTGCCCTTACTGGACATCGTAAACAATGTTGTCTATGGTAGATTACCAAAATTCCACCATATATATTAATGTGGGATTTGATCTATGGCTTTCACGCTTATGGAGGCTGGAACAAAACCTGCTGCGCCAATCCACCATGCTGCTGCTGCTCACCGTGGCTGCTTCGTAATAAATTGATTGCAAAATCATCATCGTGACTGATGGAAATAAAAATGATCTTTTTTTTAGTTATTTGAAACCTAATATGTGAACATGTAGGTAAGAGAGACATCAAAGTGAAGGCTCTGGAGGCTGCTGAGGCAGCCAAGCGTATTGCTGAAAAGAAAGAGAATGAGCGCAAGATTAAGAAAGAGGCATTGAGACTTGAGCGGGAAAGACTGGAGCAACAAAATCTAAGGCAGATGGAGCTGCAGAAGAAAAAGAAAGAGGAAGAAAGAAAGAAGAAGGAGGCCGAAATGGCAGCAAAAAAAAGACAAAGGGAAAATGAAGAGAAAAAGGAGAAAGAAAGAAAAAGAAAGCGTGTTAATGACATGAAGCAGCAAGAGCATGGGAAGATACATGCTAAGATAGAAGAGATAAAAGTACAGCGGCGAGCTACAGTAAATGCCTCTTTTGCCAATAAATTAGTTTTTATCTCTCTCTTTTTATTTGGTGAAAATGCTAATATATAGATTTTTGGTCTAGGGTGAAGAAGTCCATGAAAGCAGGAAAATTATGGATGAAAGAAACAATTATAACAATTTGCAACTGCAAAAGAATAGTGAAGGCAACGTGGAGAAAATTTCAGAAACTAAACCTTTGACCATCAGGGATTCAACTATTAAAACCAAGGAAAGTTGTCTTGATAATTCAGAATCTGTGAACTACTGTGCTAATAAAGGAAAGGTAAAATGATTTTCTGTGGCTCTCTTCTATGTTATCGTTAACAATCATAGTTGGAAGGATTTCATAGCAGTTTGGTCCAGGCTATGAATAATCTTTCGGTTCTATACAAAGAAGCTCCTTTCTTCTAACAATGCGCCTTTGTTATTTTCTAGTTAGTCAAGTAATGCCTATGGTTTTGGTTTTAAATGCTGTTAATACTAATTGTTTAAAGCAACTGTTTCCTAGTAGATAGTTGTCAACAGTTTTTTGAAGGGATATAGGATTTATCCACTTGGTGTTTAACTAAACATAATTCTCTCAAGTAATAAGTTCAGCTTGCACTTGTACTGAGCAAGGCTGACTAATAAGTTAATAACCACTCTTTTAGACTTTTACCATGAACTTATGGAATCTTATATTTCTGAATATTTTAATGTGTAACTAGGCTCCTTTATAACCATTGTGATATTTAAATGTCTTTACAGGCAACAATGGTTGATTTGATCAAAGCCCCTGAAGACAATGACTTGATCATTGGGAACTCATTTCAAGAGCAATCTTACGAGATGTCTCCATACAAATCAGATGATGAAGATGAGGATGACGTGCCGAATAATAAGTTTATACCATCATGGGCAAGGTTTGTGACTGTTCATGTTTTTGCAGTGTACCCACTAAATTACATTATGGTGCCTTCTCTCATTGAGATTTTTGGGGTCTTAAACCTTTCATGGTGCTTGTGCTTATGTCGAGCATTTTTTATTCAAACTGAAATAAGGAATTCAAGTAAATAGAAGCTGTAAAAGAAGTATGGGATTGTAACCAGGATTGTTGATTGCGCAAAATGCACATACCTGTTTGGGTTCTACTTCTAGAATTAATGCAGCAGATAGATAACTCTGCTGCTTGCTTTTCTGGTGATATCTATTGCTTGATGATGAAAGTTTGGCTTATTATCCATTTACCTAAAAACATCGAGTTTGGTTGCTTTCTGCAGTAAGCATAGCCTGTTTCTGATGGTTTCTTCCCAGAAAATGGACCCGGAAAGGATATTTTCTCAGAAAACTTTTTGCAATATAGCAAAAGGTAACTTTAAATCTTATGAATTTGAATATATTAGTTGTCTATAAACTAAGCACCAATTGCATTCTTGTACAGTTCTCCTGCCTCGGAAGCTTCAGTTATAGTACCAAGCCAGGACTCCATATCATAGCGATTCGCATTTCATAATATGGAATTTTGTGTTAAGGTATGCTGTCTCTTGACATCTTATACCTTGTACGCATGGAAAACAGCATTGTATTTCCTTTTAATTTTTGGTAAGCATTTGGTGATTCTGAAGGTCCATAAGTTGTTTTAATTTTCAGTTTGGAGACTACCCATAAATTATATTGCTATTGCCATGTCTTTAGAAGAGTTGCATATTATGAGAGTTTTCACTTTTCAATATGCTAGTATTTACTAACGTATTTCAGTTCTATATTTTTAAGTTTAATTGCTGAATTTATTATACTAGTCTTTCATCATTGATCAATTACTATTTTGGGCAAACGACGACTGCTTTTTGAGAATTTAGATTGAGTAAAGCCAATTAAAGAGACGGGACCCGGAAGAAGGGGGTAGATGTGTTCCCATCACAACCGCTCCGCTCTTTCATTTGGCCCATCCACTAAATTGGATTGGAGGGATCGGTTGGCAAAATGAAGGCTAAACTATTTATCTAGAACTGAGCTCTGAACATTTCGATTGTCTATATTTTGAGAAACGTGTCATTTGCATAATATAGTGCCTTTACCTGTGTGTAGCATGCGCTAATTTTTATTTTACAAGAGAAACTACTAAGAAAGACTAAAAGATTAATGTGCTGGAAAGAGATGTGCTATATGATACAAATTTATGACGTCGTTTGATTCATGTAGTCAACTCTATCTAATGGGATAAGAAAAGACTTGGTTGATTGTTGTTTAAGTCTGAAGATGAATCCAGACTTCAAAATTTTAACTGGACTTGAATCTTTGAAATGGTTGAATATATTTACATTTACATGTCGTAATTTTACAGTATAAAAAAGACCTTCAAATGAAGACGAAGAAACAGCTTTATATAGTACTATTGTATATTTATCTAATAATAATAGACTTGGTCTGATATATGCCTGTGGCAGATTTTTGTAGAGCTTCATTACGGATTAAGGTGTATCCGCAAAGGTGATCAGATGATCCCTGCCATATCTTTTCCATATTTGAGCAAAGAGTTGCAATCAGTATTTTGATGCACCCTCAAATTTGCTGCTTCTATCGATCTTGGTTTTCTTTGAGATGTGTCCTTTTGTACAGTTAAATAATCCGAAAGGAAGTCAATATAAGTGTGAACCTCTGTTAAAATAAAGCCAGTAGCTGCTATCTTTCAAGGCCCCTGAACCTGCTTATAATGGCTATGTTTAAGGTTTCGCTGTAATGTACGCGATGGTTGGTAGGGTTTAGGTTTTGTCTATGATTGGTTTGAGGGTGACATAGTTCATCGGTACTATTGTTGAATGTTGATTTATTTATGATACTTTAAACTTGTTAAAAGTTTTTTATACTTCAAATTTAAGCAGACAACATGCACACTCATACTGTTTGTTATTAAATTCTTATTAGACTACTCACGAATAAATAGAAATTTTAGCATATCCTCATTGTGTCAGTGTGAGTTCTTCTACTTTAAGCAGGCATGTATTGGGTAGATGCCAAAATTTTGTTACAATAGTAGTCGTCTTAATTCGAGTTCACGAACTGGAAAGCCTAAATATCAATAAATATGAGCAAGATAGCGACTTGGTTACCTCTGCTAAAGTGTGAGTTATCCCATTATTTTGAAAAACATAAATAGTTATCGAAGAATAATAAGTCTAATGCGATTGCGAATAAAAAATGGGAGTCATGACTAATTTGTTTTACTTTTTTTTTTATATATAAAAATGACTAATTTTTTTTCATTAGGGGATTAAAATAAACGAATAGTTACCAAATAATATTCTTTTAAAACATTTTAGCAGGTTCCGTCAAAATATATTTATGTTTGACTTAATTGGATCAGAATAGTGCATATAGTAATGAGCTGAGAACGTACTACTATGGCTTAATTGAATTTTTATGTTCTCTTAACTTTAAATTTTAGCCATTATGATCTCTCACCTCTATGTTGGCATCTCATGAATTACACTCATCCATCTAAATGAGAACATCTATATCATAATGAGAACATCTGCAATTTTAGTGTATAAGTCAAGACATGAATTGACCTCATTTTGAGTGAAATTTTCACTTTAAAAAGACTAAGATGAGTTGTTATCGTTAACCTTATACGAATGTATTATTTCTTTAACATTATTATTCTCAAGAAGTATTAATGTCTAAATGTGGAATGTATTATTTCTTTAACATTATTATTCTCAAGAAGTATTAATGTCTAAATGTGGATTAAATCCATGGCAAAATAAAAAGCATACATCCAAATCTATAGTTTTCATGAAGAGACTTTTTTTTGATTCAACAGCCCAGACACGAAATCTCCATCAGATGTTGGAAGCCTTCCATTAGACATAAGATGAAATTTCCTACGTAATATACAACAGATGAATTGGTGATTAATAATGTTGAGCCTTCCCTTAAAAATCTCTTCAAAGTTGTTTAAGAAATCGATAATGAATGTGAAACTCCTGTTATTTGGAGTTAATTAACAGAACTATACATATCATAATCCACGAGTTCACCAAAATTCTCCACAAGAACAGAAGCCATCCTTAAAGTGATGAAAACGATTTGTATCTCGAACAATAATCTCTCGGCTAGTAAACTTACACAAAAGTTTCATAAAATTATGGCAATCACCACAAATCCTAAGGTTTTTCATAATCCTTATTGGTATATCACTAGGCAAAAACATTAATCCAAACGTGACGGCAAGTTTCTCGCTGTGATGCTTCAAAAGCATCTGTTTTTTGCTCTCTTCAACATCATGCAGGTCATTTTTTATATCAACCTTGTAATTCAGCTTCTCCAACTCTTCCACCAAATCATCCAACTTAGCATAAATTTCTTTGATTTGTGAATGATTTCTCTCGCCGACAGTAAATGAGTGAATCGTATTCTTAATTTCAATCCAACTTGTTCCCCTCTCCTTCCTCAGTTCACTCTCTCTAAGAACCTTCCTCGCTTTCGCAACTTCCTCCCATTTTCCATTTGCAGCATATATGTTTGCTAGCAAGATGTGGTTTCCTGCATTATCAGGTTCCATTTCAAACAAATGCTTGGCTGCAATCTTAGCAAACTCAACATTACCATGATTTCTACAAGAAGCTAAAAGTGAACCCCATATAGAACTAGTTGCATTAAATGGCATTGTCTCTATCAAGTCATAAGCCTTCTGAACAAGTCCCGCTCGACCGAGAATGTCAACCATACACGAGTAGTGAAGAACACTCGGCCGAAGATTATGCTGTTTAACCATGAGGTCAAAATAGTTCTGTCCTTGTTCATGCAAACCCATATGACTGCAAGCATTTAGTACAGATACATATGTTACATCATCAGGAAAAAAGCCATTTTGCTGCATTTTTTCAAATAAGATCATAGCCTGTAATGCACAAGCATGTCTAGCAAACCCAGAAATCATAGCATTCCATAAAACAATGCTTCTTCTCACCTCAACACCTTGAAACACAAGGTAAGCTTCTCTTATGCAACCGCATTTTGCATACATGTCTATAAGGGACGAACAAACATATACATTCGAACCAAATCCAGATTTACACGAAACGGCATACACTTGCTTCCCTTCGATCAAACTTGCCAGACCGGCACAAGCACAAACAGCAGACGATATCATAAATGCGTCATGCTCGAAACCCATCAACTGATAATCACGAAAAAGCAACAACGCCTCTTCATGAAACCCATTTTGCACATATCCTGCTAGCATTGAACTCCAAGTAACAGCATTTGTTTCGGGCATACTCTCGAATACCTGACTCGCGTCTTTCATTAAATAACATTTGCCATATACATGTAGCAATGCAGTTCCAACAAAACAATTAGAATCAACAGAAACCTTAATTGAAAAAGCATGTAACTGCATACACTCAAATACAGCACATTTGGCAGCACACTCACACAAAACACTTGAAATGGTAAACTCATTGAACAGTGTTCCCTCTCTTAACATTTGAATAAAAAGCATGAGTGCTGCTTTTTCCTCAGAAATCTGTGTAAGTGCTCCAATCATTGTGTTCCATGAAACTAAACTTTTAACCGGCATTTCATCGAACACTTTACGAGCATCATTAACTAAAGAACATTTAGAGTACATATTAATCAGCATATTTGATGTTAAAATGTCGGTTTTCAATCCAACATGAATTGTTTGAGCATGACATGCTCTTCCACCAATGGAAGATTTTGTTTTTGCACAGAACTGCAAAAGATATTGCAAATTGGATATGTTGGTAGAAATGGTACCAACATTGACAACTTTAACTACATTTAAGAGCTCTGATTCGGGGAGGGAAACAATTGACAATTTCCTGAAATGAATGCTAGAAGTAGAACCACAGAGCCTCTCGTATGTTCTCAAGGGATTCATGCGAGATGTAGAGAAAACATAGGAAAATAACATGCTTTTAGCATCTCTGATTTTTTTGTTTTGCGAGAAAAATTGATTTTAAAAAAATGATTTATATTCAAAGAATTTAATTGATATATATTAATAGTTTTTACGCAATTACATCATTATATATTTTTTAATTTTGCCATAACTATTAATGAAGTAATATCTATAAATCGTTTTAAACAGACGATATAACAATTAAATTCATATTAATTCAGTTTCATGACATTCAAACACGTAAACATTAATCTCAGACTTTAACTTTTGCTCACTTTTTCATTTTTTCTAGATGTAATTAGTAAATTTTGTGTACGTGTAAAAATTTATGAGTTTATTTGTTATTATGTGGATTATATTAAGTGTTTCTTTGAGTCATTATATGAAAAATTACACTAAAAGATTGTTTTTAATAACATATATCAGATTTCTATAATCGACTATTAGATTTAAAAATACTGTCATATAGATTAAAAATATTTTAAAAAATATTTTATAACTTGCTCAATTTCAAAAAGAAAAACGAGATATTTTATTATATGTTCTCTCCTCTAAAACTCTCTCCCAAATATGCTCTTAATTTTAATGGTGTATATTTTTATATTTAAACCTAGAAAATAATTGTCTGTTGTAAACCACTAATTTGTAGCTAAACTTAGTTTTATCTTTCTTTTTTTCAAGATAGTACAAGAGTCTTTTATGGTATTCATAAATAAGACGTTTACACCATATAATTTTTATAAAAATCAATACCATAGAATTTATTATGGGCAATTTTTAGACTTATTCGATTTTAAAAATGGCTAAATTATACTTTTAGTTATTTATGATCTAATTTTCAAACATATTTTTTATATATTTTTTCTCAATTACATTCTTTAAATGACACTCTTTTGTAATATTAGTCTTTATGTTATTGTTTGTTTGTAAAAATATCATTTTTCGTTAATTCCTTTAAAAAACGATATGTGATTCTTACGATGTTGATGTCTACATAACAATGTTGACATGACAAATTATAAAAATAAGCGGTTCTCAAATTAGTTTTTTAAATTTTGAAAAAACATTTATAGTCATCTAAATTTAAATTAGTTTTTGCTTAGACCAAATATTCATCTTTTATTTTTCATCATCTTCCTCTTCACCAAATTTTAAGACCAGAGACATTATTGATCCACTTTTATTTATGAATAAAGTGGAAACGAGTAAATAGTTAAAAACAAGGCGTTTGAGAAGAGGGGTTGCCTACACACGGGAGATTCCATCAAATATAATTACACTACCCAAAAAATATAATTTTATGATATTTTCTGAAATAAGTAATTATAGTTTTATGTTTAATTACTTCAAATAATATATATTTAACTACTCAAAATAAGTTTATTAGTAAAAAGTTAGAATAAATAAAAAAGTTAAAAATTTTATCACTATTGGTATATTTATTTGTGTTATTTTAACATTTTCAATCTCTCCGATAATTATAAATAAAACATATTTAATAATAAAAATTGTTAAGATATGACTCATAAATAAAATTAATGACGAGTTTCTTACAAATAATTTAATTTTTCATATTAAAAAAGACATAGTTGGTTATTATAAATTTAACTATGAATTAATTTGACTCCTTAAATAATCATTCAATGCTACTTTTCTAAATATCTATTTTTCATTTATTTTGTTTTTTTTATTGCGATTTAATT
>JBBPBP010000001.1:16079172-16092279 GCA_037974735.1 Cicer chorassanicum
ACTGAGCTTAAAAATATAACCAATTTTAAAACTAGAGTAAAAACGTTATATAGTCCGAATTCGTACGAATTTATCTTAAATTCTTTTGTGTTAATTCAATCTCTAATATGAATTTACTAAATTTTGAATCTAATAGCGAGTCAATACATTTTTTCACTTAAAAACGTAAATCCATACGAAATTTTGTATTAACACTTGAGTTTGATAATCTGAAGTATGACGTAGTTTCATTCATGTAATCCACCTTACTTGTTAAGATAAAGTTAGATTTTTGTCATTAAAATTGCATTACCGCACGATCTCCTAATTAAGTATTATAAGGAAGAAGAAAAAACAAGTACAAAGAAACAAAAAAATAAAATTAAAGAAAAAAGAGATTGAAATGCAATTGGACTCGAACCTCTTAAGTCTTTCTTTATTCTCAAAATCTTTTTCCAATTTTGTTTTGTTGCAGAGGGCGGAGAGAGTGTTCATTTTGCAATAGAAATATAGTTGAATTTGATTGACCCATATTAATATAAAACCTAATTCATCTTTATAAAATTAACTTGTAAAATCAATAAAATGCCGTTATTTATAAAATTTTATAGAGTTATATTTCTTATTAGTGTGAGACACGAGTATTTTTCAATACACTCTCTCACGCATATGGACGACAATGAATATCCACGGGCATGAATAGTAGTATCATCAACTTTTTCCTCTTCCTCTGTCAAAAAAATAAATTAATAATACATAAAAATATTAAAACATTAGCACATAAAATAAAAATGTATTACAAAATTTCATCATAAAAATATTAATATATTAACATATACAACATTTAGTAATTTTATGAATTTATTTATGAGTACGGATATCATTACATCTGCCTCTGCATATATTAACTAAGGATAGTCAAAATATTCATTTAATTTATCTGCAGCTATATGTTAAGCTACTTGTCTCGTGCTTGTCGCAAATTTTATATACATATGCCTGCAAGTACAATTCTTTTTTGCCATCCCTACACACACCCAATATTATTGAGCTTTGTATGTATATAAATAGTGGTTGACCTGATCAATAAACTCTAATATCATCTTAGATTTTTATATCACACCAAATTCATTCTTAAAAAATCAGCTTATAAGGTGATGGGTGTTGCTCTTTGTTATATTTCATAGAGTTCTATTTTATATCAATGTGGGACCTAGATTTTTCTTAATATATTTAATCATATTATATGTATTTATAATATGTGAAAAATAATTTTCTACCAAAACAAAATGATTGACAAAAATAATTATTTATACTATTAAAATTATTTATTATTTTGTTAACCTAGGTGAGAAAAGCTAAAACAATAATAATATTTGTACCTCACATTTATACTATTCCCCCACATTTTATATCAATTACCTATTTTATCATTTTCTTTCTTTTTTTTTAAAAAAATAACTTTTTTCTATCCCACTAAATTCAATTTAAATTTTTTTTTTCGAAACACATGTATTTCAGAAAATTTTAACTTTGTGTACTGTAAATTTTTTTTTTCAAGTTTTCTGACACACAAATGTGTTTTAAAAATTTTGAACTTTGTGTACTAAAAAACTTTTCTCAAATTTTCTAAAATATAAATGTGTTTCAGAAATTCGAAATTTGTATTCCGAAATTTTCTTTTCAAATTTTTCGAAAAACTTAAAAAAAAAGTTCATAATACAAATGTTTCTACAAATTTTCTATTTCTGAAAACTTTTTTCAAGTTTTCGGAAACACATAAATGTACACACAAAAAATATAAAATTTGATTTTTTTTAAAAATTAAATATAAAATTAAATTTTTATTAAAATGTAGAGATAAAAATATAAGCGTAAGAGTATGGAATAAAATTTTCAGAGAATTTTGTGAAATCCTGTTGACTAGAAATTAAAAGTGTGAGGGGGACTGCCTGATATTAGCATTGGAATTGTAGTGGAAGCAAACAAGTGATTGCAATGGGCTGGTCCAACGAGCTTAAAACGACTTTTAAAAATAGATTTTTAATTGTAAATACACATAATAATAATGACATAATCTGTAGTTGAATTACGGACAAAAATTTAAAATCTTATACTTTATGAACTAATCTAATACATAAAAGTAAATAAATTTTACAATATAAACTATCTAATTTGGAGATTTTATTTTCTTTATTAAATAAATTTTTTGTTGAGATATAAAATCCTACTTTAGTGTTTTGGCTCTTGCATCATTAAATAATATTTATACTAATTTCCTGAATCTAAACCGTGATATTTTCTTAAAACCCTTCGATATTCCTTAACTCAGCTATCAAACTAGTGTGAAAGATAAAATATGTATTATTTATTTTGATTATACTTTTTCTTCATGGAAGAAGTAATCTCTTATTGTAATAATATTTTATAGATTTCTACAACCGACAAACAAATATGAGAAACAATAAAAGTCAAAGATACTGACTCAAGTGTCTATTATCCCATATACACTTGTAATTTTGTTTTATACCAAGGTTTTAATATTCAAAAAGTTATGACTTTTGTTTTATGAAAAATGTTGACATGCCCAATTGAAAAAGAAAAAAGAACAAAACAACAAAGATAAGAGTCATTATATGGTCACAAACCCAACCCGTGCGATTAATAGTTCTCAAATCAAGTAAAAAGTCTCTTGATCTCTTCCAATAGCTCACAACAACAATGGAATATGATGTGGATTACTCAATGAGTAATAGTTTTGTCCAACATTATTTTAATTAATTAAACATATCATTCTTACTTGGAATTATCCCTATCTATTTCTTTTCACTGTTTGAGTTACAGTGTGATAAAATAAAAGACATGAATGCGGCTTCAAAAATAAAAGATGCCACCGGCCAATTTGTATAAATGGGGCCATAGAATTAGAAAGAGAAATCAATGATAGGGAAATGAAAAAGTAATTATTAGGATTTAAAGAAAAAAAGAACAAAAGGGATGAGGCAACTAAGAACAAAATAAATGGTGCAGCATAGAAAGAGGGTTCAATTAGTATAAAGAAAAACATGATGCCAACATATTGGCCCATGTTATTTTGTCCATATACCTACTTTGTCGGTACTATCACCCAACTTACCAACTAGTACTTAAATAAGGTGGGGTAGTGCCTATGATTTTGTAAATTTTATTATAAAAAGAATTATTGATCAGGTTAACAAGTACCCTTACATATTAAGGAATTAAATATAAAAATAGAAAAAGCAAAGTATTGTATAAAAAAATTTAAAATTTAAAGTTGAATATGTCATTTTTAAGATTATTTTAATATATTAATAAGTGTAGTTGGAACATTCATTAATATTTACTAATTCATTGTAATTTATTTATTTATTTATTTATCATGTATATTTGTGTAAATAGAGATGCTTTTACTCTGTACAAAGTAGAGAATGAAGAAAATCTACTGTATTTTGGTGATTCATAGATATTACAATTTTAGAAAAATGCAAAGTTTTTTTTTGGAGCTTACGTCGAGAAAAACCTTGATTATTAATGATGTACTTCATGTGCCTAGCATAACAATAAATTTAATTTAAATTTAATTTTAGTGTTCATATTGAGAACGAATGAAGTTAAAATACAAATTACATTTGATAAGATTGTAAGGATAAAATACAATAACTTTGAGGAAAATAGATATTGTGATTAAAGAGTTTTTGTATTTTAGATTTCTGAAATTAATTAAATTAAAGTGGTTCTTCTTTTGCGTATCTAATTGATAAATATGATATTTGACATTCTAAATTATGGCAAGTGAATTCTACATACATGTGATATTTTATGATGTTTTGGTTTATGATGTGTATGTAGAATATATTTGTCAAAAAATATATATGTAGAATATATAAATTAAAATAGTTAATCCAACCAGGTGGAAAGTGTATCTAATTTAATGGCTTTGTGAAAAAGAAAATAAGAGAATGAAAAGATTGATCACAATAATAATAAAAATAATTATATTTATGTTGTTAATAATTTTATTTTTAAGATAAAATGTATGTATTATATTTTTAAAAAGTTTAATCATCGTTCACTTCAATGCAGACTCAGAGTAATAAATGATAATTCTCTTAAAGTTTAGTCTAATTTGGCTGGGGTTGAAATAGATAATATTATTGATGATGTTTCTCAAGCCAATATAGTATATAGTAAATTTCCTGCTCTATTAGATGGATGCAATGATGCTAACTAGATCTCTAATTTAAATGAGACAAAATCTACTGATTATTATTATTATTATGTATTCACACTTGGTAGTGGGGTGATAACTTGGAGATCAACTAAACAATATTATGTGGTTGGAGTTGACTTGTAGTGAAACTTGGTGGTTGTGATTTTTTTTAGCAAACATTCCTTTAGAAATGAACCAACCCCATCAATATCAATACATTGCACTAGCCAATTGATAATAGTTGTTGCAAATAATAAATTTAACAACGGTAAAATTGGACATATAGAACTAAGACATAATGTGGTAAAGCAAATGCAAAAGTGTGATTACATCAATTAATTATGTGAGGTTATAAGTGAACTTTGCCGAGTTTCGAACAAAGTCCACGGGGAGGAAGTTAATATGGTGAAACATCAAGGAAAATGAGACTTAAATTAATCAAATTAACGAATGATAGGAACTTTACATTTGTTATTGGAGATCCTATAAAAAAAAAGGATTAAAGTGATGAAATTATGTCACCTGTTAATCTTGATAGTACTAAAATTAATTTTATTTTGTCTATTCCCTATTATGTACTTGGGTAAGTGCAAGAAGTTGCATTATTGAGAGGATAAGCTACAAAACTTTTAACAATTTTCATGTCTCTTATGAGTGGCGTATCATTTACAACATACACTTGATAAAATCATTTGAGTGTCAAATAAATAGGGTTGCTTGCATGAGATTTTAGCAAAATCTCTAGACCACACATGAGTATCAGGCACACACATAAAGAATAATGCAAAATGGTGTAACAACAAGAATTTTGATGGTGTAAGGTGACTTTTAGATCTCCAACATACGAAAAGTGGTTTGACTACACTAAATCACTATGTGTTAAGTCTTACTAGTCTAAGTTGATTTATATAGCTTGAATACACAATTCGATGCATTACATCCACGACATTAACTAAGGAAAATAATTTTATTTTATCGTTTAAACTTTGGAAATACGTGGAGATTGTCTCTTATTAGTGTTTTTGAGATATTTCAGAAGTCACAAGTCCCAAAGAGAATGATTTTATGAACTTTAAAGTCTTTATATATTAATAGTGATGTTGACTTATGAACAAGCTAGTAAGAGGGATTCCCTCGAGATTGGGTCTGGAAGCTTAGTTTCAATGCAAATCCTCCTATTTGCCCTCACCCAATGCTTACCATAAATAAGCTATGCAACTTTTTGCTCTAGCCCATGAATTAATTTTGAAGTAATTTTGAATTTTAGAATTTATTCGAAATTCTTTATATTTTAGTCACTTTGATTGGATTTCTTGTAGTCTTATTTTGAAATCCACTAAATAGCTAGTTGGTAACGAGTATTCGTACATCTAACCTACGAATAGACTAATTGACAACACGTTTATCTAAATATTGTTTATTAAACACTCCATTATATCCAATATTAGATTAGAGTATGTCCTTAAGCCGTCATATTTATGAATCTATAAATACCCCTCAATTATTACTTATAAATTATACATAAATTATATTAAATTTGTTTTTAATTAAAACTCATTATCCAATTAAGCTCAATTAATCATTTGATTAATTGAACAATCATATTAGATTTACTTGTTAATGGCTGCTGTGAAACTTAATATATATTTTTTGTGTAATGTAAAACTTAATATTTAATGTGACCAAAACTGGATTGGAAATAATCAATAGCCTTATTTAATGATAAGTTCATATTTATAACTTATTCTATGATCGAGGGAATAATTGGACAGAAGAAATAGTGGATCATTTGGTGAATGAAACAAGCTAGCTAGCAGTGCCAATAGTTCATCTGGTTAGTGATATCTTCATTCAACTTCCTTTTTTTCCGACCTGCAAGATTTTGGTTTACAGCACAAACTGTTTTAATTGAAAAATCTTGACACTAATTAATGGAAGGAGTCACATATCATTAGTGATTTTTTGGTTACACATATCATTAGTGATCGAGAAAGTTCAAATTCAAATACTAATTAATTGTGTCCAAAAGCTAAAAGCACCATTTGGTTGTTGATTTTTCATGTATTTCTTTTTTGTTACACTATATACTCTTTTGTATGTGTTTTCTTTACCAAAAAGTTTTAATTGATTTATAAAAAATAAAATAAAAATTCATTGAGGTTCTAGGCCATGTTTCACGTGATACCCAATTTTTCCTTTAATTTATTATGTCAATTAAATACATTTTATGAAACAAAATGGAGATTCATGGGATAAAGTTATGAAAATATTTTATCTTTTTTTTACTCAAATGGAAATTATGAAGATATTTTATCATGAAGACTCATATTGACATATCAAAATTAATAAATTTAAAATGCTAAATCTGTTGTGAATCTCTAAAAGGATGTTGGATTTACAAATGCTTGCCATTACGTGCAAGATGTGACTACACAATATGTGATAAACAACAAAACTTCGAATTTGTCTTTATCAAATTACAACATTATTATTTCTTACAATTATGATATAGATAACAAATATTTACCACTATATACTAATCTCTAAAAATCGATTGACACAATCTAGATTTTCTCATTTCAATTGGATTTTTCCCATATATAAAAAGTAAATCATAAAACCGTAATTATTTATTTAAAGTGTCTGAATTTTTTATCACTCAAATTAATTTAATTGATGGAGTTTCAAAATGTTAATATTTGAATTCTCATATTTTTCATCTTTCAATTTATGCTAATGATGAATGAATCAACATCAATTATTATATACCAGCAAATGCATTAGATAAGCATTTAATATTTCTTCTTTTGAGGATGACATCAAGTCCACATATTAATTGCCTTTTTCACTTAAAATAGAACAGATGGCCATAGCATAATGGTACTTTTAGATAAATTCCAAATGCCATTATTAAGATTATTATGATATGATACCATTTACACCCTTAATCATGCTCGCGAGGATCACATATATCTAGCATCACAACTTGTGTTTACGTGGAACAATTGATTATTTTCTCCATTATTAGATTATTAAGATACTACCAATTACACCCATAATCATGCTTAAGAATATCACACAAATCTAGCATCACAACTTGCATAGATTTCAAAAACTTGATATTACACCCTTAGACCACCAAATTTGACGTAATCGCATTGTAATATTTTATATTTATAGTAAATTTTAATTAAATACGATGGATGCGGTCAAAATTAAAATAAATTGTGCATAGATTTAAAAAATCTACATATTGTGATTCAAATGAGAATTTTTTGAGAACTTTTGGAACCACATTAATTTATGTGTCACCAAATCTTGCTAATATTGTGGCACAAAATACTTTTCATCTTTTTATAAATTTAGTTGGGTTTTTTGTTACAAAAATAAATTTAGCTGTTGGAAGCCAGAGAGTTTATAAGATACTATATACATTTAGATTTTTATTTTTTTGGGATAATGACATGAGCTTAATTTACAAAAAGGATTATCCCTTAAGCCGCCTTTTAACTATACAATTCGCCACTTCTACAAAAGTTGTACCTTATTCTAATATTCTATTAAATTTAATATTCATTTCAAATAATTTACAACCCTACCACATCCTGGTTAACATTAACCATCCAAAAAGGTTGAAGTCATTTTGAATTAAATTTCATAAACATATAATAATAATAATTATTATTATATTAATAATTAAAATTTACATCAATCAACTACACTTTGAAACTTTGGTCCAAGCTTTCTTTTGACTCCACATGAATTTCACCATTCTTTTGACCAATAGAACCATCATCTCCTTCAGCATCAAAACTAGCATGAACACTATAAAACACATAGAACAACACTGCAACACCCGAAAAGAATCCAAATCGAATATAGGATGGCCCATCAAGTGATCCAAGCAAAAACAAATTCAAAAAGATTGATATTGCTGGTATCCATGGCATTAGTGGCACACCCCAAAATTCTGGCTTCCTAGCTTGAGGGACAGTGAAATGAAAAAGTTGCAATATTGCTATAGCAAGCACACCACAAGCACTTAACAACCCTGCTTTTGTAACCCCTGTTGGTACAAATTTCCAAATGAGTGTGAACATGATGGATGTCAAGGAAAATGAGAAGAGGAAGCACAATGTTGGCCATGGATTTGTTGTCCCTGCCGCGACATAGCGTCTATAGACCACAGCATTCGCCACCATGTAAAAAACAAATAGTGTGCCAATTGACACAAGATTGAGGAGAACATCAAGATCAGTGAAAAGTGCTATTGCAGCTGTGAAAATCCCTGAAATTGATATTACATATCGTCATGACAACAACGGTCAAAACTAAACAGATAAAAAAAATACAAATACAAAACACACAAAATTTGTCTACATAATTTAGTCAATATGTCTATTTTCGACTACAAAATAACTATAGTATTTTTTTATTAATTTCAAACTTAAAATTTACGACATACAAATATATGTCAATACTCCGATCCAAATTATAATATTAAATCATGTGCGATATAAAGATATGAAAAAAAATATCAACATCACAAAAAACAATGATGTCTTCATGTTATATGCTACCACTCATAATTAGTACTAGAGAAAGATGAAAAGGAATTTTTAACATAGCATAAAATCATTGAAATCCAATTGATGATTGAGGCAAATTTTAAGTAGCTACCCAAAGAAAAGAGCTATGGTGATAATCATGGGTCAATTATTCCAATCAAGAGGAATATATCAATTCATCCAATAGTAGAAGTATAGAATAAATTAAAAACTACCAATATCATCCACCTGAATTGATTTCTTATTCTTCTAATGAGTTGAAAAGGAAATTAAAGGAGTCGCAATCAGAATATTATTATGTTACAGTTACACATCAGTGAATGATTCACATCTTTTCATCCTTAGCCACACAACAACACCCTTAAAACACACTTGTCTTTGTCCTTCCAATATCTTATCTAGTTAGCATTTACCGAGGTGGGGAGGGTAAAATATTATAATACAAAATATAGAGAACACACTAGAAAACATGTGACACCCATATGGAAATGATAACCTTTTTCTACTTAACGCTGTTTTGATGTCCGTTACCCAGTGTGATTTCCAATAAAAATAAGGCTAACTAAAGCAACTACAGTTTTTCACAACTATTCATGTAAAAAAGTGGCATATTTTTAATTAACTGTTAAAAACATTTCACTTTTAGTCACTTTTTTAATATAAAGTTATTTGCACGAGATACCAATTACTCGATTACATGCTTCTTATGTATTTATATATGTAGACCGTAGTCCATACTTTAATTGAATCTACGTAACTAAAGCCATAATTATAAAAATGCAAGAAATTTTCTTCACATACCATATACCAGAAGCCTCTCTATGCAAGGCAGGAACAACCATACGGAAAAATCGCATTAAGAAAATATCTTAGAACAAAAAATCCAATTCAAAAAGAAAATAGATACCAAAACCACAAACTACAATATGAACTACTCTCTGCTGCAATGTATCAAATAGGTACCAAATTTGGTTGTACGGCAACAGAATTTTCTATGATAAGAGAAAGCTCATAATAATTTCACCTATAAAAGATATGCCTCAATCTCCTTCACTATCGAGGTGACAGTGTGCAGAGCTAGACTACACCCATGCGCATTAATGAGGAAACACTAATCTTATCACAATCCAACATAGCAACCACACAAATCCCCCAAATCAAATCTCATCCAGAGGAGGCTATATTGTTGAAGTGGGTCCCTTACCTTTCTGAAGGATTGTGAAGATCCATCCCAAAAACACAATTACCACACCATTTAAACACCAGTCACACACATTGCCGAGTAATACTCAGATTAATTAAAAAAACAACACTACATCTAATTAATCGATTATCAAAGGATTAAAAACAACACATCATAATATTGAAAAATCTTACATAAATAATTAACATTTATTATTATTATAGATTCTTTTTTCTTAATAAATTCACAACTGACCCAAAGTCACGTTTCAAATAACATGAGCAAATAAAAAGAAACAGAGACCTACCAAGAAAAGCGGAGGAGTTGACAGGGGTGGAGGTCTTTGGGTGGACCTTAGCAAACCAACTCGGGACCACGTTACACCTTCCAATAACACACATGTAACGAGCCTGACCCAACATTGCAACTATCAATGATGTCAATATTCCAAAACTGGCCCCCACTCCTATAACTCGAGACGCCCATCCCCAACCGTCAGATTTAAAAGCGGCTGAAAACGGTGCTTCAGGATCAATCTGAAATAGATCAAAATCATCACATCACATCTACATCCCTACACGTAACGTCCATCAACTCATAATTTATGATAAATATGCAACTGTATTTAAATTGAAAAGGCAAAACAACCAAATTTGCAATTACCATGTCGTAAGGTAGAAGCATGCACATTGAAGCTGCCATAAGACAATAAAGAATAGTGACGATTATTACAGATCCCGACACACCTATTGGGATATCTTTAACCGGATCCTTAACTTCTTCCGCCATTGTTGAAACGGCATCATAACCGATGTAGCTTAGATATACTGCCGCCGCACCATTAAACACTCCTGCCGCTCCGTGCGGAAAGAAACCGGATGGATGTTCAGGATTGGCAGGTTGTGTAAAATTTTTCCAACTTCCTTTCCAAAATCCTATCACTATCACAAATGCTATGAATAATATATGCAGTGCCGTCAATATCATGTTCACCACCGAACTCTCCCTCGTACTAAATTCAAAAGAAAAAAAAATTAATTAATGATCCAAAAAAAAAAAATTAGAGTGAAGACTCATTTCTCAAATTCAATTTAATCTCTAAAAAAAATAAAAAATATTTTTATTTTAAAAGAAAATCATGACAAAATAATCTTAATATTATAAACTAAATACGTAATTGTTTGTTGATTTAATTGTCTTTTGTTATAATATGTTTTTCATTTCCGTATTGTTTATGACATACTAACAAAACTAATTTATTTTGATTTATATTTTTTAGACATTAAAAATAATTTTATCTTTTCACAAAGACTAAATTGAATTTTACTTAATTTTTCTGTGATCAAAATGAATCTTCACTCAAGAAATTAAGCTCCATTTGTGTTACGGTGAGAGAAAAAAAAAACCTATAGCAGATAACGAGCGTGATGAGTAAAACAACGGCGACAGCAACCATGTCAATTTGATTAAATCCTTCCGGAAAAGAAGGAACCGTAATCCTCCATTTAGCAGAAGAGACACCGATTGTGGCGCCGAAGTAAGCAGTAAAACCTCTGGCGACGGCGGCATTGGACATCACGTAATCCATTATAAGATTAGCGCCGGTAAGAAACGCCGCAAATTCACCTGAAAAGTGAAAGTGACGTTTTCAACAATAGTTCTAAAAATTAATGGAATCAATGATGTGATAAAGACGCGAAAAGAAAGTTAAGGAAAAAAAAAGTGACCGAAAGTGACGCGGAGATAACTAAAGGCGCCACCGGCGACCGGCATATCAACAGCGAATTCAGTGTAACAGAAAGCAGATAGTAGAGCGCAAAAACCGGCAATGGCGTAAGATAGAACGACGGCGGGACCAGCGAAAACGCGGCTGGCGTGACCGGTGGTTACGAATACACCGGCACCAACCATTCCGCCGATTCCGAATCCGACAAGGTCGAACCAACGGAGTGTTTTGCGCATGCTGTTACCGGACCTGGCTCGAACGCGGCTCATCTCTTCATATGAAGTGGAGACGGAAAGGCCTCGACGAGCGAAGCGAGAGGGAGTTTGAGCGACGGCTCGGAGATAGTTTCGGAAGCTCGAAAAGGATGAGCCATGGCTTGCCATTGCGTGCGCCGTTTGGTTTTGGTTCTGTGTGCGTTATGCGATGGGTTTGAAAGAGAGCTTTTATAACCTCTGTTACTGCAAAAAGATTGCTGCAGATAATTTCAGTTCACTGAACTAGTAAAGTATAAAATCATGGCGAAGGATAATGCTATTTATTAGTACTAGTTTACCAATTTTTTTATTTTTTACTTTTTTTTTATAATAGTAGTAGTTTTTTTTCATTTCCACTTACTTTTTAGTAAACATGTAATATGCCATTAATTGCATATAGAATTGTCACTGATTTAATTGAACATATAGTTAATTTAAATCACATTAAAAATTATCGTTAATATATATTGTTGTCATGATTTAAATCAATATTTATTTAATTAAATTAATCATAAATTTATATATTTATTTATATATTTTAATATGTATTTTTCGTTGTACTAGAATTGAATTTTCATATGTGATTATTATTTGAAAATGACTATCATAATTCATAATAATATTAGGACGTGTAAATAAACATGACAATTTTAGAAATTCTATCATAATTAACTTATATAAATATGAGGTTTTGAATTTGAATTCAAGATACGAATCCGAGATAATATGTTCAGCCTAACAATATTGGTATTTGTCAATGTCAGTTGAGTTAAGGTTATCGACTAAATATAACAACTAATATATCAACTTTAACTTCAAAGTGATAATTCATTTGTGCCACTATAAATATTTTATGAAATTATATATATAGTTCGTTGTTTAAAATTTTTAAAAATAAATTTTGATATTATATTTTTAAAAATAATTGGTATGAAAACTTAAATAGTAAATTCATCTGTTGTCGATTAAAAAAAAGTAATTTTGATATTTAATAATTTAAATATTCATTATTATAGATTTTAACATGATAAAAATAAATAAAATATTTAACAAAATGTATCTTTGAAAAATAAATTTTATTAAGAGCTTATCAAAATAACTTTTCATTTAATCATTTTTTAAAGTTTCATTATCCAAAAAAAGTTGTAGAAAATAAATGAAATACT